>JAHZTW010000003.1:92656476-92796600 GCA_020283515.1 Alliaria petiolata
CTAGTCTCGGCGTGAAGACCAAGTCCCATTAGAGATAGGATTTCCTTTTCCTAATAGGATTAGTAGAAGTTTTCCTATTTCATGTATGAGTAGTAAAAAGACTATTTCATTTTCTCTCCTTTGTGTAATCACTATAAATATAGACCATTGGTCTCAACAATAATATAACACAATTCATTAGATTCACAAAAAAAAATACATTTTCTTAGAAAAAATAAAACCTTGTAAAACTAAAACCAAGAAGGGAAGATATATCAAACTAACAGAAAGCCGTCAAGGAAAAATCTAACTAGTAGAATAAAATAAAACAGAATAAATGGAATGAAGATAGATTTTGGGAAAGCAAGATTAGGAAATACATAAGCAAAAAAAAAGGATAATGTTATAAACCATTGAGGTTTGGATGTCCATAACCGGCTCAGTTCATCAGGTCCATTCCGTGGTCTAGTCTCGGCGTGAAGACAAAGTCCTATTAGAGATAGGATTTCCTTTTCCTAATACCAATAGGATTAGTAGAAATTTTCCTATTCCTTGTATGAGTAGTAAAAGGACAATTTCCTTTTCTCTCCTTGATGTAACCACTATATAAAGAGACCATTGGTCCTCCATAATAATATATAGAATACAAGTTATTCATAACATGTTATCAGCACGAGCTTGCTCTGATAAACCCTAGCTACCGAAAAAAAAATAAAAACCCTAAAAAGCTATTGTCCGCCGTTAGCCACCGCGAAGCAACCGCAGCAGCTCGATCCGGTTCGTCTCGTAGCCGCGCATCCTCAACCTGGAGAAACCCTAGCCACGCGATCCAAGCCGAACATCTGCAGCTGATCGTCGCGATCCAACCGCGCGATCCCGTATAGCCGCATGATCCCTTACCGCAGCAGTTCGACGAGTAGCCGCACAAACCCTAGCAGCCGCTCAACTCGATCCGTTCCGAATAGCCGCGCGATCCGTCCGTAGCTGATCCGACGCCAAGTAGCCGAGCAATCCAAGCGTGAGTTTTTACCGAGGTCTATTAGCTCCCGGTCCATTCCATTCAACCCAAAAGAAGGATCAAAGGTATAAGCAGATTTCTAAAACCCTAGAACATAAAAATCGAAATCTGACCTAATGATTATAAAACCCTAAAAAACCGATTCTCTCATCTAAACTTGTTTGATCTCTTAAAACCTATAAAACCGAATTGAATCTAAGAAAAGATAAAACCCTAAAACTCGGATTGCTTGATTAACTTGCTTGCATGTTTGAAACCGTTTCTTAGCCTTCTTGTTTAATGTTTTAAAAAACCGCATGATAAGATTACTTGTTAGAATCGAATTCATGTGGTGATTACTTGTTTTGTTAAAATCGCATAAACCCTAATCCTATCCCAAATAGGAAAACCCTAAAACGTTTTTTTTGTGTATTGCGTATTGTTTGGCTAAATCCTTTTTGAACTAGGAATCCTAATTGAAATAGGAATAGAAAGAAAGAAAAATTTTCGGACCATTAGAATTTGTTAGCCAAAACCGAAAACCATAGTTTTCTTTTAGGATTGTTTTTCCTTTTAGGAAAGTTTCCTTTTTTTTTGTTTGTTTGATCACATAGAAAATCGCAGATAAGAAATTACCTTATTTAGAATATGGATTTTCTTGTTTCCTTTATCATATAAAATTCCTTGTTAGAATTAAAATTAGAATTGGAAACTATAATTGCATAAAATCGGATGCATAAATCGTCCATCATTCTAAGGCCTTGATTTTTATTAAAAGCCCTAAGAGAAGGTTGATGCATATTTTCAGATGTCTGAAGTTAACAACTCAGATTACCCGGTCCTAAGTCTCTCCGGAGATGATATCCTAGAATGGGCAATGAGCACTAGATACGCTCTGCAAACTAGGGGACTCGGAAGATGCATCACATATGGCAATCATGAATTAGAAAGCCAAAGGCAAAGAGCCATAACAATTATGCGCTTCCATCTCACTGAAGAACTGAGAGACCAGTACCAAGATGTTAAGGACCCTTTTGTTCTTTGGACAAAGTTGGGTGAAAGGTATTCAATGGTACTGTGGCGAAACTCCTTGGAAGGATGGGAGACTCTCGGTTTCCGGGATTTTGAATCTGCGGATGAATACAACTCTGTCCTAATGAAAATCGTCCATGGCCTACAGCTATGTGGCGAAGTGGTAACAGATGAGGATCTTTTACAAAAGACCATCTCTACATTCCATTCAAAGGAATTGATTTTATCACTTAAGGCCAAAAGTTTCACAAACTATAATGACCTATTTCATTACCTCAGAAGAGGACAGAGGACAAAAGAAATTATCAGTAGATTTGATGAACTGA
This sequence comes from Alliaria petiolata, assembly GCA_020283515.1. Classification (NCBI taxonomy): domain Eukaryota; kingdom Viridiplantae; phylum Streptophyta; class Magnoliopsida; order Brassicales; family Brassicaceae; genus Alliaria; species Alliaria petiolata. The sequence continues at coordinate 92,658,811 of JAHZTW010000003.1, forward strand.
TAAAAAGACGCAGTGAGATGGAGACTCCTCAAACATACGATGAGGAGGAAGCCTCGGACTGTGAGGGCAGTTCAAAAGTTGACTAAAATGAACACGAGACTTCCGATTGCTTAAAATGTTTTTAGACTTTGAGTTCTATTTGCTTTGTTGCTTTTATGTTTACTTTGCTTTGGTTTTATGTCTTTGGATTTGTTTGGCATTAAACTACTTTGAGTTTATTTTATTGCTATTATCTTGTTTGATTCTTGCTTGATAATATGAATGTTCTATTGCTTGTTTTATTGCAAGTATAAAATCTCGACCAAAAGGCATTGCCTAAAAGGGCATGAATTTCTCACCCATACAAAGCCCATTGAGTTATAAGAATGGTTTCCAAATAGAAACAATGGGCAAAAGGAAATGAAAGTTCCTTAAGATCGCCTAAGGCATTAAAAGAAAATGGTCGAGACTATACTCTACTGATCTAGACTATGCCAAAGATCAGTATGATAGAGGCAAAAGCCATGGTAACCACAATTGGTATACCCCACGAAATTTACACTATATGGCATGACTGGACTAGCCATCCAAGTCCAAAACTTGATGCAAAGATTGATCATGAAAACGGCACAAAGAGTTATCCCATAGAGTCTCACGTTGTGTTACATGTGCACAAGGGAAACTCATCAGATTTATTGTCTCAAGCATCACGAAATTATAGTATATTCATGAGGGGGAGTGAGGACAAACCCGTGGTCCATGACTATACTACAAATTCGATGATCATAATAAGACTCGGCCGAATTTTATAAAGAAAAGTCATTACCTATAAGGTTTAGACCCTAAAGTTTATCAGCTTGGAGACATCACAAGTTTTACATGTATATAAGATCAATATGCATCAGGCCATATAAGTGAGCATAGATATTCCCATCTCAGATTGAATACGGGTCATGAGCCAGACATATACCATCTTAAGAGATTTTGAATAAAACCACCACATACATATGTGCCGTCTAAGATGGAATCTCATAAGGAGATTGGAGATTGGGAATATATATATGTTGGATAAGAAATGTTTCTCCTACGAATTTTAAAGAAACCTTTGAGCCAAATATGGGTGATCTATTTAGTGGCCAAGGAACACGGATTACATGAGTTTTTAAGTGAATCCGAATATCCAACATTATAAGGAGAAACGTAATAAGCTGATAAGAGAAATGAAATGGTATCAACCATCGGTGTCTTGGCAAGATCCTCGGACTAGATAAAGATTTAAGGACGTCCAAATACAAAGATCATATAAAGCTAGCATAATCAGATGCCAGACACATTGACCCGAAAAGAAAAGAATGACTAAGTCATATCAGCTTAAGCACCACGAAATTGATGTCTTAGAGACACAATCAAGTTGCTACGGAGTCTATACAAGATAGACCCATAAGTTCCATAAGATAAGAAACCGCGGAAAAGGGTGCATAATATAAATCCGGGTTTATTAAGGAAACCAGACCAGACATAGAGATATAAAGGCTGGCCAGCTGAACATCTAAGGTACCAAACCATGTAGCTTGGGACGCCAAGCTGCAAGGTAATAAAGGTCCTGGATTATGAAATCTCAGATCGATCAAATCATGTCTGGATCAAAATAGGAACTACATAAGAGTGTTAACACCAAAATGTATAAGAAAGCGCGTACAAGATAGTAGCACTTGAACAATAAAGAAACAAGCGAGGATCAGAACCCACGAATAAGAATGCATTCATAAGATAAAAGGAAACGTGGGATTATGAAAGTGATAGGCGTATTGGCCACATAAGAAAACGCCATCAGATGATTAAACCAGTGGATAAATAAGTCCTGTGAAGAAAAGAAAATCGTGAGACCACATGATCTAAAGTGTTCATGTTTTACAAGCATTTCGAGATAGCTTGGTTACATAAGGATACTCACAGAGACTAAGGAATAAATTATAAGGAGATATACTCCAAATGTGGTGGGTGCTGCTACAAACTCGAAAGTTTATGATGTCTGGACACATAAGAAAGAAATCAAATTGATATAGTAAGCAGCCTATGGTCCACTGGATAACGAAATAGAGCTGAAAGATAAAAGAAGTTCTCGAGACCAGCATTGTATTAAGCTGAATAAATCGCTCTATGGATTGAAACAATAGACTAAGCGAGTACTTAGTGAAAGAGGGCTATAAAGACGATCCCATGCATATTCATAAAGAAATTCGATAAGGGATTCGTAATTATCGCAAAAAGGTACTCAAGCGATTTAATATGGACCAGGCTTACCCACTGACTAGCCCAATGATGGTGAGAAGCCTTGGCCTGGACAACGATCCATTCGGTCCAGTAAAGAAGGACGAAAAGGTCCTTGGTCCCGAAGTGCCATATCTCAGTGCTATAGGAGCGTTAATGTACTTGGCTAGTCACACTAGGCCGGACATATGCTTTGCCGTGAACCTCCTTTAAAGATTCAGTTCTTGTCCGACCCAGAGGCACTGGAATGGGATCAAACACATATTTCGTTACCTGAAAGGGACGAAAGACATGGGTCTATTTTATACTAACCTTAACAAAGAAGGATTAGTTGGTTTTGCTGATGCAGGTTACCTTTCGGATCCACACAACGGTCAATGACTCAACACATTAGACGAGATTGTGGGATGACAGAAGGGAAAGAAGAACCGACCAGCATGTACGAAGACAATGCCGCATGCATAGCTCAGTTGAAGGATGGATACATTAAAGGAGATCGGACGAAGCACATATTGCCAAAGTTCTTTTTCACTCACGACCTACAGAAGGCCGGTGAACTCCAGGTGCTCCAAGTCCGCTCAAGTGACAACTCAGCCGACCTCTTCACAAAGTCGTTTCCAACCTCCACGCTCAAGAAGCTTATGCATCAGATTGGCATGCGCCAATTGAAGGACCTTCAGTGATGTTCATTTCAGGGGGAGTAATACGTGCTGTACTCTTTTTCCTTCACTAAGGTTTTGTCCCACTGGGTTTTCCTTGGTAAGGTTTTAATGAGGCAGCATTCCCCAAGCGTATTACTGAGATCCCATCATCATCACATACGGTTATGTCATCCAAGGGGGAGTGTTATAAACCATTGAGGTTTGGATGTCCATAACCGGCTCAGTTCATCAGGCCCAATCCGTGGTCTAGTCTCGGCGTGAAGACCAAGTCCTATTAGAGATAGGATTTCCTTTTCCTAATACCAATAGGATTAGTAGAAGTTTTCCTATTCCTTGTATGAGTAGTAAAAGGACAATTTCCTTTTCTCTCCTTGATGTAACCACTATATAAAGAGACCATTGGTCCTCCATAATAATATATAGAATACAAGTTATTCATAACAGATAAGATTTAGGGAAAAAAATACACAAATTGAAAAAAGTGGAAAAAATGACAGAAAACAAAAAATATTAAAATTTCGATAGATCTTTCAAAAATATCGTATAACCTTGAAAACTAGATAAAATAAAAGTAGGAAATTATTTTTCTTCCAATTTTCCATTTTAGGATTGTCAAAATGTAGATGGAACTCATTAACTCAACAACCAAAACATATATAATAAATAGGTTGATCTAAAAAGCAAAGTAAAAGTTAACTGCGAGAACAAAGACTCATGTTTCACTTAAACAGAAGCTCACATGAATCTGAAGCCCTTACCACATTCTTTACACCCTTGATCAGCTCAACACATTCTTCAGAACTCATGTCATTCAAGGAGAAAGTTGCTCTCTTCAAACAATATGCATTCATTAGAATGTATCTCGCCACTTTTTTCTCCTCTTGTATTAGCCACTTGTTGAAGCCTTCCCACATGAATGTCTCGAGATGAAACAACAAACATTTAGGAAAATTCTCTGGATGATTCCAATTTCCAGAAGACCTGAAACCTTTTCTCCAATGATTCTGTGACGACTAAGGAGGTGGAAACGCAATGTATGATGTTATTACTAGATCATTAAACCTAAAACCGAGATTAAAAAAACAATTTGCTGAAAGAATGATCAATGAACACTGCTTACATTGATGAGCTTGAGGACTCGCAAGTTAGGAGAATCACAGAGCATGAAAGTGAGTAGATTCCACCAAGCTTTTCTACTTGTATATAGCTCCAAATGTACCAGCTGGTAGAAGATGATACCAGTAGGAAACTGAATCTAATGCATAAGGGGCAGTGTTAGTACGTACATGAAACAATGTAACAACAACAAGTAAACTCAACTGATTGCAAGAAAACCTGAAAACCTACTTTCAAGGGTAATAATTCCAAGGAAAGGCGCTTGACTGAAGTTAGCGATCTCAGAAGGTTCTCAGTGATCATAGGAGAGGAATTCTCATTGAGCATAGGAGGGACATTCCTATTGACTATAGGAGAGACATTCTCAATGATATTTGCCTCCACTAGGTTCGTCACGTCCTTAATCGTCACACTAAACCTTGGAAAAGCATTCCCTTCAATCTTCAAGAATTTCAAAGCAGGAGCATTTATCATATAGCCACAACTACTGAGGTAATCGTTTTTACAAATTGATAGTCTCTGTAAGGATGGCACCGCAATAGTGAAAGTCCCCGCGCTACCGTATTGAGGTGGTGTATGCACCAACAAATCCTCAAGATTAGGGCAACCCGATAAAAGCTTAAGAAACGATGCCTGGTCTATGACTAAACTAGAGGGAAGGTGCAGAGTTTTAAGGGACTCCAGACATGTTGTGCGTATGCAATTCCAATCCACATTCCAATATCAGAAGCATCGCATCTGTCTAAACTAAAACTGAGATGCAAACTCTCTAGAACCGAAGCTTTGTGTGAAAGCAAAGACTTGCAAACATTATTCGAGAATGTCCCGAGTTCACCTTTGTGATCGCAAGAATCAAACTCGAGTTTAGGCATCATCTTCCAAATAAACTTCCATTGTTTAGACAAAACACTCGTGGCTACGGCAGATTTTGTAGGAAGTAGAGAAAGTATATGCACAATCAAAACATCAGGCAACTTACTGATCCTGTTTGCATTCATACTCTCACCGCCTCTTTTGCTGTATCAAAACCGAATAACAAAAGCTGAGTTTGGTTTTTACGTTTTAGCGCTTACAGTTACAAAACCCTATAACATAAAAGCTAGAAACATACCTTGGTTTCATTGAATAATTGTGTGCGTTGCTGGTAGGGTTTCTGAGGATGATATTACGGCGGAGAGGGTTGGTCTTTTCTTTTACCATCACTAGGGTAGCAGATAATTATAAAAAAAATAATCATATAATTTAGTTAAATATTAGATTTTTTTTTTTTTGACATCGTTAAATATTAGATTTTGTTACATGCAAATCTGATATATATTTTTTTCTTTTTAATTATTTTTACTGTATATTATTATTATTTAGATTTATTGTTAATATTTTTTTAGTTATCTTAAATAGTGTTTGACATTTTAACATAGATTATTATTTAAAATGTTTGGCAATTAGTTTAATATAATTATTTAAATAGATTTTTTTTAAACTTAGAAAAATTGTGGTGCTGACATATTAGAAAAAATAGTCTCTAATATTTCTCTTTTAATATACTAGGGATTTTTTTCGCCTTACGCGCGGATTGTTGTATTAGTTTTTATTTAAGTTAGATTGATTTTTAATTTTAATTTGTTAGTTCAAAAATTATATTTGATTTATTATATAGTTTTGATGTGAGTTTGTACATCTTAAAGACTATGATATGTCAGAAAATATATCTTAACTTAAAAAAATTTCTAACGTGATATGTCATAAATAACTTTTAACCTAAAACTTAAAACGTGCATTGAAAATCATTGTTATTTATGACCAGCTTTAAAAATATTATTGAAATTATTTTGTTTTAATTGAATTTGGAATGGTTGACCTAAAAAAATTGAATTTGGAATATGATTGAACTTAACTATATATTTTTTAATCAAATTTTTTTTTACATTTTAAATAGAAATTAATTAATTTTTTAAACATATGCTAAACACCTGATTGTTCTATTTAATGTTGGTTTTTATATTCTTATGTGTTCGTGCATTATGAATATTTGAAGTTGCATTTTGAAATGAATTTTTCAAAGCTGAAGCTGATAAAATCTTATATTCTCTTGACTATTTTAGAAAAAAAAATATTGAGTGATTTAGATATTTTATTTATCGAAAGAGAAATGCTAAGGAACATTAATTTTGAAAGTTTGTCAACGATTTACTAGAAAAGAAATAAATTAAAATTACGTTTTAAAACTACTATTTAGCTTGTTGGTTCCATTTTATTGTTTTTACTATGTGCATATTTATTATTGTAAAGCATTTTTTATGATAAGAGTTTTTTTTTTGGCACAACTCTATATGTAGGTTGGCACGGCGCAAAAGTTATAAAAGTTGGCACGGTAATTAAACAATATTAGCACTTGAAGAAATTTTTTTTGGAGAGTGTGTTAAGCCCCAACTATTGCAATTGATGTGATTAAAAAAAACAAAAAACTTTATATGCGAAAATTAATCAATATAGTTTGCATGAACTATATACACTCTTATTCCTCTAAACCATCCAATGCCTAATGCGATTTAGTCTTATATCTTTTAGTCTCCTCTCATTTCTCACTAGTCACCATCAACTACTCTAGCCTTTGGAACTCGGACCCGTTTGGCTTGGATCTTTTCTTTTCAGATTCGGGTATTTCGATTCTAGAGAATATGACTCATTCGGGTATTTTTTTTTTCAGTTCCGTCCGGGTTCAGGTTGGTTTCGGATACCTGAATTATTTAAAATTTATCTAAAATACTTTAAAAATATATATTTCTGTTTAAGTTAAATTTTACAAAAATATTTAATTTTGATAAATATAACTAAAGATTTTCAAATATTTCGAGTATTTTAGTTATTTCGGTTTAAACATAACTAATATATTCAATTTATAATTTTAATTTTGGGTATTTAAGTTATTTAAAAGTGTAAATACAACAAATATTTTTGGCTATATAATTATATTTTGGATATTTCGGGCACCCACTCGATTCACAGTTCAGTTTTGATTCTTCGGATATATAATTATAATACCCATTCAGGTATTTAGATCGGTTCCGTTTCAGTTCGGTAACTTCTAATTCACTTCGATTCGGTTCGGTTTTTCAGTTCTAAATAATTTGCCCAAGGCTAAATTATGTCCTTTATTTTTCTTGTGATATTTTCATCGTCATTTGGAGACATGAATTTCTCTTTTGTCCTTACTCAGTGACATCTTCCCTAGTTTTTTTAGAGTGAATCTACTGCTGACTATTTTATCAGCAATTAGTAAAGAAGCAGATAAATAACCAGCAAGAAAGAAAGCAAGGGAGCAAGAAGCAAATAGCAAACAAAGAGGGAGCAATGCATGTTTTAAAGACGATGATTCATACTATTCTAATTAATTTTTTTTATGCCTAAAAGTATTAAGGCAAATACAAAAGTAATAGTATGTACGCTGTAAAAAAAAGAGTAATAGTATGTTATATGCTTTTAATTATTGTGTGGACGACGAACCTCTTACACCATAATATTATTTATGTTTTATCGATTTTTAATCTAAACGCATGATTATCATCAATTTGAGTTGTAATAATTTAAAATATTATATATATCATATATTTTTATTTTTGTTAAAATCAAGTTATATGTCATACGTTTTGTTATTGTAGTGCATACAATTTAATCAATATTCAAGTATTATTATTATTGTAAGAATTTTTTATTTTTTAAAGGTTAATCAATAGTATATGATTTTAAGTACGTTATAAATATATTTAAAATAATTTTTATTAGAAATGTGATAATGTGACATGATTATAGAGAGTTTTTTTTTTTGCTGATGTGGATGGCTTAAGGAGGCTCAAACTTTTTCTTTCATTATACTATTTAGTATAGATAGATAATCAAAATTAACAAAATACACCATTTTCGAATGTTGTCTTAAATAGTGTTATTTTGCTCTGTTGAGATTGTGTATCTTTGAACTTGGGAAGTTTCCCATTTGCTGAAGGGAGGAGACGAGAAGCACTAGAAATTAAAATTAAGAAGAATGTTTAACAATGTCAAGAAGCTTCTGTTCCCTCCAACGCTATATTCTTAATTAGAAGCTTCTGCTAATAAACAAATCTTTGTCTACACGCAGTTAATTTAATCTGTTTATACAATTTCTTTTTCATTCTTCAAATACAACAAATTGAGGTTTACAACAATGAAACTCTAGGGGCAATTCAAATGATTCGTTTTACCTCAGAAGTACATTTTTTTAAACCAAATCAAGACAAAGATCTTCGATATAATGGTTAGTATTCTGAAGCTTTTAACTGCTCTGTTTTTTACCATTCTTAGTTTCTGAATCTCTTTCCTCCAAATGCCTACAAGCTAGCTAGAGCTAACATCAAAAAGCTCAAACCCCAATATCGTATAACCTTGAAAACTAGATAAAACTACGAATTTTATTTTTCTTCCAATTTTCCATTCTCGAATTGTTAAAATGTATATGGAACTCAACAACCAAAACATATATAATAAGATAGGTTAATCTAAAAAGCAAAGTAAAAGTTAACTGCGAGAACAAAGACTCATCTAATATATATGTTTCACTTAAACATAAGCTCACATGAATCTGAAGCCCTTACCACATTCTTTACACCCTTGATCAGCTCAACAAAATCTTCAGAACTCATGTCGTTTAAGGAGAAAGTTGCTCTCTTCAAACAATATGCATTCATTAGAATGTATCTCGCCACTTTTTTCTCCTCTTGTATTAGCCACTTGTTGAAGCCTTCCCACATGAATGTCTCGAGATGACACAACAAACATTTAGGAAATTTCTCTGGATGATTCCAATTTCCAGAAGACTTGAAACTTTTTCTCCAATGATTCTGTGACGACTAAGGAGGTGGAAACGCAAGGTATGATGTTATTACTAGAACATTAAACCTAAAACCGAGATTAAAAAAACAATTTGCTGAAAGAATGATCAATGAACACTGCTTACATTGATGAGCTTGAGGACTCGCAAGTTAGGAGAATCACAGAGCATAAAAGTGAGTAGATTCCACCAAGCTTCCCTACTTGTATATAGCTCCAAATGTACCAGCTGGTCGAAGATGATACCAGTAGGAAACTTAATCTAATGCATAAGGGGCAGTGTTAGTACGTACATGAAACAATGTAATAACAACAAGTAAACTCAACTGATTGCAAGAAAACCTGAAAACCTACTTTCAAGGGTAATAATTCCAAGGAAAGGCGCTTGACTGAAGTTAGCCATCTCAGAAGGTTCTCACTGACCATATGAGATACATACCTATTGTTGACTATAGGAGAGGCGTTCTCAATGATATTTGCCTCCACTAGGCTTGTCACATTCTCAATCAGACGAAACTCTAAACCATGATTCCCTTCAATCTTCAAGTATTTCAAAGAAGGAGCATTTATCACATAGACACAATCATGGTCGTGTGTGCAAATTGATAGTTTCTGTAAGGATGGCACCGCAATAGTGAAAGTGAAATTCATCTCGTCGTATCGATTTGTATGCACCAACAAATCCTCAAGATTAGGGCAACCAGATAAAAGTTTAAGAAACGATGCCTCTTTTATGATGAATTTAGGTTGAAGGTGTAGAGTTTTAAGGGACTTCAGACAAACTTGAGAAGGAACATTTAGATAAACGAAACAACCCTTGAGACTCAATGACTCAAGTATTTCACAGTTATACAGGCTTCTAGGAAGTTTGAAACTCCCTAGAACCGTAGCATCAACATTGAGTACCAACTTACGCACATGTTGTGCGTATGCAATTCCAATCCACATTCCAATATCAGTAGCATCGCAGCTGTCTACGCGAAATTTGAGATGTAAACTCTCGAGAACCAAAGCTTTATGTGAAAGCAAAGACTTGCAAACATTATTCGAGAATGTCCCGAGTTCACCTTTGTGATCGCGAGAATTAAACTCGAGTTTAGGCATCATCTTCCAAAGAAACTTCCATTGTTTAGACAAAACACTGGCGCCTACGCCAGATTTTGTAGGAAGTAGAGAAAGTATATGCAGAATCAAATCATCAGGCAACTTACTGATCTTGTCTGCATTCATACTTTCACCGCCTCTTTTGCTGTATCAAAAGCCAAAACCGACAACAAAAGGTGAGTTTGGTTTTTTAGTTTTGGATCTTTCAGTTACGAAACCCTAGAACATAAAAGAAACATACCTTGGTTTCATTGGTCAAGAATTGAATTGAAGAATTACGTGCGTTGTTGTTAAATATTATCCTAAAACGGAGTTATGTTGGATCTTAAAACGTCCTTTTCTACTTCCAAAGGTAGACGGTGGACGTTAGGGTTTCCGAGGATGATACTGCGGCGGAGAGGGCGTGTCTTCTTTTTTGCCTTTTTAACTATTGCTGTTTAGTATTTACCATCATAAAACCACACACTCCGTTTTTTTAATTGTTGTTGTAGCTTGTTTTGCACAAAATAATTAATTTTCCTGTTTTACCTTTATTTAATACATTAATTTGTTTGGTATGAGAGTAATTAATAAGTTAAAAAAATAGGTATAAAACTGAAAAATGTATCATAAGTCTTACATTGAAAACTGAGAAACTGTTATAAATCATTGAGGTTCGATCTCCATAACCGGCCCAGTCCATCAGACCATTGGCGTGAAGACAAAGGCCCAATGGCGTGAAGGCCCAATACCTTAAGACGGTCTATTAGATGTTTTCCTTATTCATGTAGGAAAAGGATATTACCTTTTCTACCCTTATGTAACTCCTATATAAAGAGACCTTATGGTCATAATAAAGAATCACGAATTCATAACCTTCACAACACGTTATCAGCACGAGCTTGCTCTGATAAACCCTAGCTACTAAAAACCCTAAACCGCCGTTAGCCACCGAGAAACCGCAGCCGCTCGATCTTCCGCCTAGCCGCGTGATCTTCCACCTCAGCCGCGCGTTTTCCCCTACCCGGAGAAAACCCTAGCCGCGCATCTCTCGCAGCTTCCCGATCCCGTGTTGCCGCGCATCCTTAGCCCGAGCATCCACGCGATCCGAGCTTCTCCTTGCCACGCGTTCCTCACGCTGCATCTTCCCGAACAGCCGCGCAACTCCCGCAGCTCGCAGCAGCTCGACCCGAACTTCTGCAGCAGATCATCGCGATCCAACCGCGTGATCCCTTACCGCAGCAGCTCGATCTCATCCCGAGCAGAAGCAGCACGACGATCCAGCCGCGCAAACCCTAGCCGCGTGCGATCCTACCCGACGATCCCGTGTAGCCGCGTGATCCTCTTCCCGCAGCAGCCGCGAGTTCCGCGTAGCTGATCCGACGAGTAGCCGCGAGTTCCGAGCAATCCAGGCGTGAGTTTACCGAGGTCTATTAGCTCCCGGTCCATTCCATTCAACCCAAAAGAAGGTTCAAAGGTATAAACAAATTTCTAAAACCCTAAAACTCAAGAACACCATAAAACCGAAATCTGACCTAATGTTTATGAAACCCTAAAATTCGGATTGATTGTTTAAACTTGTTTGATCTTTGAAAACCTATAAACCGAATTGAATCTAAGAAAATATGAAACCCTAAAACTTGGATTGATTGAATAACTTGTTTGCATGATTTCTTAGCTTCATGTTTAATGTTTAGAATTCGCATGATCATATTATTTACTAAAACCGAATTGAACATTAAACTTACATGAACCCTAAAAAAAAAAAATTGTTTCATGTGATTGATTGTTTGATTGTTTAAAATTCGCATAAACCCTAGATAGAACTAGAGAAGAAGAAAATTTCCTTTTTCCATAAAACCCTAATCCTATTCCAATTAGGAAAACCCTAAAACGTTTTTCTATTGTTTAGATAAAACCCTAATTGAATTAGGAATCCTAATTGAACTAGGAATTGAATGAAGAATTTTCGGACCATTAAAATTTTGTTGGTAGAAACCGAAAACCATAGTTTTCCTTTTAGGATTGAATTTGGAAAATTTCCTTTTTGCTTGATCACATAGAAAATCGCATAGGAAGTTTCCTTATTTAGAATTTGGATTTTCTTGTTTCCTTTATCACATAGAATTCCTTGTTAGGATTAAATTGGAAACTTAATGGCATAAAATCGGAAATATAAATCAGCCATCTTGCTAAGGTTTTGATTTTATTTAAAAGCCCTAAATCGACCATTGTTCTAAGGTCTTGATTTTGTTAAAAGCCCTAAGAGATAGTTGGTGCATATTTTCAGATGTCTAAGGTTGCCAACTTAGACTATGCAGCCCTTGATCTCTCCGGAGATAACTACTTAAAGTGGGCGCTTGACACCAAGATCATGCTCAACTCGAAAGAGATTGGTGAATGTATCGTCGACGGAAACAATGAGTCCGTGAGAAACAGATACAAGGCGATTCTCATCATACGCCACCACCTCACTGAGAGTCTCAAGGATCAGTATCTTACAATTGAAGATCCGTTGGATCTATGGAAGGAATTGAATAAGAGGTACGCCCATCAAAAGACGGTTGTACTGCCGAAAGCCAGATTCGATTGGCTGAACCTAAGGTTCATGGACTTTAAATCCGTAGAGGAGTACAACTCGACTTTGTTTAAGATAGTTTCAAAGCTGAAACTATGTGGCGAGACCATCACTGAGAAGGATATGTTGGAAAAGACCTTCTCTACCTTCCATTCGAGTAATGTGTTGCTACAGCAACAATATCGCGAGAGAGGCTTCGCGACTTACTCAGATCTGATCGCTTGCTTGTTGCTTGCAGAACAAAACAATAGTCTTGTTCTGGCCAACAGCGAGATGAGACCAGCTGGATCAACCCCAATACCTGAAGCCCACGTGGCCGCTGAAACAAAAGAAACCGAGGCAAACTATGTCCATAGATACCAAAAGCATAATGGTCGCGGATCCAACTCTAACCGCGGACCAGGACATGGACATGGAAGAGGACGAGGGCGTGGTCGCTACCACCCGTATGGTCGAGGAAATGGACGCGGATCCAATTCTAACCGCGGTCCAGGACGTGACCAAGGACGTGGTCATGGGAACCAAACCGGACACAAGTCCGGCCCGACCAAGTCCGTTTGCCATCGGTGTGGGATGGATAATCATTGGGCCAAGACATGCAGGACTTCCAAACATCTCATTGAACTTTATAGAGAGAGTGTTAAAGGGAAGAATCCTGAGGCCAATATGATCCAGCATGAACATGAGCATGATGATGAGGGCGATTTTGATCATGAAAATGATGATGATCTCACTAAGTATGAGACATCCGATTTCCTAAAATGATTTCTAGACTTAGAGTTCTATTTGCTTTGTTGCTTTTATGTTTGCTTTTATGTTTGCTTGATTGATACTTCATAAATCTTATACTTAAAAGGGCAAACATAAGTGCTATAGCAGGACAGGCCAGCCTAATAGAAGGCCACGGCCAGGCTAATGTTTTAATACCTAAAAGGCACGCATCTAGAAATCTCGGATGCATTGTTTTCACCTAGCTCAAATCGTAACTTATTGAGTTTTAAAGACATTCGAATGAATGGTCCTCATGTGAAAACAATGGGCGGAGGAAATAGAGAATTTCTTCAGATAGTTAAAAACGCCCAAGGCCATAAGAAAGTCCTAGAGACTATACCTGCTATAGCCACTGGCATATATTGTACTAAGGTCAATATGATTGAGGCCAATGCCACCGCAAACCAAGAGTTTACGGATAGGTTCAACCTATGGCACGACCGGCTGGGACATCCCGGGTCGAATATGATGGGAAAATTGATTGCCAATACTTATAGGCACGCCTTGAAAGAAAGGAGAGTAATCCCAAAGAATTCAAGGAGACATATGCGGACCAATACACCCACCTTGTGGGACATTTCGATATTTTATGGTCCTCATTGACGCATCTACAAGATGGTCACATGTATGCTTATTGTCATCACGGAATATGGCATTTGCAAGACTCCTTGCTTAGATAATACGCCTAAAGGGCATGAGTCTCTCACCCATATAAAGCCCATTGAGTTATGAAAATGGTTTCCAAATAGAAACAATGGGCACAAAAGAAAATGATTGAGACTATACTCTACTGATCTAGACTATGCCAAAGATCAGTATGATAGAGGCAAAAGCCATGGTAACCACAGTTGGTATACCCCACGAAATTTACACTATATGGCATGACTGGACTAGCCATCCAAGTCCAAAACTTGATGCATAGATTGATCATAAAACGGCACAAAGAGTTATCCCATAAAGTCTCACGTTGTGTTACATGTACACAAGGGAAACTCATTAGTTTTATTGTCCCAAGCATCACGAAACTATAGTATATTCATGAGGGGAAGTGAGGACAAACCCGTGGTCCATGACTATACTACAATTTCGATGATCATAATAAGACTTGGCTGAATTTTATAAACAAAGGCATTGCCTAAAGTTTATCAGCTTGGAGACATCACAAGTTTTACATGTATATAAGATCAATATGCATCAGGCCATATGAGTGAGCATAGATATTCCCATCTCATATTGAATACGGGTTATGAGCCAGACATATACCATCTTAAGAGTTTTTGAATAAAACCACCACATACATATGTGCCGTCTAAGATGGAATCTCATAAGGAGATTGGAGAGTGGGAATATATATATGTTGGATAAGAAACGTTTCTCCTACGAATTTAAAGAAACCTTTGAGCCAAATATGGGTGATATATTTAGTGGCCAAGGAACACGGATTACATGAGTTTTAAGTAAATCCGAATATCCAACATTATAAGGAGAAACGTAATAAGCTGATAAGAGAATTGATATGGTATAAACCATCGGTGTCTTGGCATGATCCTCGGACTAGAGAAAAGATTTAATGACGTCCAAATAATTAGATGCCAGACACATGAACCCGAAAAGAATGACTAAGTCATCTCAGCTTAAGCACCACGAAATTGATGTCATAGAGACACAATCAAGTTGCTACTGAGTCTATACAAGATAGACCAATAAGTTCCATAAGATAAGAAACCGCGGAAAATGGTGCATAATATCCGGGTTTATTAAGGAAACCAGACCAGACATTGAGATATAAAGGCTGGCCAGCTGAACATCTAAGGTACCATTCCATGTAGCTTGGGACGCCAAGCTGCAAGGCATTAAAGGTCCTGGATAATGAAATCTCAGATCGATCATATCATGTCTGGATCAATATAGGAACTATATAAGTGTGTTAACACCAAAATGTATAAGAAAGCGCGTACAATATAGTAGCACTTGAAAGAAAAATGCGAGGATCAAAACTCACGTCAATATATGAGTGCACTCAGCGACCAGATTGGATTAACTGGAAAGACGCTATAAACGTGGAGTTAAACTCTTTAAAGAAGAGAGAGGTTTTTGGTCCCATATCACGGACACCTCATGATATTAAACCAGTGGATAAATAAGTCCTGTGAGAAAAGAAAATCGTGAGACCACATGACCTAAAGTGTTCATGTTTTACAAGCATTTCGAGATAGCTTGATTACACAAGGATACTCACAGGGACTAAGGAATATGTGGTTGGTGCTGCTATAAACTTGAAAGTTTATAATGTCTGGACATATAAGCAGCCTATGGTCCACTGGATAAAGAAATATATATGAAAATCCCAGAGGTGATAGAGCTGAAAGAAGTTCTCGAGACCAGCATTGTACTAAGCTGAATAAATCGCTCTATGGATTAAATAGTCAGGTCGCATGTGATAGAGGGCTATAAAACGATCCCATAATACTTGACAGGGATTCGTAATCATCGCGATGTATGTAGACGACCTGAACATCATAGGAACCTCTGAGGAAATATCTCAAACAGTTGAATACCTCAAGAAAGAGTTTTGAGATGAAAGACTTATGAAAGACTAAGTCCTGTTTGGGAATATAACTTGAGTACGTCAATAATGAAATCCTTGTGTATCAAATGGCATATACAGAAAGGGTACTCAAGCATTTTAATATGAACCAGGCTCACCCACTGACTAGCCCAATGATGGTGAGAAGCCTTGGTCTGGACAACGATCCATTCGGTCCAGTAAAGAAGGACGAAAAGGTCCTTGATCCCGAAGTGCCATATTTCAGTGCTATAGGAGCGTTAATGTACTTGGCTAGTCATACTAGACCAGACATATGTTTTGACGTGAACCTCCTCTTTCAAGATTCAGTTCTTGTCCGATCCAAAGACACTGGAACGGGATTAAACACATATTTCGATATGGATATATTTTTATACTAACCTTAACAAAGAAGGATTAGTTTGGTTTTGCTGATGCAGGTTACCTTTCGGATCCACACAACGGTCATTTTCATTGATGAGGTTAATGACTCAACACATTAGACGAGATTGTGGGATGACAGAAGGGAAAGAAGAACCGACCAGCATGTACAGAGAAAATGCCGCATGCATAGCTCAACTGAAGGATGGATACATCAAAGGAGACAGAACGAAGCACATTCTACCGAAGTTCTTTTTCACTCACGATCTACAGAAGACCGGTGAAATCAAAGTGCTCCAAGTACGTTCAAGTGACAACTCAGCCGACCTATTCACAAAGTCACCTCCAACCTCCACGCTCAAGAAGCTCATGTATCCGATCGGCATGCGCCGATTAAGGGACCTTCAGTGATGTCTAAAACAAGGGGGAGTAATACGTGCTGTACTCTTTTTCCTTCACTAAGGTTTTGTCCCACTGGGTTTTCCTTGGTAAGGTTTTAATGAGGCAGCATCCCCAAGCGTATTACTATGATCCATTCGTCACGACCGGTTATGTCAATCAAGGGGGAGTGTTATAAATCATTGAGGTTCGATCTCCATAACCGGCCCAGTCCATCAGACCATTGGCGTGAAGACAAAGGCCCAATGGCGTGAAGGCCCAATACCTTAAGACGGTCTATTAGATGTTTTCCTTATTCATGTAGGAAAAGGATATTACTTTTTCTACCCTTATGTAACTCCTATATAAAGAGACCTTATGGTCATAATAAAGAATCACGAATTCATAACCTTCACAACATAAAACCACACTCCGTTTTTTTAATTGTTGTTGTAGCTTGTTTTGCACAAAATAATTAATTTTCCTGTTTTACCTTTATTTAATACATTAATTTGTTTGGTATGAGAGTAATTAATAGGTTAAAAAAATAGGTATAAAACTGAAAAATGTATCATAAGTCTTACATTGAAAACTGAGAAACAACCATTATTTTAAAACAAAAAAGTAAGTCTTGAATGACAAATAAAACAAAACAGAGAAAGTAATATTTAAATGATAGATAAGTTACAAAATATTTCCATTTTTCGGTAAAAAGAATACATTCATTATCATTTTCACAAAATCCCCAAATTTATTTTGAAACAATTAAAAATTAATACATCATTTTTATCAAAATTAAAAATATGCGCTTTTGAATGTTGTCTGTAGTGTTATTTTGCTCTGTTTAGATTGTGTTTATTTGAACTTGGTTTCTTTAAAAGATTTACAAATTATTTTTTAGAATTTATGATTTAAGTCAAGATTTAGGTTTTTCGATTTAATTCTTAGAGTTTGACTAAGTATTTTATATGCGCTACGCACGGATCTTTATCAATAATTTAGTTTAATCTTTTTTTTAGTAAATTACCGAATGCATAATAGATTTACAGAATTTTTTTTTTAATAAAAAATTATTAAACATACAATGTATCATTTTCTCTTACTTGTATTTATTTATTAGATTACAAATTTTGTTAAGTAAAACAATAATAAATCAATTGATTTTTATTTGATTAAATAATTAAAATGTTTTTTAACACGTTTAATTATATGTCATTTTGTAGAAATAATAATAGAAGAAGAATAATTTGACATTTTATAAACCTGAACAAAATATTTCTTTAATATATCTTATATCGTATCTTTCAACATATTTTCTTATATTTTTTAAAAATGATGTAACTCTGATAACATATAGAGGACATATACTTTATTGTTAATATGCATACTGAGATTCGTACAAATGCATTTGAGACAACACAAAGAAGAGGATCTAGATATCGCAAACAAAAAGCTGCTTATAGCTTTGTTGAGAAGTTTCAATGATCATGCAAGGCAGCTTCTTACTTCTCCATCGGGTTTTTAATATGTTTTATCGTATATCTTTTTTTTTTTTTTTTTTATCTTTCAGATCAAGGCAGCTTCTTGCTATTAGATAATATTTTTCCATCTTTTTAGGTTGATGTGGAGTCTTTGAACCATTTATCAATGTATTAACTTATGCGTTTTTTCTCAATGTTATGTTTTGAATAGCATGTCTAGGTTTGAAAATTTGCGTATGATTCATAACACTGTCATACTTTATTATTATTTAAATATAATTCTATGTGGTGTTACTGATGTGTTATATTATTGGTAGTAGCAGTGCCGTGCCAAAGTTTATAGAGGGGTAAGGTGAATATTAAAAATTGATCTTTTAATTTATTAAAAAAAAAAAAAAGTTAAAACATGAAAAAGTATTCAAAACAAATGTGTAATATGAAATATGATTTCAATATTTGTTACATTTTGATACTTTAAAATTTATTTTGACATATACTATTTATGTGAATGTATTGACAATTGTGTAAGACATAATTTCATTTTATTGTTTTGTTAGTTAGCTTTTTAGGTTGATTTTCCAAAATTTTAGTTTACACATCAAGTTGATTTCCATTTTTTTAATATTTTTAACATTGATTTTCATATTATTTTGAAATATACTATTCTATGACGTTATTGACATTTTTAAGTTATAATTTCTTTATTTTTGTTAATTTAGATTTTGTATGTTGATTTTCCAAAAATATTGTTTAAATATCAAGTTAATAAATTTATTTTTTTGTTTCAATTTAATTAAAATGTTATTCATATTTAAAGTTTCTGTATTTTTAGTTTGTTACTTTTTATGTTGATTTTCTAGAAATATAGTCAACACGTCAAGTTAATTTCTAATTTTAATATTTTTAGTAATTATTTCTATTTTATTTTGACATATTATTATATGGAGTTATTGACATTTTTATAAGATATAATTTCCTTATTTTTATATTATTTACTTATAGATTGTTAATTTATTTTAAGAAATACGATTTTTGTTGACAAAAAGAAAAAATACGATTTCTATATTTTTTATATTTTGATACTTTAAATTTTATTTTGACACATACTATTATGTGAATATATTGACATTTGTGTAAGACATAGTTTCATTTTTTTTTTGTTAGTTAGCTTTTTTAGGTTCATTTTCCAAAACTTTAGTTTAAACATCAAGTTGATTTCCATTTTTAATATTTTTAACATTGATTTTCATATTATTTTGAAATATGCTATTCTATGGAGTTATTAATATTTTTAAGTTATTATTTCCTTATTTTTGTTAATTTAGATTTTGTATGTTGATTTTCCAAAAACAAATTGTTTAAATATCAATTTAAATTTTATTTTTCGTGTTTTAATTTAATGAAAATGCTATTCATATTTAAAAAATTTGTATTTTTAAGTTTGTTACTTTTTATGTTGATTTTATAAAAAAATAGGTAACACATCAAGTTAATTTCCATTTTTAATATTTTTAGTATTGATTTCTATTTATTTTGACAAATATCAAGTTAATTTCTATTTTTAATATTTTTAGTATTGATTTCTATTTATTTTGACATATACTATTTTTTGGAGTTATTGACATTTTGTATTAGATATAATTTCCTTATTTTTTGTTATTTAGATTTTCTATATTAATTTTCCAAAAACAATGTTTATATATCAAGTTTTTGTGTTTTAATTTAACTAAAATGTTAAATCATGTTTAACATTTTTGTATTTAATGAAAACGCTGATTTGGACCAATTAAATCGGGTTTTTCGTCCCATGTGGACGCCCTCAATGGCATATGGCATCAACTTTTATATAGTATAGACTAGGTCTTCTATCCGCGCTACGTGCGGATCTGTGTTAATAATTTGGTTTAATCTTGTTTTAGTTAGTAATTTTAAAATTATCAACCCCATAATGGATTTAAAGAATTTTTTTAATAAAAATGTATTTAAAAGATGATGTGTCGTTTTCTCCAACTTATATTTGTTTATAAGATGATAAATTTTTCTAAGCAAAATAATAATATATTCAATTTATTTTTACCTAATTCAATAACTAATTTATCAAAATACTAATATGTTTTCTCAACATGTTTCAATTATATGTAATGTGTGTATAAATAAGATTAGAAGAAGAATTGTTTGACATTTTAGAAAACTCAAACAAAAATAAAATTAAAGTTTATATCGTATCTTTCCACATCTTTTTTATAAATTTAATATTTTTTGTTAAAATCCGGATAACTCCGACAACATACAGATGAATGATCATTCAGTTGCTAATATGCACACTGAGCTTCGTAAAGATGTATTTAAGATAATCGAAGAAGGGGAGTGAGATATCGTGAATAACTAAAGACTGCCTATAACTTTGTTGGGAAGTTGCAATGATCGTGTAAGACAGCTTCTTGCTTCTCCACCAGGTCTTCCACAAGTTTTATCTCAAATTTTTCTTTATTTTTATCATTCATGTGAGTTTTATTTGCAACATGCTATTAGATGTTTTTTTTCAAACCTTTAGGATGGTGTGTAGTCTTTGAATGATTTATCATTGATTAACTTATATATGTTTTCTTCACGTTTTAATTTAAGTAGCCAGTCTAGGTTTGTCAATTTGCGTTTGATTCATAACACTGCTATATTTATTATTTAAATGGAACTTTAGAAGGTGTTACATGTCTTGTTTGTGTGGGTTCAAATATTGTTAGTATCTATTTATATAAACTTAGACTTTTCTACTTGTTGTGTTTTTAAGTGGAAAATTACTTGTGTAGTGTTTTCAAATATTACTTACTTTTTTTGCTGCATATATACTGCGAATACACTATTTTTGATGTGTTTATTATACATTTTAGCTATATCTTTACTTGAATGACATGAAATATTAATTTGTTTGCATAGTGTTCAATTTTGCTTTGCATGGGCTCTTTGAATTTGGTATTTCACAGTAAAAATTTGATGAGGTTAAACTAATATTTAGTATTTTTTTATAGAAAAAATTACATAAAAAGAGTTCTAAACATTTCATGAAGTTTAAAAATTACATAAAACCGCGCATAGCCAAATCAATTGCTAAATTGTTACAATTGGCCCGCTAATTAAAAAAAGCCATAAAGGATTGTTAAAAAAACCATAAAGGATTAATAGTGAATGAAGTTTGTATTTGAAATTATAAGTTGTGTGAGTCTAGAGAAAAACGTGTTTACTCTTTAAGTTGTAGCTTGTAGGTGAATTTCTATTTTGTTTTTAGTCACACCATTGAAGTTTTTCTCATTGTCGATGAGGACCACTTTTCCAATGACATCTAGAAAGAGTAATTATAGTGTTAGAACATGATAGTATAATAGATATGTGACACAAGACTCGAAAGGTGATTCAAGTAAAGTCTCTTTGAAACCTTTGCTTAGAAGCTAGAGGTGGTTGAATGACTTGTGGTTTGATAGTCAGGTTGAAGCTTGATGACCACAAACTCCAAGGGTTAAACTCTTCTAGCTCAAGGGCTAATCCTCACAATAGCTTAGGAGATTCTACACGAAATTCTTCAAGCTTGATTCCACAAACACAAGAAGAGAATTCGCATGAACAGATTTGATTCAAAAGATAGACTTTTCTTTGAAACAAAATAATACTTTGATTGATTAAAAACTTGGTGAAATGAGAATACAATGTAGATGAGCTTTTATAATACTCAGAAAATATGAAAATAAACGGTAACTAAATTAAAAGAAAAGCAACAAAGATGGGATTTGTTCTTGACTCTATTTTCCTAGCCGTTAGGCTTTAATGGTCTTGATTTGGTCTTGGGGGGAAAGGGCTTGATCTATGGAGCTACTCTGGGGTATCTGGGACGCTCAAGATCCTCTAGAGATGATGTAGGGACGAGATTAGCTGGTGAATGATAGGTTTGGTCTTGCTTTCCATTAGAAACCGTGTAGCTGTTTCCAAGTAAGGAAAGCCCCTTTTTGGCTTGATCTTCTTTGACTTCTGATATTGAGGAACGGTTAAGGACTTGATCTGGTGTATCATAGCTCATGTAGACTCCTGTGGATGTAAAAAGGGTCGAATATAATGTCTTAGCTAGACATATATCCGTAGTTTCCTTATATGACTTGGCGGGTGCATATCTTGGCCGGTTTCGTGGTTTTGGCGGATTGAATTGATCTCCTTGGGTTAATGTTGACTTGAGTTGAACCAGGGACGGTTTGTGGGTCTCCTTAGCTTCAATAGGTGATGAAAGTTGGTCGTATAATATGTTTGTATAACATATATACGAGCTTTCCTTAAACGGCTCCCTTGGTATCTTCTTTGGTTTGAAGCTGATTTCTTTGATTCTGAATGGAATCTGATTTGGTTTAGCTTGGTTAAGGCGTGCTTCTGGCCTTATAGAATGATGTCGTTTTGTTATAAGCTCCTTAGCTTCTTCAGACACAGCTACAAGTCCTCCTTCCTTCTCAGCTTCAAGCTTAGCTCCATCCTCTCTAGCTCCAAGTTTCCTCGCTTTGTTAATTCCTGATGTATAAGCATCCATGCTTACATCATACTCTCCCTCTTGGAGAGGTTTTGTCCTCAAAACATCAGAACCTGCATCAAATAACCTTAAGTTAGTTTCTGGAAGATGTTTAGAGTTTAAGAGCTTACCTTGGTGATTAGCTTGTAGATGCTCAATGAGTTGGTTAAGTGGGACACAAGCGCCCGGTTAATCAACTGCTTTTTTAAACTTGTCATAATAAGAACGGATCCTAAACGTTTGCCTCTCGATAGTATGGTCATGCTGATCGGACTTAACCAACTCTGTTTGCTGAGTGAATTGGATTAGAAACTTGTGAGTAGACACCCTGTAGCTGGTTTTGTTATCAATGACCAGAAATTTTTTAATCTTGTAGACAACATCGGCCTTGAGGTTTGCCTCCTAGGAACCTATTCGGTTAGCTGAAGATTAAATTATAAAGTTTTGGATTTCAATTTTTCTTTTCTATTATAGAGTTTCATTAATTGATTTGGCGGAAGAAGAAGCATCTAAAACAGCCATTGTTTCAATAACTTTTCTCTATCGCTTTAAGAATTCTTTTGATTTAGCAAGTTGTATGACCTATTAAATTTCACCGATGTGCTTATTTATAAGCAATACCAATACCTTAGATGGGAAAATTTCGTTTTATGTTGATAGGAAATTAAAAACACACTTTTTATTAGTTTAGCTTTTTCATATTATTGTTTTTCCATTTTAGTGTTACATATATAAAAAAAATTTCCTTTTTACTTCAAAAGTGACTATTCTTTGTTATAGAAGCAAAATTATACATAATTTGATTAATTAATTAATTATAGATGATGTAAATAATTATATATTTCGTTTTATGTTAATAGGAATGTTCATCATTCGCATCCGGTGTGGAGTACTACTCTCTGGTCAGACTCGGTCCAGCAAATTCACTCACAACGAAAGAATCGATCGAGTTCTCAATCACCTGAGAAATAGTACAATGTTCTGAAAAGTGATGAATGAATCTAGTCACAAGACGTTCTTTATACCCTTTTATACATAACCAAGGGTTTACAATAACCAGCCTAATAAGGCTAAACCAACCGGTTAAGCACGAGAACGCAGGCTAAGACTCTTCACACCCCAAACTTGACTCGAGCTTAGAGCAATCTTCAACAATACTAGCCCTAGGATTTTCAAAATCAATTACAGTAAAATATTTTTATATACTTCCTAAATATACAAACTCTCTCCAAATCTAACAAAACCCTTTACAAATTTAAAAAATCTTTCAATTTTTTAAATCAAGCAACACTATATAAATTTCTCTTCCAATAACCTCTCCACCTCCGTTAAAAGTTTTTGGGTTTTATAGAAACCCAACCCGGTCACATGTCCGGTTCGTGGTTGAACCCGATTCAACTACCGTGTTGGTCCGGTTTTCAAAACACATGCTTTTATCCAGATGCATACAAGCTAGTTAGAGCTACATCAAAAAGCTCAAATCTTAATATCGTATAACCTTCAAAACCAGATAAAAGTACTAATTTTATTTTTCTTCCAATTTTCCATTTTAAAATTGTCAAAATGTAGATGGAACTCAAAAACCAAAACATATATAAATAGGTTAATCTAAAAAGCATAGTAAAAGTTAACTGCGAGAACAAAGACTCATCTAATATATATGTTTCATTTAAACAGAAGCTCACATGAATCTGAAGCCCTTAGCACATTCTTCAAATCCTTGATCAGCTCAACACTATCTTCAGAACTCATGTCGTTTAAGGAGAAAGTTGCTCTCTTCAAACGATATGCATTCGTTAGAATGTATCTCGCTACTTTTTTCTCATCTTGTATGAGCCACTTGTTGTAGCCTTCCCACATGAATGTCTCGAGATGAAGCAACAAACATTTAGGACAATTCTCTGGATGATTCCATTTTCCAAAAGACTTGAAACCTTTTCTCCAATGATTCTGTGACTAAGGAGGTGGAAACGAATGTATGTTATTACACCTAAAACCGAGATTAAAAAAAAAACAATTTGCTGACAGAATGATCAATGAACACTGCTTACATTGATGAGCTTGAGGACTCGCAAGTTAGGAGAATCACAGAGCATGAAAGTGAGTAGATTCCACCAAGCTTCTCTACTTGTATATAGCTCCAAATGTACCAGCTGGTCGAAGATGATACCAGTAGGAAACTTAATCTAATGCATAAGGGGCAGTGTTAGTACGTACATGAAACAATGTAATAACAACAAGTAAGCTCAACTGATTGCAAGAAAACCTGAAAACCTACTTTCAAGGGTAATAATTCCAAGGAAAGGCGCTTGACTGAAGTTAACGATCTCAGAAGGTTCTCAGTGATCATAGGAGAGGAATTCTCATAGACCATAGGAGAGGCGTTCTCAATGATATTTGCCTCCACTAGGTTCGTCACGTCCTCAATCGCCACACTAAACCTTGGAGTAGCATTCCCTTCAATCTTCAAGAATTTCAAAGAAGGAGCATTAATCATAAAGCCACAATTACTGAAGTAATTGTTTTTACAAATTGATAGTCTCTGTAAGGATGGCATCGCAATAGTGAAAGTCTTTGGGCTTCCGGATTGAGGTGTATGCACCAACAAATCCTCAAGATTAGGGCAACCAGATAAAAGCTTAAGAAACGATGCCTCTTCTATGATGAACTTAGGTTGAAGGTGTAGAGTTTTAAGGGACTTCAGACAAACTTGAGAAGGAACATTTAGATTAACTAAACAACCCTTGAGACTCAAGGACTCAAGTATTTCACAGTTATACAGGCTTCTAGGAAGTTTGAAACTCGATCTCGTAGAATCAACATTGAGTCCCGTAGCATCAACATTGAGTACCAACTTACGCACATGTTGTGCGTATGCAATTCCAATCCACATTCCAATATCAGTAGCATCGCAGCTGTGTACGCGAAATTTGAGATGCAAACTCTCTAGAACCAAAGCTTTATGTGAAAGCAAAGACTTGCAAACATTATTCGAGAAGGTCCCGAGTTCACGTTTGTGATCCCATGAATCAAACTCGAGTTTAGGCATCCTCTTCCAAAGAAACTTCCATTGTTTAGACAAAACACTCGTGGCAACGGCAGATTTTGTAGGAAGTAGAGAAAGTATATGCAGAATCAAAGCATCAGATAACTTACTGATCCTGTCTGCATTCATACTCTCACCGCGTCTTTTGCTGTATCAAAAGCCAAAACCGAACAACAAAAGGTGAGTTTGGTTTTTGAGTTTTGAATCTTGTAGTTACGAAACACTAGAACATAAAAGAAACATACCTTGGTTTCATTGAAGAATTGTGTGCGTTGCTGTTAGGGTTTCCGAGGATGATATTGAAGAATTACGTGCGTTGTTGTTAAATATCCTCGCGAGTACTTAAAACGTCCTTTTCTACTTCCAAACGCAGACGGTGGACGTTAGGGTATCCGAGGATGATACTGCGGCTGAGAGGATGTTCAAATCCGCGCAATTAAATTCTTTATTAAAAATTAAAAGTTTTAATATTAATATTTATAAAAAAAATTATAATAAAACATTATCACACAGGAAAATAAAAATTACAAGAATTTTATCTTTTAATATCTATTTAAATGTTTGTTTTTATGGATTTTACGTTAATCAAATAAAATTAATTGAATAAACCATAAAAAATCATCTTAAATTTATCTCGTTTTATGTCTTTTATATATCATTTTAAATCTTTTCTAATTTATGTATGTTAAAGTAGAATATTATTTGTGATGTTTTAAGACATTCAAATATGATTTATGTGTTTTTATTTCATTATAATTTGGATTTTTGGTGGTCTCTAGAATTTAGTTGGACTTTTTGAATATGTACAGTAAGTATAAGACTGAGGCTTGTGTTTGAATAATTTGGATACACTCAACAACTTTAATAATTTATTTGTTTTTAGTTACTAAATCACATTATATAAATTTAAAAGTACATATAAAATTTAGTGATATTAAAACTATGTATTAATGATAATTATAGATAATTTAAGTTGTTTGTTTATATAACTTTATTTAAAAATCTTAAATCCAATATTATTATCATATAAATATAAATATATAAAATTAAATTATCTTTGAACATTATATTAACAGATGAAGTCATGTCAGTTATCTTCTTCCTCTTTCTTGAATATTGGAGTTTTTTCATATTATTAAGATTGTTTTTTTTTTTTTGTCAACAAGATTGTTTTCTTTTGTAATTGTTAAATCATTTTTATTGCTAATCTCTTTGTCTTGGATTTTTTCTTTAGAAAAGAATTATTTGCACATTCTGCATTATCATCTTCATATTTTTTCTTTTTTGGTAGATTAATTGCAATGATATATTTTTAGCATCTTATTTTTTAGGTTTGATACTTTTGTCAAGAATTGCTATACTAAAATGATTAGTAAAGTTTATTCACTTATAATGAATTAAATGAAATATTATGTTTTGTTATATTTACTATATTTTTTTATATTTATAAAATTGTCGTTAATACTTATAACAGTTAATCCAACCGAATTATATTTGAAATTAAATGATGCCATCCCACATTGGATCACCGTTATGCCTATGATTGTTTCTTTCTGTTTTTTGTTGTCTTTGATATCAATCTTCAAAACTACTTTTATAGAGACCAAAAGTTGCAAAGATAAACCACTAAAAATTGCAATGGTTAGTCTGGTTGCAATGGTTGATCACCAAAAGTTGCAATGATTGATCACCAAAAGTTGCAATGATTGATCACCAAAGGTTGCAATAGTTAATCAAATTAACCATAAACCCAACAGTTAAATCTCAAATATTCCTCATTCATTTTATTTTATTTATTATTTGACATACATTCGTAATAAAATTGATCATCTTCACTTTGCATTAATCAAAAAAGAAAAACTTTTGCCGGTCCTCTCCTCTTCCGCCGATTTCGCCTGTCATCTTGTCCCTCGCCGGTCCTCTCCTCTTCCTACTCCATCCTTAACCAAGTATGTAAGTTATTTCCAATCTCCTTGTATTCTTCGTATGATTGTTTGAATACTTAGAAATATTAGATTTAAGATTGTTAGATCTAGGATTTTTTAAGGTTTTTTTTTGGGTTTTAAGATTGGGTTTGGTCGAAAATATTCTTAAATCTAGATTGGGGTTGTTAGATCTAGGATTTTTTTTTTTTTTGTTAAAATAGTTAAGATTTTGTTAATATTGTTAGATTTTGGGTTTTGTTGATTTTTTAAATTAATTTTAATTGTTATTATAATTAATTAATTGTTTTGTAAATATAAATGTTAGTAAAAATATTGGTTAATATAGAAAAACGTTTTTTATATAATAACTAGTAAAAACATAATTATATAAATTTTAGATATTATAAAATCAAATAAAACGTAATATTTAAAATTATTTACAAATATTTAAGAAATTTGTTTTTCATGTTTGTTTATGAAAATACTAAAATAGGACCCACATATATGCATATTTTTTAATAAAATATCTTATACCGTAAAAATTAATTGAAAAAATCGGATAATATGTAAAGAAAAAATAAGATTTATTTTTATTATTATTTTCAAAGATTTATGTTTCAATACTCTTATATTAATTAGGCTTATTTCTAATGCTTTATCTATTTATAATTATATATATATATATATATTTATTCTAAAATTTTGACGAATTAATTATCCTACTTGTATCATAATTAGACTTATCATAATTAAAATTTAGATTAGGATCAATGTATACGGGAATTTATAATAATAAAATTTAAAAGTAGTTAAAATATTTTTTTAAGAAAATAGAAAACAAAATCTGATTACTACTGAAAAAATATATATGAAAAGCACAAAATCGAAACCAAAGAGTTATTTATTTATTTTAATTCTCATTTATTTTCAATTAAAATATTCAAAACTCAGAACATTAACCTACTTCTCATATAGTCATATAGTTCACATACTTAATCAACTATCTTTTTCTGTTACGTTGCGTTAAAAACTTGGGTATGCAATTCGAGTCATTCGAGTATGTTAACGATATCCCCATTAACTAATTTCAAGCAAATAAAGTCTTTTTCTCTTCACATTTATCTCTCTTATATAATTTCTCTGCTAAATATTAAAGATCTTTTTTGTTTTTAATTTTTTTTTCTCACGTATATGATCTCTCTGCTCTCTAGAGAAGTTATGGTTCTCAAGAATCGCATCAAAAGCTTTTCTACCTGATTTTTGCTATCTTCCTCCTCATTAAGCTCATCATCGTCTAATGTTATATCATTAGCATCTAGATTTTTTTTTTAATTGAAATATATCCTAGTGCCATATCATTATAAACATATTAGTGCATTGATTTTCTCCCACTTGAATTGCATTCCTCGTTACTTTCCATAGGAGTAGTTTTGTCTTTGGGGAGGTATGGCTTTTCCAAATTTCTCTGTTCCAATTGAAGTCTCAAATTAGAGGATCATGGCCCTCCAATTCTTCTAGGATTCCTGCTATTGATGGAGCTTCTTCGTCCGCTTTTATTGCCCGAGTACACTCCTGTCTCTGAAGGAAGCCAAATGATTTTGTCAGCCGCAACCATCTTACTTGGTTTTGGGTCAAGAATTTGATCATCATATATAGTTGGGGATTATAGCTTGAATTGACTTTCGGTCGCACTCTAGTGTGTTAGGAGAGATTAGATCTACCACTAACAGATCTTTTGTGTTGTCAGGAGGAGGTCCCACCGGTGTACATTGCTTCTTAAGAGATATCCACGAACCAGTCCAGATTTTTGTTGAGTTTCCATTCTCTAGGAAAACGGCCATTTCATGCCTTAGCTTTATCTATATGTTCGATTTATATCTGCAGTTTATCTCTTCCATGAATCATACCCAACGTATATATTTTTTTGAATTCATACATAACTTTTCTGTTTTTAGGAAATTCATACAATTCCCGTCACTGTTTACAGTGGCCGTTAAGTTTGTGATGACGTGGATGCCACGTATTAGACGACGTCGTTTTGGGAATTTTTGATCCACAAATAACACTCTCTCTCGACGACTACTTCTCATATGAACCATTTTTCCCTCTCTCTACTCTCTTGACAATTGTTTGTCTCGGATAATCTTTGCTCAAATCATTCAAGAATCTTGGTAGTGTCTAAAACGACAAGGAATATGAGGTAATGTTTTCAATATCAATCGGTTTTCTCACAAAAGGGCTTTGGTGTTTTAAATTTTCTGATTTTGCATACATAAGTGTTTGCATGTTGTTGATTGGAGATGAATTGGTTGTGCGCTGTCATATAATTGCATTACATATATGTAATTACATTCAATTTTGGTGTTTGGCACTCGTTTTGTTTAAAAACAAATGTAAAATTTTATGAACACCAAGTGTTCGATAAAATGACTAACATAATTTTTCTGAATTTTCCAGCGACAATATTGTCGATTTCGCAATATACCACGGTGGGAAATTCCAAATTTTGGATGGAGTCACTTATTCATATGATGGAGGAGAGGTTCATGAGCTTAAAACTCTCCAGAAATGGTGCTTAGAAACGTCTCAGATGCATTGGAAGTTTCTTTGTATGGGCAAAGGATCTGGTACAAGCTTCCGTTTGAGAACTTTACAGAGTTGAAAATGATGTGTAATGGAAAGGGTGAGTCTCCACAAAAGAAGAAGAAGGTAAAGGGAATAGCAAAACCTAAGGAGAAGAGGATAAAGTTGGATGTAGAGGGGAGAATTTCATATTGTGGACGGTATGAACTCCCATGATATAACTCAAGAAGATGTGATCAAACAGGATGTTTTTCACAAGACAAAAGAAACAACCATCTGGTATTAGTGAGGGAGAGGGACTAAGCCAGCAAAGCCAACCATCACAGAGTTCTCATCAACCATCGTAGAGTTCTCATCTCGGTTTAAGGTACTGTTTTGTGATTTTTATACTTTGATGAGGATGATGATTTTGATGATTTTGTGATTGTTTTGGTGATTGTTTTCAGGAATTTGATGATGGTTTGATTAGTGTTACAACCTCTGCTTGTTACGATTTGGCAGGATTGGGGAGAAGATTACCAAGCTTGAGTATGTTATCGATTTGGTTTTTCTATTTGATTTGGGGTTGACTTCAGTTGTTTCAGATATTGCTTATTAATGCCTCGGACATGGCTTCTTTCAGATGTAATTTTTTTCATGGTTTAGGCTTGTTAATGTCAAATTTTTTCCCCTGTTATTGCAAAATCTCAAATATCAAATACATCTCTTAACCATAATCTCAAATCTCTTACCATATAAATTCGAAAATCACATAACTATTAGCCAACACTCAAATCTCTTACCATACATGAACTCAAACAATAAAGGTTATGTTGATATGAAATAGATGAACAAGACCAATCCTAAACCACAGACGGTCATGTTTTTGCAGCAACTAGCAGCAGATTTAAGTTCTCCTAACTCCTTCTCACAACAATTCACCATTGCCTTAAGCTGTTGAATCTCTTCCTTGCATCCTTCTGCATTATTATTTGCCACAGCCTCACACGTCCTTGTCTCCATCGCCAAGTTCTCAACCTCCTCTCCCATCTTCTCAAACCCTCTTTCAACCACTCCCATCTCCTAAACCATTGAAACGTCGACCCATTTGAACAAATGATTTTTATTCTATAAAATCTTTAATCAGCAAATCACAGGGATGAAATTATGCAAATTATCAGATCAAACAACACCGAATTCTTACCTTTTCCGACCCAAACGGACATCAATAGAAAATTCTACCCAGATTCTTCTATGTCTTTGAAGTCCTAATTATAGATGCTTCTCCACATCGACACCTTCTCGGAATTCCGAATCCTCCGTCACCTCCATGGCGTTTTTTCCCGTCGTAGCTCACTCCTTCATAGTTGAAGAGGATCATCAATTAACATTAATCAAACTCCAAAATGAACACAACAACACCGAATTTAAGGAATTGCTCACCTGAGGTAGCTGATGAAGACATCTCATCCAAGAACCCTAAAACTATCGTGTCTGTTTTTTCCCCAAATCTGCTCTGTTTAAAGGTAGAAGGTGATTCAAAACGACATCGTTTTGATCATAATTGACAAAACGACGTCGTTTTAAATCATTTGTGTCTAATGTAAACGAAAACCGTTTGATACGATAATCCACGTCATTTTAGAGTTAACGGACCATTAGCCATGTAAGCTTCCGTTACGAGACCATTAGCCACGTCACAAGAATTGTATGAATTTCCTAAAAACGGAAAGGTTATGTATGAAATTCAAAAAAATAGATACATTGGGTATGACTCCTGGAAGATATAAACTGCAGGTATAAATCGAACATATCTTTGAAGTTTGGGAATGAAATGGTCGTTTTCTCCCATTCTCTAGTTAAATATTCTAACAATCAAAAACATAAAAAAAAAAAAAAAAATTCGTTTATCTTTTGATTTTTTGATTTTCCTTTTAGTATTAATAATTGATCATTATTATTTAATTTATATCATGATTATGTTTTAAGTCTCTAATAACTGTTATTTTGTGAAAAATGAAACCAAACATTTAATAAATTAAATAAATAAACAATGGTTAATTCGAAATGTGAACTATTGCGAACAGATAATCAAAATGGTTAAATCTATTATAATAATGAAAAACATAAAAAAACTTATTTTTTATTTTCTTAATTTTTTTATTTTCATTTTATTATTAATAATTGATCATACAATTTCTTTAATCTAAATAGAAAAAAAACATAAATTTCTTTTGCTTAATTTTCTTATTTTCTTATTTACTTTTTTGACTTTTTATTCCTTTTAATATTAATAATCTATTATAAAAATTTACTTAATCTAATTGAAAAATATAAAATAACCTTATTTTCCTTTTTTGTTTTAAAACTAATTTTTATATTTATGTGAACATTATGTTAAAATCTAATTGGTTGACTTTTTAACACGTGTCAAAATCTAGAATAGGATCCGCATATAGTTTTAGTAAAATATTTGTAAATCCGTAAAACAAATTAATAATCCTTAAAAAAGTGTAAAATCTAACATTTTTTATTTGTTTTTGTTCTAATATTTTGTAATTTCATTTTATTAATATTTCCAAATATATAAATTTTAATATTCTTATGTGAATATTAAAATATAAATTATTATCCGAATGTTATTCTTATAGGATTAATATTTTCTAAATTAAAAGTTTTCTAAATTAAAGTTAGTCTTATTAACTTTTTTTTCTTTTTTTATTAATTGAAATATATATTCTCTTCCTTTTTATTTTAATCATTTTTTTAAAAAAAATAGTATTATTTTTAATATATTTTAATCACGACACTGGTCAAGATTTGATAGATTAACTTGCCACGTGATTTGAATCGCGACACTTGTCAAGATCCGGTCGATCAACTTGCAATATGTCACAATCGTGTTAATTACTAATTTTTCTTTTAATTTTCTTAATTGAAATATATCTTTTTATTTTTTATTTATACTTTATTACTTTCTCTTTTAGAAATAACAGTATTCTTTTTTCTTAAGATTAGTAAATTTGAAATATAAATTTTTCGAATTCCTTTTTCTTTTAAGATTGTTAATCTTTTTATTTATAATATATTTTTTATCTTGACATATGTCGAAATCTTATCGATTAACTTGTCAAGTGTCAATATCATGCTAATTATTAACTTTTAAGCATCAAACTTTAAATAATAAAATAGAGAAAGTTTAAATGGATTTACATTTTCTATATAAAAAAAAACAAAAAGTCTTTTTACTTGTTTTCAAATAAATTTTATTATATATTTCTAAATTTTGAAAAATTTATATTTCTATATTAATTATGTTTCTTTTTACTTATATATTGAATTATCATATAACATAGTCGAATTGATTATCATATTCTTATTGAAATTATATTGTTTTTAATCATATTTGACTTTCTTAGTTAAAAACTTTAGATTTTAGGTTTTAAAATCTAAAGAAGGAAAAAATCTAAATATATTTATTTTGTCATTTTTAAAAATTTAAAATTTAATTGGTTGATTTTTTTTTTAAAGTGTCAAAATTAATCGAGATACTTGACACGTGTCGCGATCATCTGAATTAGCTACTTTGACGCATCTAATTTTATATAATATAAAAACGTAATTATTTAAAATTTTAAAATAATAATATCTAATAAAAACGTATTATTTAATATAATATTTGAAAAATTACTTAATATAATAGAAATTAAAATGTAATATAAGATTGGCAAGTTTAGAAGGACACACGAATTCCGTACAGTTAATTCTTGTAATATACTAGTGAAGAATTTTCTTTTTAGTTTCCGTATTATATATTAGTGATCCGCTCAAGTTAAATTCAAATCCTAATCTACTTCTGTTATTATTATCAATCAGTTAAACGTGGACACACTGTAACAGATTCAAATTAATGAAGCTAGTATTTTTGAGAGGTTAAAAAGTAAACGTTCACTCTATTTTTTTTTTTGTAATTCCATACATTTCAAATACTATTTTCTCAATATTTATTTAAAAGTTTAATATGTAAAATACTAGAGAAATCTATTTTAACCCGTTCAAATGAAATTCAAGTCTATTTTAAGAATGATATAGTCAGTCAATAATATCAAACCAAAAATATATCACCTATTTCTCAATGTAATTATATTTTTCCTTTTCTTATCAAATCTGAATTCAGTCATGTATCTCTCTATATAACAGAAGAAAAAAAATATTTTGCATGAACAGTTAAGATTCACAATTTCACCATATATGTGTATATGTTCAATTAACATTTTGTGCAGTCTGCAGATGTGCTCTTTCTACCAAAATATCACCAGTCGAAAAGTAAGTAGCACCATTCACCATACGTGTGTATATGTTCAATTAACATTTGGTGCAGCTTGCAGATGTGCTTCTTCTTCCAAAATATCACCAGTCGAAAAGTAAGTAGCACCAAGTGCATCTTTTGTAGATATTCTCTTGGTCGGATCCAGCACCAGCATATGATCCAATAACTCCAGAGCATGTTGATCAAACCTGTGGCAGAATCGAAAATGAGAGAATAAAGAATAGTCACACATAAAGCGGTTCGCCCTAAGAAAGAAACGCTCCCAGGCACGGACTCCGAGACAGCCGCTGCAACTTCGTCGTTTCCTCTCCAGGATGAATCGCCTCCTTCGCTAAGCTCTCCAGTGGTCCTTGTTTCGAGCTATCCTCTTCTCCGGCAAGAAGTGTTACGGCCTCCTTCTCTCTCCGACGGCTAAATCGATGGAATCAATAGTGCTCTTGAGGACTGAGCCTCTGATCTATCCTTGCTTTTCGCCGGAGCTCTTTGATCGAGCACCGTCTCTCTCTCTTCTTCACCGGAGGATCCCCTTTCCAGTGCATTCGGCCCCTCCCCTTCCTCCGGAACCACCGGACCCGCCGGATCCACCGGATCTACGGTTTCGGCTTCTCCTGCCTTCCTCGGTCCCTCCATCTTTCACCCACGCCCTTCCTTTGTCATCGGATCTAACTCCTCTCCGTGATGGAATTTTTTGTCGCGGATTCCAGCCTAGATCCGCCGGGTTTCATCTCTGCTACGGCGAGGCTAGTCGGTTTCTCCGGCGATATGCAAATCTCTATTTCCCCCTCTTCTCTGCTGCCGTTCGTAACTCTCCTCCGCCTGCCTCCTTTATTTGCTGCATTATCAGAATCGCCGGGTGGAGATATCTCACCGCCGATGTATCATAAGATCAAGCTTCTATCACTTCGTGGGTTTGTCCCTTGTATTCACTACGTTTCATCATCCGACATATCCTCGGTAACCCTAACCTCTTTGCTCACTCATTGCATTCGCTCCTTTGTGGACTTGGATTTCGAATTTGCATTCTTATTTGTTGGGCATTGTTGGGATCGATGGTGTGTGCTGGTTGAACGTACCTCATTTCATTTTCTAGTTTTCTGTGGTTCCAAATGTGAAAGTGCATTTATGCCTAATGGATTAGAGAAAAAAACCCTGCAACTTTCCTCCCTTCAAAAGGAGTGTACTTCTCTGGGCTTTTCCCATGAAATCTCTTCAACGTCACTTTGTACTGTGACTATTGGTATCTATTCCGGCCCGGCTGGAAAAGCTTTTTCGACGCATTTGAACTTGTTTTCAAATCCGCTGTCAATCTTCTCTGAAGATGAATTTGCTGTATGTTTTATTGTCTTTATGCGTTATTGTAGTGTTCTAAGAGGATGTTTAATTCCCTCTTCTTGTTTTGTAACCGAAGAGTTTGATTAATAGAATGAAGAAAGGTTGTGACAAAAAAAAAAAAAAAAAAAAAAAAAAAAAAAAAGAATAGTCACAGCAGAGAATAAAGCATAGCTGCATAGGTAAAAATAATACTTACCATCCATACTTCTCCCTTAGGCATCTCTTCTTCATAATTGGCCACGTTTTCTTAGCTTCCTCAAAATAATACAATTAAGAAACGCCAGGCCAGTTCTTTTCATCGGGTGTTCCACAAAGTTCACAAATTTTCTTCAATTGATCATCCTGGAGACAAATGATTTAGCAAATGATTTAGCAAATGATTTAGCCAATGACTTATACCTTGTCAAGGCCAGGCAGGATTTGTGTTCCTCTGTTCAAAAGTTCAGCAAATACGCAACCCACCGACCATATGTCCACCTCTGGTCCGTACTCATCTGAACCGAGTAATATTTTAGGAGGCCGGTACGGTAAGGTGATAACAGAGTTTGTAAGCTTGCTTAAGATTGCCTCTAACTTTATATCACGATGAAATGTCTCAGACCCCTCCTTACCTATAGCATCACAGTCTATGTCCTCATTGATAAAACGTGCCATCCCAAAATCAGCAATCTTTAAATTTCTCTCCTTGTCCACAAGAATATTTGCACCTGAAATGTTGTAGTGAGTGTTTAGCTAGCAGGTAAGCAAGAAAAACCAACAATGCATATTTGGGATTAGTGAGTGTTCACCTTTAATATCACGGTGAAGAAGTTGCTTCGCATGATAGTACTCAAGTCCAGTGAGCAATTGCTTCATGCAGTGGCGAATTCAGAAATATTTTTTACCGGGGTCATAATATAATAATCAATGTAAAAAATTAGAAATGAGGGTGAAAAAAATGAAATAATATTATTAAATGGGGTCATAGGGAAATTTAACATTTATTTTATGGGGTCAAAGATGCTGTTTTTACCATTTTATTCTAAAACACTAACAAATTTCAACCACTATTATAACTTTTGCAAAAATTTAACAGTGTCACTTGAACCCATATAGCTTCAAGTAGACTCGCCCCTGGCTTCATGTAATGCTGTGAAAAAGAAGGTTCAAAAGTCAAAAGAATATTTCGGTTTATTGCAAAAGCTATGACAATGACAATGAATACCTTAATCTCAGGAGCACTAAAAGTCACTTCTTTAGCCAGTGCACCCAAGTCATTATCCATGTAATCTAACACCATGTAGATTCCTCCTAATCAAAGCATTAGGCAAAATAGTCAAGCTTTACTTCACTTCTCTTCAAAGGAAAATCAGAGTTTACCTGAAGATTGCACGACATCTTCCAAATGGATGATGTTAGGATGATGAAGCTTCTTAAGGATACTTATCTCCTGCCATGCGATTTCAGTCAATTGTTGTGATTTCAGCGCCACAATTCTCCTAGATTTGACATGTTTAGCTTGGTAAACTTGGCTGCAAAACCAAAATCCAAATATGAAGAAGAACCACAAAACATCCACTCAAAATTTCACTGGTTTTGATAATCAAACAGTGTTAATTTACAAGTCACCTGATTATCTAACAGTTAGACCATAAGGGAATTCCGATAAACCGAAACCTCATAATTTAGTTGATACCATGAGAGTTTTCAGTTTCTGATAGCAAAACCGATCAATGCATTTATCAGAAGGTAATTGCATCTTAATATTTCTGAGGCCTGATCAACTTAAAAATTCTGATACCAAAACCGATCAACTCAAAATATATGAAGGTAATTGCATCTAAATAGAAAGTCTGATCAACTCAACATTGCTGATAGTACTAACAAACTGATCAATTCAATTCATTAATCAGAAGGTAGTATCTTAATTCAAAGCCTAATCAACTCAACATTGCTGCTGACTCTAACCAATTCAAAATTGCTGATAACCAAACGATAAGGCAATTGCATCTTAACTCGAAGCCTGATCAACTCAAACATCTATGATAACCAAACTAATCAATTCAAAAATTGCTGGTACCAAATTGTTCAGCTCATACACCAGATTCAAATCCAGATCTCAGGAAATCGAAAGACAATTCAACAGCATCAATCAATCTTCCAATTCGAATCCCGGTAAACAATCTGCACTCTATAAACAAATTGCAACAACATAATCATACGATTTCAGCAGTTTTGATCTCATATACATCTAGCATAAACCCTATTGATCCATCTCTTAGGAATCTGAGAATCGCGATTCACTAAATCGACAAAAGGAGTAAAAACTTACCTGAAGGCTCCTTTGCCAATCGGTTTCAACTCCTTGTAGTTCTCCAAAATCGGTAGTGGATCTACAATTTCCGGTGGTGTCTCCGCCATTTTCGAGTTCTAGAAAACTTCTCTCAGAGAAATCGCCGTTGCTTGCTTTAATTCTCTTCGGCGAGTTTTTTCTTGGGTTTGAAGACTTTGCTCCGCGCGCCTTGAGCTTTTATTTGGGTCTAACGAAAGTTCTCCGGTTTAACCCGGTTCTTGTACTGAACCAAGACTCACGTGGTTGATTGATTTGGGGTAAGCTATCACAAGCCATCTCCTCTTCGATGAAATTCAACGGCCTCTCGTCTGAGTTGAAATAACCGACCTCTAAAACTGAGAACGGTTAACCAAGATTGAAATCACGAAATAAAGAGAAGAGGGGCCGGCGACGGTTCACGGAGGACCACCGAGCACTGGCCCCGATCGGATTAGATATGAGAGGTTGTGCCGCCTAGGGTTAAAGGTTTGGAGAGAAATGCTTTTTCCTTTGTGTTCGCAGAGTTGGAGATAAATTTTCTCTCATAATTGAAGTTAATGTGTTTTTTTTATATTTTTATTTATGTCTGCTTTTAGAACATTTTAAAGTAAAATAATAAAAAAAAAAAAATTTCGAACATGGCGACTTTTCAGGCGATTTTATGCCAGATTATCTTACGACGGTTTTTCATCCTAACGGTGACGGTTTTTCAGATCGGCGGTGTTGACGAGTGGTCGAAAACATGTTCCCATCATCTGACGGAGTTCCCCACGATTCGCGAATTACGGAATCGTGATGTTTTTTTTTCCTTTCAGGGCGAATTTCATCGCTATAAATTGACGGTTTTTGCAGAGATCTTCAGTTACAACAATTTACAAGCTTTAATCTCGCAATTACCCATCAATCTTCACTACCCATTTCGTTTTTATCGAATCTTTCTCATCATGAGTGACAATCTACAGAGGGCGGTACAGGAGATAAATTTGGGAGCCGAAGATCCACCCGTTGCTCTGCCACTCGAAGTTGTCATCCAGGCGGCGACGGAAAATAGATTTATCATCATGGGGCGTCCGACAATGTCTCGGCGTCAAAATCTTTGATCAATTGTTGCAAATATGCCCAGGTACTGGGGACAAGGCGGATTCGTTCACGACCGTATTGTTGAAGGTGGACGATTTCAGTTTGTGTTTCCATCTGAGGAAGCAATGGAGACGGTACTGCGTCGAGGATCATGGTCATTCGCTGAAAGAATGCTCATCCTGGAGAGGTGGACTCCACAGCTCAATCCCAATTTGATGGATTTCATTCCATTTTGGATTCAAATTCGCGGGACCCCCTTCCAGTTTCTGAGTCACAATGTGATAGCACATGTGGGCAGGGCATTGGGGATGCTTATGGAAGTTGACTATGTTGCGGAGGCGGCCGCAAGGGTGGAGTATGTCAGAGTCCATATTAATTGGGATGTTAATTCTCCTCTACGATTCCAGCGCCAATTCCAATTCACCGAAGGATTCAACACTTTGCTTCGTTTCACATATGAACGCTTAAGAGGTTTCTGTGTTGTTCGTGGAATGCTGACCCATGATTATGGGGCTTGCGTACTCATCAATGGTGGCCCTGACCATGAATCCGATGATGACAATGACCATGATGAAGATCATGGAATGGAGGAACATGCTAATGGTGATATCAAGATTAATGGAGGAATGATAGTGGGTCCTGATCCCAATAATGTTGAGGATGATTTTGCTAATGATCAAGCAGCCAACATCCAACTAGATGATGCACTTCACGTTGAACAAGAGATTCCGGAAGAGAATAATGAGATCATAGACGTGGTGCAAGAAGATGTTGACCCCTTGACTGATGAAGAGGATGCAGACTCTACGGGTCCAGAATTACTTGGATGGGCTTTTCAAGAGGATCCAGAGCCTTTAAGGTACTCCTTCCCTGATAATCATTTACTAATGGGAAAGAGGAAGGAATATCATCGCAAGAAATTTGTGGGTAGTGGGGATTCAGTATCTAAGTTTTTTGAGAAAGAAATGGAACGAGGAGAAAACAGTGGAAGTTCGGTGAAGAAAGTACGAATTGACGGCAATGAGAAGTCGCCAGACGATACAAATGACAACAACGGAGGCGCGGTGGGCCCTAAACCACCTCATCCGCCATGAAGACAGCCTGCTGGAACTGTCGAGTCTAGGCAGTGACTTGACAGTTCGACGCCTTAAGGAGATAAACCATAAGTATCTCCCGGACATCATTTGCCTTTCAGAAACAAAGCAGCAGGATGATTATGTGCGTGACGTTGGTGCACAACTAGGGTTTCTGAATCATGTAATAGCTCCACCGAATGGATTAAGCGGTGGTTTAGTTGTCTTTTGGAAGCAAGAAGTAGACCTAGTTTGTTCCTTTCGATCCCCTAACCTCATCGATTGTAAAATCAACAGCAATGGAATGAGTTTCCATTTTTCCTTTGTGTACGGCCATCCAAATCAACAACTTAGAAATCATCTGTGGGAACGCTTAGAGAAAATTGAAATAACAAGACGTGGGGATCCTTGGTTACTCTGTGGAGATTTCAATGAAATCCTTCGGAATAATGAGAAGCGAGGTGGACCTTGTCGACGAATGTCTACTTTCCAGGATTTCAGACGAGTAGTACGAAGATGTAACCTACAAGATCTCAAATCGACTGGTGAACGTTTCTCTTGGGTAGGACAGAGGGGATCACATAATGTTCAGTGCTGTCTCGATCGATCAATGGCTAATAGTGAATGGTTAAGTATATTCCCAGCATCAGAGTCTGAGTTTTTAGAGTTGAGGGAATCAGACCATAGACCTTTGATCACTTATATATCTGACGTGATTGCTGAAAGGAGACTAGGTTTTCGATATGACTGTCGAATGGTTCACAAGGAAGGTTTCAAAGAAGCCATGATTCAGGGGTGGACCACTCATAGCCAATCTTCAACGCGGTCTCCATCTCTGTATAATAGATTGACCAGATGCCGCCAAAACATCTCTAGATGGAAAAAACAGAACCCTATGAATGCAGAGGAGGAAATCAACAGGATAAGATTCCAGTTGGACAGGGTAATTACAAATGGATCCGCCACGCCAATGGAGATAACCCGACTTAAGAAGGAACTGCTTCAAGCATATCTTGATGAGGAAATGTTTTGGAAACTTAAAAGTAGAAATAATTGGTTATCTGCTAGGGATCGCAACACCAAGTTCTTTCATTCAGTTGCAAAGACACGACAAGCCAGAAATAAAATCAGCACAATCATTGATGCAAATGGAGTGGTTAGGAGAGATGATACAGAAATAGCGAAAGTGGCAGAATCGTATTTCACAGACTCATATGCCTCTACTCCTGTTTCAGAGACAACCTTATCTGACATCTTCTGTGGTTTTGAAAGCCGTGTTACATCTGATATGAATACCAATCTTACAAGAGATGTAAGCATTGAAGAAATAAGAGAATCGGTTTTTGCAGTGGGTTCTATCAAAGCACCAGGACCAGACAGATTTACTGGGGGTTTTTACCAACATTTTTGGGGAGAAGTTAGTCCGGCTGTGATACAGGAAGTACAAGACTTCTTCCAGTCAAGTCAGATGGATCAAATACACAATCACACAAACCTTTGCCTCATTCCAAAAGTGTCTCCGACCTCGGAGATGTCTGATTTTCGACCTATTGCACTATGAAATGTTTCATACAAGATCATCTCTAAGATCTTGGTCAACCGATTGAAACACCATCTCTCAGGGATAATCTCAGAAAACCAAGCAGCATTCATACCAGGGAGATTGATTACTGATAACATTATCATTGCCCACGAAATCTTCCATAGTCTCAAGGTACGGAAACGACAAGCTCAATCTTATATGGCTATAAAAACTGATATTTCAAAAGCTTATGATCGACTAGAATGGAGGTTTTTGGAAGAGACGATGAAGCACATGGGTTTCGATCAAAAATGGATTCACTGGATCATGACTTGTGTTACAACAGTACGGTATTCAGTTTTGATAAATGGTGCTGCCAAAGGACACATAACTCCGGAACGAGGTATACGACAGGGGGATTCTCTGAGCCAGTATTTGTTCATCTTATGTGCTGAAACTCTATCCCACTTACTGAACCGATCAATGTCTGAACGAAAAATCTCTGGTATGAAGATTTGTAATAGAGGCCCTGCAATTAGTGACCTACTGTTTGCAGATGATTCCTTGTTCTTCTCTTTAGCAAATGCAAGATCTTGCAAAGCTATCAACGACGTACTACGATTATATGAAGCTGGATCAGGACAATCAGTTAATTTGAGGAAATCATCTATTACTTTTGGTAGCAAAGTTAGGAGTACCACTAAACGTCAGATGCGACATATACTCGGGATCCATAATGAAGGAGGAGGAGGAAAATATCTGGGAATGCCAGAACAATTTGGCCGAAAGAAAGCAGAGATGTTTCAGTATATTATCAATAAGGTAAAAGCTAGAACTCAAGGCTGGAACAAACAATTTCTCTCACAGGGTGGAAAAGAAGTCCTCTTGAAATCAGTCGCCACTGCAATGCCAGTATTCTCTATGCATATATTCAGACTTCCTAAACAGATTTGCGAAGAGATCAATGGAATATTAGCCAGGTTTTGGTGGAGTGCTGGTTCAGAGAGGAAAGGACTACATTGGTATGCTTGGAATAGGTTGAGCGTACCAAAACGAGAAGGAGGATTGGGTTTTAAAGATCTTGAAAACTTTAATCAAGCACTATTAGGGAAACAGGCTTGGCGTATTCTGCAAAATCCGACTAGTCTACTTGCACGTGTACTTCATGGAAGATATTTTAGTGATGGAGATATCCTAACGGCAAAAGTGCAAAAACATGCTTCATACGCTTGGAAATCGATTCTTCATGGCCGAGATTTATTACTCAAAGGACTCCGATGGTTAGTTGGAGATGGTGCTACAATCGACTTTTGAAATGATAATTGGATACCTGATCACCCGGTAAGACCACCAATGGCCAGATATGATCGTGTTGAGCACACCTTACTTAAAGATTGGTTAAACAGTGAGGGTACGGGATGGAACGTCCAGAAAATAAATGAGTTTGTCGAGATAGATGATGCGCAGAAAATCATTGATATGAAGATTTTCCCAAAAAACTCAACAGATCTAATGGGCTGGCATTACACGAAGGATGGGATGTATACAGTCAAATCAGCTTACTGGTTAGCTTGTCATCCTAATCCCCATCACACCATCCAACCTCCACAAGGTAACAATGATCTCAAAGCAAGAGTATGGAAACTTCAAACTCCCCCTAAAGTGAAGCATTTCTTGTGGCGCATGCTATCAAATTCACTTGCGACGAGTGAATCTCTACACCGGCGTCATATCATCACCAACAATATTTGCCAAAGGTGTTGTCAATCATCTGAAACAGCACAACATCTGTTCTTTGATTGCCCCTACGTACAATCAATTTGGAGAGGTTCAGGCATAACCAATACCACCATCACAAATCCGGATATATCACTTGATGATAAAATGAGTCTCATCTTTGATTGCAATCTCCAATCTTCGCTCCAACACTTCAAGCAACTACCGCTGTCGATCTTATGGCGCATTTGGAAGAGTATAAATATCCTTATATTTCAGAGAAAACATATACCGTGGACAAGAACACTAATGTATGCTCGTAATGATGCGTCGGAATGGGACTTTGCGATCAACAACAATGCAGTTACAATTGGGAATAGAATGACTCGCCGACATCAACAACACCAAAGTCATACGAATTGGCTACGACCACCAGAAGGATGGATAAAATGCAACTTTGATGGAGGATTTTCTGGTCAGACAATGACTACATCAGCTGGATGGATTCTGAGGGACTTCTCCGGTGTATATAAGGGTTCAGGTCAGGCTAGAGGTAGACACGTCTCAAATGTATTAGAAAGCGAATGTCAAGTTCTCATTATAGCAATGCAAACGTGCTGGAGCAGAGGATATAAAAAGATAATTTTTGAAGGTGACAATCAACAGCTCATAGACATCATGCAAAGAAAATCAAGACATTTTCGTATCCATAATTGGATTCGAGAAGCCCGATTTTGTCAAGAAAAGTTTGAGGAGGTGCAGTTCAATTGGATACATAGAGAGTCGAACCAACCTGCAGATTTGCTTGCTAAATCACAAATCATAAATAATCTTATGTCTGTTTTTCATGCTTATGTTCCACATGTAATAACTCATGCTCTACATGAAGACTATTGTAAATCAC
Source organism: Alliaria petiolata (assembly GCA_020283515.1). Taxonomy (NCBI): domain Eukaryota; kingdom Viridiplantae; phylum Streptophyta; class Magnoliopsida; order Brassicales; family Brassicaceae; genus Alliaria; species Alliaria petiolata. The sequence goes on from JAHZTW010000003.1 coordinate 92,703,278, forward strand.
GTTCTACATAAATATAAGCAAGATGTTAAAAAAAAAACAAAAAAAAAAAGGAAATCAAGTAAATTGTATAAAAATTTGTCATATCTTGGACCTAAGATTATTTGCTTGGTGTTGGTGTTGGATTTAGCAAAATTCCGGCCCATTTTGAAAGGCCCATTAAACATAATATCAAGAGTTTAAGTACTAAAGCCCGTCTACTTTACGAGACAGATCGTCAGCCCACCTTACCCCTATTCGTGTTCAGCTCGACCAGAAACCTGCGAGTTAACCAAGGAATTAACCAAAGCAGTTATACGATTTCTTGAAGATTAGGGAGTTCGAGATCTTCCGGTGGTTAGCTCAGTCAAGATACGCCGAGAGATACACGGAGAGCTGGAGCTGGAGATCAAGTATAAAAGAATAGGAGGAGGTTCACAGAAGGGACTTCTTCACGTTGAATTCATTTGTAACCTGAGACCTATCAGTGCACACTAAATCTATCTCTTTCGAGATCTCTTGTAAACCCTTATTCGATTATCAATATAAAGTCCTGTTCGTTATATCAATTTTAAATTTCATCTTTGATTCATAGAAGATCTAGTAATATGAAATGCTCCAAGGACTCGCCAATCTCAAGTTAAATGGATGTAAACTTACTGTAACTGATCTGTGAAGAAACAGAAACAAAAGATGAATCGATGGGCTTTAACAAAGGCTGCGGAATTCCTTTGTTAAACCACTCAATCTTTCTGGATATGACACACCAAAGAGAAGAGTTTGATTAAAAAAGATAGATAACTTTTACAGAAATGGTTCAAATGAAATATAAAGTGCTAAACTCTTGATGCATGGTCTAGAAAACACAAAACAATAAGTAAAACAGTTGGGATGCCACTTTGCTGCTTATTGTCTTCTTGGGCTTCAAAATGGACGAAAATCCTCTTCTTATTGGGCTTGGGCTTATATTTTCGTTACTTCTCTTGACCAGCAAATTAAACACTTGGTTTGTGCTCTTTTTGGGCTTGTAATTAGCATAAAATGCATTGATCTTCATAGCTAATCCCTTGGGTCGAATTTTGAATGTTCTAACCTTGTCTTGATCAAAAACCAGGGAGGTTTAGGTTTGTGTCTTCTCCTTGTTGGCTCAAACTTAGCTCCACAAAGAGCTGCTTCCTCAGCTACAAACTTGTTTCCTTTATCTTCAAGATCTGGTTCAAAACATATATCATTAGTGCTGATCAGTATCACATCATCTAGCCCTTTTTTCTCCAACTTAAATCACTACAAAACCTTAGTGTGAGTTTGGGATCTCACATTTGGCGGCGTCTGTGGGGAAGATTATAGATTTTTCTTTCTTAAGAGTCAGATTAAAGATTCGTTCAACGAAATGGATCCCATCACAAACACTACTTCATCCACCGTCGACCTCGAGCACGTAATTGTCGAGTGTCAACCGAAGCACGAGGGAGCAACCACGCAGACTCTGGGTCAGACCGAGAACGTCAGATCGAGTACTACCTTGACTCATGCGATCTTGGCACCAATCGGCTCAAGCACCCCGTCACAGGGACAAGTTCTACGCTTGTGAGTTTTACAGCGTTGACTGGATATCGAGTTTGGGTTAGACCTAACGATTCACCGGCAACTGCGACCAGTTCCGGCCCAACAGTCGCCTCGCCACCGCTTAGCTCTAGCACGCCAAGGCGCGATGCGGATGAGCTCGCAGAATTTCGGACGATGCTCAATGTTTTGGTTGGTCGCTCCCAAAATCAGGAAGTAGCCAATCGAAACCACAAGATGGCCAATCGGAACCTTGATGCGCGACTCGTCGAATAGGAAAGACGTCTTACTTTATCAAGTGTCAGTAAATACTTATTCTAAATTATTAGATAAATTATTTTCATTCGCATAAAGTAGACGTCTTACTTTATCAAGAGCCAGTAAATACTTATTCTAAAGTATTAGATAAATTATTTTCATTCGCATAAAGTATTACACTGGAACACAATCATGTATTAGATATAAGTAAAAAACATTTGAAAAACAAAACAAAAGGGTTATTTTTTATTTGAAAAAAAATAAAATTTAAACCATCGATTTCATCTACAAAATCAAACAAAAAACTCGTGCAACGCACTTGTCCGTACCTAGGTTTTTATAAGACAATTAAAATACATCAATTTTATCAAAATTAAAAATACACCTTTTTCTTTTTGTCGACAATTAAAAATACACCTTTTTAATGTTGTCTTATAAAAGTCTGATTGGTAAGTGAGTTACAAACTTTACAAAGCAAAAAAAATTTCTATAGCTTTGAAATGGATCCAATCAAATTTTAAAAATTTTACACAACTTTTTTTTAAAGCACACAATTTTACACTTTCTAAAATTTTAAATTCAATAGGCAAAATAGTAAAACAACAAAATCTACAGCCACACAACAAAAAAACTTACAGTCATATAGGATTATTTTGCTCTGTTTAAATTGTGTCTCTTTGAACTTGGTTCCTTTAGTGGTAATTTTAAAGATTTAAAATTTAATTTTTTAGTGTTTATAATTTAAGGTTTAGGTTTAGGTTTTGCGATTTAATTCTTAGAGTTTGATTAGACTATTTTATTTTAGTAATTATAAAAGAACATCGCATGTTTTGTTAATTTGGTAAAAAGTTATATCCTATTTCCTTAAAAAAATCCCAAATTTTTACCTTCACATAATTCAGCAATAGCACGTCCGTGTGTAAAGCTGACTTTGGCCCTTTCCCCCATCTTGTTGATCTTCTTAACTATCCAATATCTGTCATGACAATTGACAAACAAAAAGGCTGGCTTTGGCCGTTTCACCATCGTTTTAATGTGACTTGAGAAGCACGCAAAGACAACACCATATTTTCCTCCTCGTCGTGCAGAAAAAGGAGAGACCAATTCGTTTCTCCGCCATGGAAATACAGAAGGCGAAGCTTCCAAAGAAAAAGATCTCCGACGATGTAAGAACAAGCGGAGGAAATTATTCAGATTCGATTCCGCTTGATCTCATTAATTCCAGATATACTCAAAGATTTGCCTGTTAAAACCCTAGCAAGGTTCCTCTGCGTGTCAAAGCCATGGGCATCCATCATTCGCAATCGAGATTTCGCGAAATCTTACTTGATCAAGTCGTCGAGTCATCCGCAAGGTCTCATCTTCACATTCAAGAGCAAGCGTCACGGAAAACATTTCTTCTTCTCATCGAGGCAACCCCAAAATTAATGGAGATAGATCATCGGTATCTTCTGTAGCAAGTTACCATATGAAATGCCATTCTCAACCGTATACAGCCATTTCTCCATCTGTCAACGGTTTGATTTGCTATGGACCTCCTTCTAAACTCATGGTATACAACCCTAGCACGAGAAGATCCATTGCTTTGCCGAAGATCGATTCTCATAGGATACGTATGTACCACTTCTTGGGTTATGATCCCACCGATGGTGATTACAAAATGTTGTGTATGAGTAGAGGAGTGCATGCTCGTAGGGGACGTGGATTAGCTCAGAAGATTCAAGTTTTGACATTGGGAAATGGGAACTCGTGGATGATGATTGAGAATTGTCCTCCTCACTCTCTTGAATCTCCTCATATATGTATTGATGGGGTTTTATACTATGGAGCTTATTTTGATACAGGTACACGTCTCCTTAAAAAAGATCATGCAGTCATGAGTTTCGATGTTCGGTCTGAAAAATTGGATCTTATCAAAGTACCACAAGACAGAGCAACAAAGTTTACAAGGATGACAAGATTCAATGGGAAGCTTGCTCTCATGTTCTCTCTTGGATTTGGTTATCACTACTCTGGTTTAATCGAATTGTGGGTTTTAGAGGATGCTGCAAAACATGAATGGTCCAATAAGATTTTTGCTTTGCCTAGATTAGCTGGCTTGAAGACCATGTTTCAAGTGTTTTGTGCCACTGATGATGCAGGAGAGTTTGTTTTAGCACCAGAAACTTTGCACGAACCACCATTTTATGTTATGTATTATGATCCCAAGGAAAATAGCATGAGAAGAGTCGACATTGAAGGAATCACAGAAAAGAAGCTTCAATCTTGGGACAATTGTTCGGATCGTCGTACAATCTCTATTTTCCCTGGTCAGGTTGAAAATCTCATGTTTTTCTAAGAGTGCTCGCAGACGATCTTCACTTGTCATACATGATCTTTGTTTATCAATTTTAGTTGATAGAGTTTTATCTAATTACTTGGGAAGTTTCATGATCCTTGTCTTTGTCTTTACTGGGACAGTTTGTTATTATATGTTTATAGCATCTTCTTTAGTTTGATGTCTACTGTAATCTTCTTTTTCTTTAGCAAAACAATCTCTTAAATATCCCTTTCTGATAGAGATTAAGATTTTGAAGGAGACAGCATGTAGAAAACTATGTATATATGAAACAAAAATAAAGAACTCCACATAGGTCTTAGATAGGTGAATATTAAGGAGGAAAGGTTCAAATCCAGCCTGTTATATTTTGTGTAGGGAATCTTAATTAGCACATGTGATATAATGTTAAACCTTCTTGACATTTCAATTAGAAGCTTCATTCATGACATTGTTAAAACTTCGAAGCTTCTTGATATTGTTAGAACGTAGAAGCTTCTTGATATTGTTAGAACGTAGAAGCTTCTGATAAAGAATTTTTTTTGTTGAAATTTTTGTCTAAATTAAACATGGTTAAATTACTTGTGCTTATGCTTATGCGCTTCTTTCTTTTAAACTACTTCCTTAATCTCTATGACTATAAACGTCATAGCCTTGTAATTTTTTCTTCCATGCAATTTAAATAGAAACCTTTTAAAAAAAAAAAAAAAAAATGGGGGAGGGAGGGGAGTTTAAATTAGCTTGTATCACCTTGAAGAAAGATAAATCTAGGAATTTTTTCTCCAACCATTCTCAAACGGGGAAATTAAAGTAGATGCATGGAACTCAACATCCAAAACCGATCTAAATAGGTTGAAGTAAAAGCATAGTAAAAGTTACTTGAGAGAACAAAGACTCTCCTAATATTATATGTCTCGTTTGAACAGAAGCTGGCATGAATCTCTTTCTCCTCTTCTACTAGACAATCGTCATAGGCTGTCCAAATGATTGTCTCGAGATGAAACAACAAACATTCAGGAACATTCTTTGGTTGATTCCATTGCCCATAACCCATGTAATTGTCTCTCCAAAAAACCCGTTCCTGAGACTATATTTTTAGTATACATGATCAATGTAATAACAAGTAACTCAAGCAATTGCAAGAAAACTTGACAATCTACCTCTAAGGGTAATAATTCTAAGCAAATGAGTTTGACCCAAGTTAGAGATCTCAGAAGGTTCTTATTGATTATATGAGAGACTTCAACGCGCGTTAACCATATTTGCTTCCACTAGCTTCCATCACATTCTCAGTCAGACGAAACTCGAAACCACGATTCCCTTCAACCTTTAACCATTTCAAAGAAGGAGCATCTATCACATAGATACAAATCTGTTCACCACCATAGTTACTATAAATTAATAATCTTTGTAAAGATGGCACCTCAATAGTGAAAGTCTTCACTGGGAGATATACACTAATATATATCCAACAACAAATTTTCAAGATTAGGGCAACCAGATAAAAGGTTAACAAACGATGCTTCGTTTTTGAACAACACAGAGTGAAGATGTAGAGTTTTAAGGGACATTAGACAAACTTGAGAAGGGTCATCCACATAAACCACAAGCTTGAGTATCAAGGACTAGCAAACATTCTTTGAAAAATGTCTTGAATTTGTGGGCTAATGGGCTTTACATAAATCTCAAATTTTGTAGATTACCAAAACCCAACAAATCTTATATTTTTAAAACCGGAAATTTCGGACCAAATCAGTGAGAAAATTTGAAAAAAGCAAAGAAAATATCAGAATTTGTTTACTGTTCATGGATCCCACGTGAAGAGACAGCTCAAATTCCAATCTCGTTACGACGTCGAATAAGACAATTTGGTCCCTTGTCCCTAATCCATCTAATTGGGTCCCACGTTTTTTTTTATCCTCCTCGATCCAAAAAAAAAAAAAAAAACACTCCAAAAGCAAAAGTAAAGAAAAAAAAAATTAAAAAAAATTATCGCACAAGATTCCAGCTCAGTGGTTCTTCATCTTTTTTCAATCGCTTTCTTTTCCTTTCTCCTTTTCTCCTCCTCCTTCTCCCACTTGCTTTTCTTTCTTCTTTCTGAGCTCTAAGATGAAGAACCCTAAAATTTTCATCAATGTAATTTGATTCTCCTTCTGATTTTGTGTGTGTTTTAGCTGTAAATTTTGTGTGTTCTTGTTGGTGTACTGTGTATCAGTAGTGTTTTTGCTTACTTCTGAAGCAAAAAAAAAAAAAAAAGTTAGGGTTTGGTGAGAAATGCCAATGAAGGCGAAGAATCCGGATTCGATCCGGGAAGATGAGTGTTTGTTCGCCGTTGAATACGACGGTCCGCCGTTATCTTACGATATCCCTCGCGCTGTTCCGATTAACATGGAGAGAATCCCCGTCGCCTCCGTTGTTTCTCCGGTTTGTATCTCCGATAACATGTCGTTTCCTGTGATTCAGCCGATTCTGTCCGTGGATTCGCTGAGCAAGAAGTTTCTGAGAGAGATGGTTGTTGTTCCATCTTCGGTTTCTCCGACCTCGGTGATCGGCAATTGCGGAACCGGTGGCCTCGAACTTGTCTCCGATTCCACCACTGTTTCGCCTACTTCCGTCATCGTCTTCGAGGAGCAGACGGAGGAAGAAGGTGGCGCGGACTGTGAGCTGAGCAGCTCGAACTGCGAATTGTCCGGGGAGTTATCCGAATCGGTGAATCATCAGGAATCGAGAACTCTTGATTTCTGCGATAGTTTCGAGCAATCTAGGGTTAGTTCAGTGAGGTCAAAGGAAGAGAAAGAGAGCTTAGATTTGAATGAATCGTCTAACCCATTACCAGATTGGGAATCTAACGAATCGGTTCTGAGTATGGATTATCCATCTTCAAGGGTTACAGGAGATTGCGTCAGTGAAACAAACGGAGATGGTAAGAAGCAACCAGTTGTTACTTTCTTGGGTATCGCTTCTGATGATGGCTTTGAGGAAGAAGATTGTAACCAGAAGCGGATTCGGGTTGCGCCGGTTAAGAAACAGCCTCAAACCAAAGGGAAGAAAGGTTCTTGCTACAGGTGTTTCAAAGGGGGCCGGTTTACGGAGAAGGAAGTATGTCTTGTTTGTGATGCCAAGTATTGTAGCAGCTGCGTTCTTCGAGCTATGGGTTCTATGCCTGAAGGAAGGAAATGCGTTACTTGCATCGGGTTTCCGATCGAAGAATCGAAGCGAGGGAACTTAGGGAAATGCTCTAGGATGCTTAAGAGGCTGCTTAATGATTTGGAGGTTAAACAGATAATGAATACTGAGAGGTTTTGTGAGGCTAACCAGTTACCGGCTGAGTATGTGTATGTAAATGGACAACCTCTGTATCCTGAAGAGCTGGTTACACTTCAGACTTGCTCTAATCCTCCGAAGAAGCTAAAACCAGGGGACTATTGGTATGATAAAGTGTCTGGACTTTGGGGAAAGGTGAGTAATGTGCTCTCCTTTTTGAGATTTGTGTTCTTAGTTTCTGGTGTGTTACGTTAATAATATTATGTTGATGTTCCACAGGAAGGAGAGAAGCCTTATCAGATAATTAGTCCCCATCTGAACGTTGGAGGTCCTATTAGTGCAGAAGCTAGCAACGGGAACACTCAAGTGTTCATAAACGGTCGCGAGATTACAAAAGTGGAGCTACGAATGCTGCAGGTTGAGATCTTTGAAATATACAATTCTTGATTTGAAAGAGAGCTTTTGATGTCATTGATAATTTAAGTTTTGTTTTTCTTCCTCTCTCTCTCTGTTGCCATGTATTGCAGTTGGCAGGAGTTCAGTGTGCAGGTAACCCTCATTTTTGGGTGAACGAGGATGGATCGTATCAAGAAGAAGGACAGAAGAATACCAAGGGATACATATGGGGCAAGGTTTGTTGTTTTGTCTGAAATCTATATTCTATTTATTTCAATTGGCGTTTTCTCTCTGATAGAAGATTACAAACTTGTGCTGCTTTTCAGGCTGGGACCAAGTTACTTTGTGCTGTATTGTCACTTCCCGTTCCGTCCAAATCTATTTCGAATGCTTCTGGGGAACAACTCCACAGTGCAAACAGCAGAAGCATTTTGGACCACCTTGAGCATAGGACTCTGCAAAAAATACTTTTGGTTGGGAGCAGAGGTTCTGGAACTAGCACAATTTTCAAGCAGGTATGAGCTTCTTCCTATTAATAGCTTTTTTAAATATTTATTAGCGTAAGCGGCAAAATCGATAACGCAACTGAATCACTTTCTCGTTCAGGCAAAGATCCTTTACAAGGACATACCATTCTTGGAGGATGAGCGTGAAAATATAAAGGTGATTATCCAGACCAATGTGTATGGTTATCTCGGTATGCTTCTTGAGGGCCGGGAGCGGTTTGAAGAAGAGGCTCTTGGTGTCACAAACGCGAAGCAGTCTGTCATTGAATATAGTCCTACAGATGAAGGTGCATACTTGTTCTTGAGTTTTACTTTCCAGAGAGAAAATTTGTGTATCAATGAGAGAAAATCATGAATATATAAATGACGTCTTTATTTGGTTTCTATGTACTTACAGGAGATACTAAGAGCAACATCAAAACCTTGTACTCCATTGGCCCAAGGCTCAAAGCATTTTCTGATTGGCTATTAAAGACTATGGCTGCTGGAAATCTCGGTGTCATTTTCCCTGCAGCTACTCGTGAGTATGCTCCGCTGGTTGAAGAGTTATGGAGAGATGCGGCGATCCAAGCCACATACAAGCGAAGAAGCGAGCTAGGACTCCTTCCCAATGTCGCTAGTTACTTCTTGGAACGGGTAAATAAGCTCTTCACTATCTCTTGTGCCCTCAAGCTGAGTTCCATTTGGAATTGTTGGTTAATGGGAAAATTTATTAGTCATCTAAGAAACTGTACTGCTTTCTCGTTCTTCAGGCTATTGACGTATTGACACCAGACTACGAGCCGTCGGATTTGGATATATTATATGCAGAGGGAGTCACTTCGTCCAGTGGTCTAGCTTGTCTCGATTTCTCATTTCCACAGACTGCAGCTGAAGAGAATCTTGATCCTTCCGATCACCTTGATTCTTTGCTCAGGTAAGTCTGGTTCCTCTTTTTATTTTGTTTTATGATATTCAAATCGGTTCCAAAGTTGTTGAAGAAATGTTCTTTTGTGCTTTCTTTTACAGGTACCAGTTAATAAGAGTACCCTCGAGAGGCCTCGGCGAAAACTGCAAATGGATAGATATGTTCGAAGACGTTGGGATGGTCGTGTTTGTTGTTTCGATGAGCGAGTACGACCAGGTCTCGGAAGACGGAACCAACAAGATGTTACTCACCAAGAAACTCTTTGAAAGCATCATCACTCATCCCATCTTTGAGCAGATGGACTTCCTCTTGGTACTCAACAAGTACGATCTCTTGGAAGAGAAAGTCGAGCGCGTCCCTTTGACGCGGTGCGAGTGGTTCCAAGACTTCAATCCCGTGGTCAGCCGCCACCGTTCGAACAGCGGTAACCCGACTTTGGGCCAGCTCGCGTTCCATTACATGGCGGTTAAGTTCAAGCGGTTCTACTCTTCCCTGACCGGTAAAAAGCTGTTTGTTTCTTCGAGCAAGAGCTTGGACCCGAACAGCGTCGATTCGTCGCTCAAGTTAGCTATGGAGATTCTGAAATGGAGCGAGGAGAGAACAAACATTTGCTTGAGCGATTACTCTATGTACAGCACTGAGCCAAGTTCCTTCTCAAACTGATGTTTTCACATTCATAAAGTAAAAAACAAAACAGTCTAATGTAAATGGTAACTACTTTCTTGTGTATAGATTACCTACCACGTAGATTTTAACAAGTATCAAAAATTTACAGACCAATCTCTGTGTAAAAACAGTTACAATTTTAACTGATTCTTCTTCTTTGTTATGTTACAATTTGAGTGATTGGTTTAATATCGAAAATGGTATCGAACCTGCTCTTCTGCACTCAACAAGACGTTCTTCACAATCCAACCTTGTTCTTGCATTTGTTTGTTCAGTTCCATAAAATCATCTCTCGCAGCTCGCTTGCTCTCTCCTGCGAGTAAAGACCAATCTTGTAGCGTCGTCAAGTCTGAAACTGATATGTCCTTTCTCTTGATTCCATTGGTTCCAAAGGCTTTACGCATGTAACATGTCTGAAACAAACCACCAAAATGTGTTTTATGAATTGAACTATTATGAACTTTACTGAATTGATGATATCTAGTTGAATCCCTTTTACCTGTAACAAACTCGTGATAACGTCTACACTGTTGGCTCCTTCACGCAGACAAATAATGATCCCTTGCTAAAAAAATTACAAAGTGGCAAGGATCAAACCAGAGAATGGTGGGGATCTAAGGACATATATAAGTAACATATATATATAAAAAAAGAAACTCACTTTTGGTCTTCTTCTGAAACCTTGAGAGGAAAGTTCCATGGTTATGAAGTAACCGTCATCATTGCACAGTGATTGCATCGCCATTACTGATAGTGTCGGAATCTGAGCTTTTGGATCTAAGCATCCGATTCTGATGGGCCAAACTCTTTTGCTAGCTACAAACAACATATGAATGATTCAGCTTATTAACCAGCAACACGCATTAAGTGACCAGTATTGAGAAGTTTTTGTTTTTTTCACCTCTGCTCCCTAAAAGATCAACTCCTTCCTCTTCACTCACTTCGGCAGGGGAAGGTACTCGCCGTGACTCGATCCATCTTTCCAGGATTATCTCAAGCCTGTTCTGATAAGAAAAAGAAAAATTAAACTTATAACACAGAGTAGTCTAAATTGTTCGGATCTATCACCACCGAGATAAGAGATAGCTACCTTGGTTAAAGTTTGCAGATTGATATGCTTGAGCCCTTGATAAATGCCAAGGAGATCCATCGTGGAGAAAATCGGATATAGAACAAAAGGTAGACTTGCCTGCAGTCTAAGCACATTAAGCAAGTCAGGAGATTCCGCAACAATCTCGCGAGAATGAAATAACTCAAACGGTACTAGAATCATCTAACCTTTGGTTGTTCTGGAATAGCATATTTAGAAGAACCGCCAGTAGGAGACCAAGGTTATCAAAACACACGGTTTGAATCTGAACATTCACGACTAAAATCAGCTCATGCATGTGAAGGTATCATGTATGTGAAGGTAATGACAGAAAAACTTGAGTGGGTTTCAGAAAGAAACCTGTGCCTTTGCAGAGACTTCACCGAGGTTATCCGCTACAGCGAAGCTTCGATGTACAGCTGACTGTTAATGTCGAAACATTGGTTGTCAAACACAAAACACTAGAAACTCAAGAGGGAAAATCAATAATACGAAACCTTACACCGGTTGCTAAGTAACACGACAGGCTAATCTGTTTAGCGATGTTGGCAATGGAAGCTAGCAGAAGGAAGTACTGTGGGAATACTGGAGTCATCAGCTCAACTCCAATGCTCAGACTGAAGAGTACAGACGTCGAGAACCTAACTCTCTTTGACCAAAAAATTGTAGAAAAGTTTCAAGAACTATATATTCAATCTACAGTTTGATGAAGAAAGCTCCACAAAGTCAATGTACCTTCAAATTAGTGTCAAAAGCAGAAGCAAGACTTGCAGTGTATATACATCTACTTAACCGTCCAAGCCCGTCTTTCAGTATCCAATTAAAAGCAGCAGATGAAGCAAGTGACCGAGACTGTCCAATACCTATGGCTCGAAACATCGCCTGTATCCACACAAAAAAAAAACAATCCAACATCGACTCATGTTTGTTACAGCATCTGCTAGTTTCTGTTCGATTCCAATTTCAAGTCTTAAATTCATGAGACCAAGCAGTAAATTTTGTTCACCTGAGTGGCAAGAACCTGTAGAGCAGAGCTGAAAACTCTGTGCAAGAACTTCCATTTCACATAGCTTATATAATTATCATTGACTTGTTTCGGTATGAAGAAGTCTTTTGCAGCGGAAGATGAAAGTCTTATCAGTTTCCAGAACCCGTCGTCGAGGCCAGGAGCTGAAAACGGCGCCGTATCATCATCATCATCATCTTCATCAACTCGTACCAACTCCAAGGAATCTCCTTTGAGGAAGTACCTAGAAACTCTGCCAGATCTTTTGATTACAATAGGAAGACGACGAGTTGCGTTACTGGGCACGACGAGTAGTTCCTCTTTCGAAGCTCCTTCTTGCTCGAAATCAATGGAAGTAATCAGAGACTTGTTGGCGATATCTGCCGATTTTCTCGGAAGAAATTGGGGGAAACTGAAGATTCGATAGTGGGTAGCCTTTGATTTACGTGGGTTTAGATAAAGACGAGAGCTTGGATAATACTGCAGAGATGAATGCATCAGAGGTTTTGGGGATTTTTTTTTGTAATACTCCGGCGAGTTCCGTTTATGTCTAACTTTTTTCCGGCAGGTTTAGGGTTTAACATCAGAAGTTGGCGCGTGAGAGTGAGTCTTCGGTTCTGCGAGTGGAAAAGTTTGAAGCTGAGATTTCTAATATATTGTGCTGAACATGGGCCTTCATCGCTTTACCCACGCTTGTGTTCCCAATTCCTAGACTCTAGTTCCAATTTTATCGGATGTCTCCCAAGAGACACGTTTATGTGAATCTAGCCATATCACTTGCAAAATCGTCAGGTCACTAAGCCCAAGTAATAGAAGCCCAAAGCCCAGCTCACTAGCGCATGTGAGCAAACGTCTATTGACGTGTGAGTGGTCGGCCGTGTTGCTTCCTTAAAGTAGGATTCACTTTCACGACAATTATCAATCTCTGAATGAGCTGTGATTTCTTTTTTGGATTGATTTGTAACAACACCGCCTCGATCCTTTTACTTCTAGATTATATTTGACATATTTTTCCAGTTGAACTAACAACATTTTATATGTTAATAGCTGATTGAATTAGTAACAAACATTGAATTTATAAAACTAAATACATTTTTTTAAAAGATTTGCTAGTGTGTTTAAAATATATTATTTTTTTTATTTAGAGTTTCAATTACAAGTGTCAAATTTATTTTACAATTTAACCAGACCAAAAAACTCATGGATCACAAAAATTTATATTTAATAATATTATCAAATTTAACTAAATAATTTTTACATATATATATAGATATTTAGTTATCCAACTATATTGTGCCACATAAATATATAACGAAATTACAATGTGGTAGAACTAAAAGATGTTATACCATTTTTCTCTAACACGTGTTTTACATGCATGGTCTAAAATATTTGATAAAATTGTATTATTCAAATTATATGCTATTTAACAAAAATATTTAATAATATTGTCAAATTTAACTAAATAATTTTTATATATATCTATGAATATTTAATTATCCAACTATATCGTGCAACATAAATATATAGCAAAATTACAATGTGGTAGAAGATGGTATACCATTTTTGTCTAACGCGTGTTTTACACACGGTCTAAAATATTTGATAAAATTGTATTATTCAAATTATATGTTATTAAACAAAATATATGTGGTAAAAGATATTATATCATCTTTGTCCAATGCATGTCTTTCATACACTAAAATATATGTTAAATTATACCTAAATAGGCTAATTGTTTTGTTATATAAAAGATTAATCTTAAATCACATTTCTTCTATCCAATATTATGCCGCCCTCATTGCTTAAATCATGCGTTCTTTTATCCTTATGAACGTTTTTTGTGATGGCGATTTACGTGATGATTGTTTCCAGAGATTTCTTCCTCTTAATGTAGAGAATATATTTGACTAAAACGCTCGTAAACCAACCTCTCGAACAACAACAAAAAAATAATTAAAACTGATTTTATTTTTCTTATACTATGGTTATTTTTGAGATATAGTTTGCTTATCTTTCTCTAACTTTAATTTAATTTATTTTTTTGGTAGATGATTGGTGAGTTTCTGTATCCTTTGATGAAAAAACATCAGCCATTTTTTGTAGCAAAAATTATAGGAATGTTTTTTGAGTTGGAACAAACCGAACTCCTTCACTTAATCTAATCACCCGAAGCTCTCAAACTCAAGGTCCACAAGGCAGTTGATGTTTTAGGAGACTGGATTCCTTAACAGGAGAAGCTACCGAAGCAAGAGGAGCTATGAGCCTCCTTCTTCCCTCCTAAGATGTATGCTCTATGTTGATGTGAAGTGTTTCTTTGGATTTTATTTATGCTCTATGTTGAGTTTAAAAATTCTCATTTCTGTTTCAAATAAATAAACTCAGTTGCTATCATTATTTTTAATGTAGTCAATATTTTGATGATAAAATTGATTCAGAGAACTAATAGGGGTTGTCGGAGCTTCAATTGATCGGAGCAAGTATTACAAGAGACCAAAATGGTGGTATAGCCTAGTTGATAATAAAATTAACAATCAATCAAATTTTATATAGTAAGAGTCAAAACAAAGTTGCCATAGAAAATACAATATGTTGTTTGTTTATGATGAAATTAGAAATTTGTATAAGTATTCACAACTAATTTCACCTGAACAAAGACCTGAGATTTGACAAGAAGCCAAAGAACACCAACGTTCTCTCGGGATGAATGCGTCTGCGAGGCTTTAGGGGGAGAAGAGTGATGACACCTAAGAAGCAGAAATTAAAAATACAACAACATCAACCATAATCAGCAAACATAAATTAATCTTGATGAAGTAATAAAGTAGCAATGCTTGTGACTAATAAACAATAAGTATCTATATAACGTAATAATAATACTAATCTGTTAATTGTCACATTCTTGCACGCATCACATCCAACCGGTCAAAGGACCCAACTTTCACAGTGGAACAAAATAAACTCATGCATAGACATGCATATAGTAATAATATAGACGAAATAACAAAATCCTCCTTCCATTAGTTTTTGCCGCATCCATGTCATATTCCAGATTCCAGCTGTTTTGTCTCAATATACTCTAGAGGATACGTACATGTATATAAATATAATGTATATACAAGACAAACTTTTATTTACTTGAAAGTACTAGGCTATAAATAAATTATCGACATCTCTCCCACATCGCATCCCAACCAAAAAAAAAATTAATCTTGATGAAGTAATAAAGTAGTAATGCTTGTGACTAATAAACAATAAGTATCTATATAACGTAATACTAATACTAATCTGTTAATTGTCACATTCCTACACGCATCACATCCAACCGGTCAAAGGACTAGTTGGGTCCTTTGACCGGTTGCAAAATCACTTGCAAAATCGTCTCTAAGCCCAAGTAATAGAAGGCCAAAGCCCAGCTCACTAGCGCGTGTGAGCAAACGCCTATTGACGCGTGAGTGGTCGGCCGTGTTGCTGACCAACAGATTTGCTTCCTTAAAGCATGTTTCACTTTCAGGACAATTGTCAATCTCTGAATGAGCTGTGATTTCTTTTAGGATTGATTTCTAACAACACCGCCTCGATCCTTTTACCTCTATAGGTTATACTTGACATATTTTCTAGTTGAACTAACAACATTTTATATGTTAATAGCTGATTGAATTGTTAATATTAACAAACATTGAATTTATAAAAATAAATACATTTTTTTTTCAAAGATTTGCTTGTGTGTTTAAAATGTATTATTTTCTTTTATTTAGAGTTTCAATTACAAGTGTCAAAACTTTTTTACAATTTAACCAGACCAAAAAACTCATGGATCACAAAACTTTATATTTAATAATATTATCAAATTTAACTAAATAATTTTTACATATATCTATAGATATTTATTTATCCAACTATATTGTGCCACATAAATATATAACGAAATTACAATGTGGTAGAACTAAAAGATGTTATACCATTTTTGTCTAACACGTGTTTTACACGCATGGTCCAAAATATTTGATAAAATTGCATTATTCAAATTATATGCTATTCAACAAAAATATTTAATAATATTGTCAAATTTAACTAAATAATTTTTACATATATCTATGAATATTTAATTATCCAACTATATCGTGCAACATAAATATATAGCAAAATTACAATGTGGTGGTATACCATTTTTGTCTAACGCGTGTTTTACACACGGTCTAAAATATTTGATAAAATTGCATTATTCAAATTATATGTTATTCAACAAAATATATGTGGTAAAAGATATTATATCATCTTTGTCCAATGCATGTCTTCCATACACTAGAATATATGTTAAATTATACCTACATAGGCTAATTGTTTTGGTATATTAAAGATTAATCTTAAATCACATTTCTTCTATCCAATATTATGCCGCCCTCATTGCTTAAATCATTCGTTCTTTTATCCTTATGAACGTTTTTTGTGATGGCGATTTACGTGATGATTGTTTCCAGAGATTTCTTCCGTAGAGAATTTGACTAAAACGCTCGTAAACCAACCTCTCGAACAACAACAACAAAATTAATTAAAACTGATTTTATTTTTCTTATACTATGGTTATTTTTGAGATATAGTTTATTTCTTTAACTTTAATTTAATTTATTTTTTTGGTAGATGATTGGTGAGTTTCTGTATCCTTTGATGAAAAAACATCAGCCATTTTTTTGTAGCAAAAATCATAGGAATGTTTTTTGAGTTGGAACAAACCGAACTCCTTCACTTAATCTAATCACCCGAAGCTCTCAAACTCAAGGTCCACAAGGCAATTGATGTTTTAGGAGACTGAATTCCTCAACAGGAGAAGCTACCAGAGCAAGAGGAGCTCCGAGCCTCCTTCTTCCCTCCTAAGATGTATGATCTATGTTGATGTGATGTGTTTCTTTGTATTTTATTTATGCTCTATTTTGAGTTTAAAAATTCTCATTTATGTTTCAAATTAAAAAAACTCAGTTGCTATCATTATTTTTAATGTAGTCAATATTTTGATGATAAAATTGATCCAGAGAAATAATAGGGGTTGTCGGAGCTTCAATTGATCGGAGCAAGTATTACAAAGAGACCAAATGGTGGTATAACCTAGTTGATAATAAAATTAACAATCAATCAAATTTTATATAGTAAGAGTCAAAACAAAGTTGTCATAGAAAATACAATATGTTGTTTGTTTATGATAAAATTAGAAATTTGGTATAAGTATTCACAACTAATTTGACCTGAACAGAGACCTGAGATTTGACAAGAAGCCAAAGAACACCAACGTTCTCTCGGGATGAATGTGTCTGTGAGGCTTTAGGGGGGAGCAGAGTGATGACACCTTAGAAGCAGAAATTAAAAATACAACAACATCAACCATAATCAGCAACCAGAAATCAGAAACACAACAACATCAAGAAGCAGAACATCCCTACAATTTGGTAATTGTTGTGTATTTATTTTTCTGGGAGATTTGGTATAATAATCTAAAAGAAACAGAACAAAATCAAAGGTTTCTGCTTAAAAGAAACAGAACAAAATCAAAGGTTCATTTAGAGGATTACAACAACATTAGGTGTACTCTTCTTATTATTAATTATTGTTTTTTTTATTAGCATTTCAACATACAAAAGAAAGATTACTTTTAAACTGAATGTAGAGCCTCCATCTCTTCTTTGAACGTAACCATTGCAGCAGCTCTTGGTAATGTAACCATAACTTGAACCCCTCCGACCATCGCCGGCTCTAACCTCGACGGTCGCATGAACATATTCAACATTCTAGCCGTCTCCGGCGGGACTACAGAGATGATATCCACCGGCTCACTCCACCCGAAATCCATCGATCCGAAAATCCCGATGTTCCTCCAATCTGTCAACAACAATAACCCATCTCTTTTTCCTTTGATCGTTAAATTCATCTTGATGATGTTTTCCATGTTACCAAGCTCTTCTTGTAGATAATTTTTGTCCTGAGCCTTCTTCTTTGCTTCTTTTATAAGCTTTACGATGTCAGAGATCGCAAATTCTTCCACTTCTCTTGCGGTTAACGGCACATACATATCAATGTATGCATTACCGTAGTATCCGTCGGGCAAAGGTGGTTTCACGACGTTACGGATTCCTACGGAAAAACCCAAAACAGTGACTCCATCTTTATCTAGACTCAGAGCCTTGACTCTTAACTTCCACAAATAAGCTCCTATCACTTCGAAAGTAGTGAGTGTCTCCTTGGAGAAGAAGTCGCATTCTTCCATTGTAGCTTCTTTCAACCTTCTTATGCTCTCTGCTCTTATATTTATTTTTTCGGTTACCTAATCACACATGGATAGGAATTATAATTTCTTGTTTTTAGCTAAAATAAATTAGCAAAAAATATATTAGAAGATCTATCAACGGTTACTTTTTTTTTTGTGAGAAGGTGGGTGAGTCCATAAAAATACCGTAGAAATAGATTTTAAACCACTTAATTAAAAAAAAAAATTGGTTCATGGATAGAATTAAAAAAAAAAATTCTTTTAGATATAAAAATAATAGCAAAATATACCAATTTCTGTTAAAATATAATATATATAGGTTTCTAATTCTACTAGACATACCCAATCATCGGTAGGCAAATAGGGAGAAGCGGCGGTGTCACCGGTGGGAACAAATGGTGGTTGATCATCTTCAGGCCTTCCCACGAGTCTTTCTCTTTCCCAAATCGGCGTCACCGTCAGATTCTTCTTCCCGCCGGCCAAATCCGTCAAGGCACACATGGTATGACCCATTCCATATCCATCACACACTGCATGCGACATGGCAATCCCTAACACAAATCCTCCACATCCAAATTTGGTCACCTGTCATTATTACCACTATTATTGTTTTACAAAGGTTTTCGTTTGTTGGGAGAAATGTAGGACATATCAATTAATATCACTAAAACTGATTGTGGAATCATGATGATAACATAGTATAATGGTTTGTGTGAGTGTTATTGTTGTATCATCATCTAAATCCAAATTTGTATTTATGCGCAGTTGACAAACAATAAAAATTGTAAGATATTATTACAAGATCTAGTCCAATTATGTTCATCTACATTATTCTTAACTAGTTATCATTAAAATAGAAATAACAAAATTAAGAAACAAGGTTCAAATTAATGTGTACGAAGAATTACCCCTTAACGAAATTTTTTAATATATTAAACTTAATTTTTTTTATATGAAACGTATCAATGGTGTGTTTACCTGCATAGCAAAAGGTCGATAACCATCCTTATCCACTCGAAGCTCAGGCAAGAACTTCAAGGCCGTATCTGAGTCAATGTTCTCTAAATACTTCAATGAAGAAAGTTCCAGATTTGCAGTAGCCACCGTGAACGCCACACCGCCTTCGTCGCCCCCGCAGCTCAACTGAAGCTTCCGATCACTTTCCCGCCGCTTCAAAGTCCCCGAAAGCGGATAGTAATACGCAAGAAGATCGGACAAAGCCTCCCTAAGCAAAGATTCCGGCCGATCATCATCATCATCAGTAACGTTCTTAGCTTTGAAAACGTAACATGCCTTGTAAATAACCTCGTTGTCAGGATCATTGTCAAGTGTTGAGAGGGAAAGAGTTTGACAAGGTAGGTTTTTCGAGGGTTTCACCATTTCGGTGAAATTCTTCTCCACCACAATTAAAGGGATTGATGAGCTTATTTGAGTCGACATGTTTTAGTTTCTAAGTATTCTGACGACCGAAACTCTAAGAAACGTCTTGCCTTTAATATAGAAGGTCTTGGCATCTCGATTAGTCTATACCAAAATCATTTAATCTTTTAAAAAGGTTGGTGCAACTCTTATAATACACACACACCTATATATTAATCTTTACAGTCAGACAACTCTTGGCCACATTAATTAACACGAGGAACTTAAATTTATTACACGATGCGTAGAGATAATATATTTTAAGAAATTTAAAATGATATATTTGTTTTATTTGATATAACTTAAAAGGTAAAATAAAAATAAAAACCGTAAACAAATAAATAAACAAGAGATTTCCAAGTCAACGGTAACACCAAACATAATTCTTATTAAAGAACTACATTGTTCTGCAAAGATGTTATAAAAAAATATATAAACATTATTCTAATTATTTTAACTATCTAATTATTCATAAAAAAAAAATTATGTTTGGGTCAATAGTTTTAGCCTTTTAGGCAGAACACACGATGACATGAGGGCATCTATACAATCCATTCTCAAATCCTCAATTTTTGAGGTTTTTTTTTTCAATTCACCGTCAAATCCTCAAATTTTGAGGTGTCATTATTTAAAACCTCAAAAAACTTTTTGCTTTTTTTATATTAATCCTTATACTTTTATAAATTTGACAAATAATATTATTAACTTTTATAGTTCATTTTAGTTCTTATTATTATATATCTTTTTGACAATATTATATATCTAATAAATATAGTTCAAATATATCTTTATAAATTTAACTATCACATATACAATCAAATAAATACATTATTTTTTATTAATATCAAATAAATAAGGAGATTTGTGAAAATGGTCTGTTTGGCAAATTCAATTAGAAAATGGTACTTCACATAGTCTGCCACCAGTCTGTCATTAGATTGTCTTCGGTTTACAGAGCTTGCCAGAGTTTGCCTTCAGTATTTTAATTTGAAAAGAGTAATATTTTGTTTAATGTATGTTTTATATTTATTTATAAGTTTTTTATCATTATAACTAATTATGTTAATATTGAGAAGTATCATGCAAAACTCAAAAAGTTTTAAGGTTTTAGCATTGGAACAATTCATTTTTCAAATCCTTATTTTAATGATGTGCCATCTTCTACCAATCTTTATCTTCTAAGTTGATTTTAATGACTTGTCTTTTTTCTTGTTTTAAATTTAATTTTTTTGTTTTTTCAAACGTTATAAGTTTTGCATTTTTTTTTTATAAAAAAATTGCCTTTTAAAATCATATTAAAAACCTGATTTAGATAATTTATTTGATTGGTTTCATTAGTAGCAAGAGTTGACCAATCAAATAAATTATCTAAATGTTTTTAATATGTTTTTAAAAGACAACAGTTGTACCAATCATCTTTATACAAATTCTACATAATTGATGTCATAACATGCAAAGTAAGACCGTGAAACCTAACTTTGAGCAACGAGCACAAAAGTCCAAATGCAACGAGGAGAGTAAACGTAAAACAACTTTGAGCACAAACGTCCTACAAAAGTAAGTTTTGAGAATATATATTGACTTTTAATGAGGTTTGGTGTGAGAGCAAATGCTGCTTAACTGTGTTTCCCTTCTCCAAAAGTTATGAAATTTTTCGGCCAAACATGTTCTGCTTTCCAAATTACAAGAATTGTCCTCCTATCTCTTCATCACATTCCTAACAACTGAAACAGAGCAAAACGAAAAACTATATAGCAAATCTCAATTTCACAGTTTTACTTTTACCCTCCTTCCGTTTCCAGAAATGCGACCGACCAGAGCTCTAGGATGTTAGTGGCTCAAGCATTCTTGATGCAGTGGTCAGAGCCTCTATGAGTCATTTTTCAAAAAGTTTCTAGCTTTTGTTTTCCCCATCACGTCGTCTCTGAATCCTCTGCTTCTTCTTCAACTACAGTCGGGAGCGAACCTTCTCTGCTGAAACCAGGGTTTAGGAACTTGGCTACAAAAGCCCATAGCTTATAAACATCCTCAAAGTTGGTCAAAAAGCTGAGAGAAGCTGTGACAACCTCAAACCTCACAAACCCGTTTTTCCCGCCGCGCTTACCAGCTTCTCTCTGAAGATGCAAAGAGCTATCTTCCTTGATCCTTGCGCCTCCTCCGCGGTGATTCCTCGGGGTATCCATTATGCGTATGTGACTCAAGATTCCGATACCAAGAGATACACCTTCTCTCTCAGCCAGTTTCAGAACAACCTCTGGACTTACGAAACCTCTGCTTCTGTCTTTCACATTGAAAGCAACCGCTGCTCCTCTTTCGTACTTTATCTTGGGGCCGTAGATCTGCACAAGATTCATCGGTCTGCTGCTACCGTCGCCGCCCGGTTCAGGCACTTTCAGTTGCAGCAAAGAGATCACAAGCCAGTTAATCAGAAACCTGAGTCTAGTTGTGGTTTTGCTAAGACCTAACATATTCACATGATCGATATGGCTGCAAACAATCTCCGGTTCCCTTCTATCCCAATCATCCTCGTTCGGGTTTTCGCCATCGCTTTCGTCATAGACACTGGCCAGAGACGCTTCACCTTGGTCCAGACTATGACTGACAGGGTCCATGTTAAACGAAACCCGTGTTCCTCTGCTCGGCTGTTCATCTTCAACACCCAACAGCCTCCCACCACCAGTACCCCTTCTTCCCAACAGCCTAAACTCTCCTTCTGTCTCTCGTCTAATCGCGTTCTCCTTCATATCCGAGGAAATCTTGGAGCTTGAGCCATTTGATCCGAAACCAGACCCTGCACGATACACTGTGTTACCGCGGTTTTCTTCCTGTATCTCTTGTATTTGGAGATTACTAGAGCTCCTCAGGTTCCGCGATGGCGTCGAGTTTGTCTCCTGAGTAACTGACATAACCGCAGCATCAAACGAGAGGACATCTTTACCATCATACCTAGGACTGCTGTAACTCTTCGCTACCGGTTTTGGCGATTGCCGTTTGCTGGTAAACCAAAACGGTGGCAACGGAGAGGCGATCTTATGACCCGCACGGTCAGAGCCAAGCGGACTCTGCCCCAAATCGATCCAGAACGAGTTATCAGACGACTCATCTTCGCTGAAAGCCGGGCTTTTCATCAGTTCTCCCACCGAAACGCTTTCGTTTTCTTCGAATATGGTACTACTAGTCCCATCTCTATCAGAGATGCTGTCTTCCAAGAGCTCTGCCTCAAACACATCTCTCACTTGAGCCGAAGTGTACGCGCCGGAGAAAACCGGCATCTGAGCTCCTTTTCGAGCAGTTTCTGCGGATTTATAACCATTCGTACCAACGTCATGATGATCTTCAAGACCAGCCAATCCGTCCAAACCATCTATCGAATCGCTGAGATACAACGGATACTGAGGCGTGATCTTCACTATCCCTGATCCTGTTTTACCGGACTGACTCTGAAGATTACCCATCACCGACTTCTTGATCAAAAGGCAGCCAAAACCCGTAGGATCGTGCCCAAACACTTTGTAGAACGAGGTGACGATAAACTCTGGCCGAAACAACGATAACCCGAGCGAGTCCATATCTTTGGGACCTAAAGAGCCAGCATCAAGCAGCACATGCCAGTTGTTCTGCTGAGCCAGAGCCATCCACTGGTAAGAGTACTTAGAGCCCGTGACTCGAGACTGAGCAGGGAACACAAACAGCCCGACCGCTGAATCTTTCTTCTTCCTCTTCTTGTGAGACAAACGCTTCTTCAAATCCGTGGAACAAAGCTTCAAGCTCGGCCATTTGAACCACGCGTTGNGTATGGTTCAGTTTCGGTTTTTTCGGAATTATACTATTACGAAAAACTTTGAATCTTTGATTGAATAGTAATAATAGATATAAGTGAAACAAAATAAAAAGTTTAATAGATATAAAGAACAAAAAACTTTTCGGTTTGACAGTTTTTAACCAAATCAAATCTAAACCAAAACTTTTAAAAAAATAATAATCAAATGATTTTTTTTGGTTTAACCATAACCAAACCATATCATTTTTTCGGTTTGGTATGGTTTTGTTTTTTCGGTTACGGTTTTTTTCCCACCCCCGAGCACATAAGATTTGAACAAACTTTCTATAATTAACTTCTATTTAGTTTGTTTGTTTTTAGCACCCAAAATTATTTTGTTTTCTGTTAGAATATATATATATATAATTCTACTATACATACCCAATCATCGGTAGGCAAATAGGGAGAAGCGGCGGTGTCACCGGTGGGAACAAATGGTGGTTGATCATCTTCAGGCTTTCCCACGAGTCTTCCTCTTTCCCAAATCGGCGTCACCGTCAGATTCTTCTTCCCGCCGGCCAACTCCGTCAAGGCACACATGGTATGACCCACTCCATATCCATCACACACTGCATGCGACATCGCAATCCCTAACACAACTCCTCCACATCCAAATTTGGTCACCTGTCATTATTATCACTAATATATTTTACGAGGGTTTACGAGTGATATTAATATCATTTTATTAAATATCACTAAAACTGACTGTGTAATAATTATTTAATCATGCTGATAACATAGTATAATGGTTTGTGTGAGTGTTATTGTTGTATCATCATCCAAATCCAAATCTGTATTTATGCAGTTGACAAACAATAAAATTGTAAGATATTATTACAAGATCTAGTCCAATTATGTTCATCTATATTATTCTTAACTAGTTATCATTAAAATAGAAATAGAAATTTAAGAAGCAAGGTTCAAATTAATGTTTACGAAGTTACCCCTTAATGAAAAAAATTAATTTATTAAACTTACTTTTTTTATATGAAACGTTTCAATGGTGTGTTTACCTGCAAAGCAAAAGGTCGATAACCATCCTTATCCACTTGAAGCTCAGGCAAGAACTTCAAGGCCGTATCTAAGTCAGTGTTCTCTAAATACTTCAACGAAGAAAGCTCCACATTTGCAGTAGCCACCGTGAACGCCACACCGCCTTCGTCGCCCCCGCAGCTCAACTGAAGCTTCCGATCACTTTCCCGCCGCTTCAAAGTCCCCGAAAGCGGATAGTAATACGCAAGAAGATCGGACAAAGCCTCCCTAAGCAAAGATTCCGGCCGATCATCATCATCATCAGTAACGTTCTTAGCTTTGAAAACGTAACATGCCTTGTAAATAACCTCGTTGTCAGGATCATTGTCAAGTGTTGAGAGGGAAAGAGTTTGACAAGGTAGGTTTTTCGAGGGTTTCACCATTTCGGTGAAATTCTTCTCCACCACAATTAAAGGGATTGATGAGCTTATTTGAGTCGACATGTTTTAGTTTCTAAGTATTCTGACGACCGAAACTCTAAGAAACGTCTTGCCTTTAATATAGAAGGTCTTGGCATCTCGATTAGTCTATACCAAAATCATTTAATCTTTTAAAAAGGTTGGTGCAACTCTTATAATACACACACACCTATATATTAATCTTTACAGTCAGACAACTCTTGGCCACATTAATTAACACGAGGAACTTAAATTTATTACACGATGCGTAGAGATAATATATTTTAAGAAATTTAAAATGATATATTTGTTTTATTTGATATAACTTAAAAGGTAAAATAAAAATAAAAACCGTAAACAAATAAATAAACAAGAGATTTCCAAGTCAACGGTAACACCAAACATAATTCTTATTAAAGAACTACATTGTTCTGCAAAGATGTTATAAAAAAATATATAAACATTATTCTAATTATTTTAACTATCTAATTATTCATAAAAAAAAAATTATGTTTGGGTCAATAGTTTTAGCCTTTTAGGCAGAACACACGATGACATGAGGGCATCTATACAATCCATTCTCAAATCCTCAATTTTTGAGGTTTTTTTTTTCAATTCACCGTCAAATCCTCAAATTTTGAGGTGTCATTATTTAAAACCTCAAAAAACTTTTTGCTTTTTTTATATTAATCCTTATACTTTTATAAATTTGACAAATAATATTATTAACTTTTATAGTTCATTTTAGTTCTTATTATTATATATCTTTTTGACAATATTATATATCTAATAAATATAGTTCAAATATATCTTTATAAATTTAACTATCACATATACAATCAAATAAATACATTATTTTTTATTAATATCAAATAAATAAGGAGATTTGTGAAAATGGTCTGTTTGGCAAATTCAATTAGAAAATGGTACTTCACATAGTCTGCCACCAGTCTGTCATTAGATTGTCTTCGGTTTACAGAGCTTGCCAGAGTTTGCCTTCAGTATTTTAATTTGAAAAGAGTAATATTTTGTTTAATGTATGTTTTATATTTATTTATAAGTTTTTTATCATTATAACTAATTATGTTAATATTGAGAAGTATCATGCAAAACTCAAAAAGTTTTAAGGTTTTAGCATTGGAACAATTCATTTTTCAAATCCTTATTTTAATGATGTGCCATCTTCTACCAATCTTTATCTTCTAAGTTGATTTTAATGACTTGTCTTTTTTCTTGTTTTAAATTTAATTTTTTTGTTTTTTCAAACGTTATAAGTTTTGCATTTTTTTTTTATAAAAAAATTGCCTTTTAAAATCATATTAAAAACCTGATTTAGATAATTTATTTGATTGGTTTCATTAGTAGCAAGAGTTGACCAATCAAATAAATTATCTAAATGTTTTTAATATGTTTTTAAAAGACAACAGTTGTACCAATCATCTTTATACAAATTCTACATAATTGATGTCATAACATGCAAAGTAAGACCGTGAAACCTAACTTTGAGCAACGAGCACAAAAGTCCAAATGCAACGAGGAGAGTAAACGTAAAACAACTTTGAGCACAAACGTCCTACAAAAGTAAGTTTTGAGAATATATATTGACTTTTAATGAGGTTTGGTGTGAGAGCAAATGCTGCTTAACTGTGTTTCCCTTCTCCAAAAGTTATGAAATTTTTCGGCCAAACATGTTCTGCTTTCCAAATTACAAGAATTGTCCTCCTATCTCTTCATCACATTCCTAACAACTGAAACAGAGCAAAACGAAAAACTATATAGCAAATCTCAATTTCACAGTTTTACTTTTACCCTCCTTCCGTTTCCAGAAATGCGACCGACCAGAGCTCTAGGATGTTAGTGGCTCAAGCATTCTTGATGCAGTGGTCAGAGCCTCTATGAGTCATTTTTCAAAAAGTTTCTAGCTTTTGTTTTCCCCATCACGTCGTCTCTGAATCCTCTGCTTCTTCTTCAACTACAGTCGGGAGCGAACCTTCTCTGCTGAAACCAGGGTTTAGGAACTTGGCTACAAAAGCCCATAGCTTATAAACATCCTCAAAGTTGGTCAAAAAGCTGAGAGAAGCTGTGACAACCTCAAACCTCACAAACCCGTTTTTCCCGCCGCGCTTACCAGCTTCTCTCTGAAGATGCAAAGAGCTATCTTCCTTGATCCTTGCGCCTCCTCCGCGGTGATTCCTCGGGGTATCCATTATGCGTATGTGACTCAAGATTCCGATACCAAGAGATACACCTTCTCTCTCAGCCAGTTTCAGAACAACCTCTGGACTTACGAAACCTCTGCTTCTGTCTTTCACATTGAAAGCAACCGCTGCTCCTCTTTCGTACTTTATCTTGGGGCCGTAGATCTGCACAAGATTCATCGGTCTGCTGCTACCGTCGCCTCCTGGTTCAGGCACTTTCAGTTGCAGCAAAGAGATCACAAGCCAGTTAATCAGAAACCTGAGCCTAGTTGTGGTTTTACTAAGACCTAACATATTCACATGATCGATATGGCTGCAAACAATCTCCGGTTCCCTTCTGTCCCAATCATCCTCGTTCGGGTTTTCGCCATCGCTTTCGTCATAGACACTGGCCAAAGAAGCTTCACCTTGGTCCAGACTATGACTGACAGGGTCCACGTTAAACGAAACCCGTGTTCCTCTGCTCGGCTGTTCATCTTCAACACCCAACAGCCTCCCACCACCAGTTCCCCTTCTTCCCAATAACCTAAACTCTCCTTCTGTCTCTCGTCTAATCGCGTTCTCTTTCACATCCGAGGAAACCTTGGAGCTCGAGCCATTTGATCCGAAACCAGACCCTGCACGATACACAGTGTTACCGCGGTTTTCTTCCTGTATCTCTTGTACTTGGAGATTACTAGAGCTCCTCAGGTTCCGCGATGGCGTCGAGTTTGTCTCCTGAGTAACTGACATAACCGCAGCGTCAAACGAGAGGACATCCTTACCATCATACCTAGGACTGCTGTAACTCTTCGCCACCGGTTTTGGCGATTGCCGTTTGCTGGTAAACCAAAATGGCGGCAACGGAGAGGCGATTTTATGACCCGCACGGTCAGAGCCAAGCGGACTCTGCCCCAAATCGATCCAGAACGAGTTATCAGACGACTCATCTTCGCTGAAAGCCGGGCTTTTCATCAGTTCTCCCACCGAAACGCTTTCGTTTTCTTCGAATATGGTACTACTAGTCCCATCTCTATCAGAGATGCTGTCTTCCAAGAGCTCTGCCTCAAACACATCTCTCACTTGAGCCGAAGTGTACGCGCCGGAGAAAACCGGCATCTGAGCTCCTTTTCGAGCAGTTTCTGCGGATTTATAACCATTCGTACCAACGTCATGATGATCTTCAAGACCAGCCAATCCGTCCAAACCATCTATCGAATCGCTGAGATACAACGGATACTGAGGCGTGATCTTCACTATCCCTGATCCTGTTTTACCGGACTGACTCTGAAGATTACCCATCACCGACTTCTTGATCAAAAGGCAGCCAAAACCCGTAGGATCGTGCCCAAACACTTTGTAGAACGAGGTGACGATAAACTCTGGCCGAAACAACGATAACCCGAGCGAGTCCATATCTTTGGGACCTAAAGAGCCAGCATCAAGCAGCACATGCCAGTTGTTCTGCTGAGCCAGAGCCATCCACTGGTAAGAGTACTTAGAGCCCGTGACTCGAGACTGAGCAGGGAACACAAACAGCCCGACCGCTGAATCTTTCTTCTTCCTCTTCTTGTGAGACAAACGCTTCTTCAAATCCGTGGAACAAAGCTTCAAGCTCGGCCATTTGAACCACGCGTTGTAAGCTTTGGCGCCTTTCTCTCTCGCCGTCTGAGCCATCCAGTTCACAGACTGGCTCTCGTGGTCGAACATCGTCAAGAGCCGCTTGTTCGTATGGAAAGGGTAAGATTCCGCGAGCAACCTAAACGCAGAGCCTCTACTCACAGTGAACACTAGGCCATACTCGCTCTCAGGGATGTTGAGATAATCCATTATCCTAGTCTTGAGATCATGTTCTACAGTCCCACTCTCGGCTCCACCGTAGAGCGCATGGTTACTCAAATTCGCAGTTATCTCAGAGAGACTAAACGTACAAGAATCCCAATATTGCAGAGTCTGAACATACGAGAAGAGTCCAAACCCACAGTAATCAAGACATACCTTGGAATCTGACAAGTGAGCATACTCATCAGATCTCAGCTGATCGATCTTCTCAGAAGTCTCGTACTTTGGGTACATTGTGAGGAACTTGCTGAAAGNCACAGTAATCAAGACATACCTTGGAATCTGACAAGTGAGCATACTCATCAGATCTCAGCTGATCGATCTTCTCAGAAGTCTCGTACTTTGGGTACATTGTGAGGAACTTGTTGAAAGCCTCGAGGAGCTCGGGGATGGCGTCTTCCGACTCGAAATCGCGTTCGGCGGCCAAAGCGGTCGCGCGCAGGAATTCGCGTTGCGCGTGGAGCCTGGCCAGGGATCTAGACCGGCCCAAGCTCTCGTCTTCTTGGCTCTCTTTCTCGATGTCTTGAGATTTGAAGAGCGACCCGTTCTCGGATGCTTCCTCGAGAGCTTCCCTGAGCTTATCCTCGTACAGTTTCCGAAGCATCGAAGCTTTTCTTCTGACATCGATTGGCGAATCAGAAGGCTCATTGTCTCTCCTCCTGCTCTTACTCTTATCTAAGATCAGAGCAGCACAGTGGTGAATTTGCTTCCACAGAGGAAAATGCATTAATCTTTCAGCGAAAAAAAAAACGAGAATTGAGAGAGATTTAGCAGAAGATGGCAACCAAAAAAATGGTTTTTTTCTTCTCTCTTACTATCCCATAAGAAAAACCCTAAAAGTGAAGGAAATTGAAGAAGATCTTGAAACAGATCAAGAGTGCCTCTAAAAACGGAAACTTTCAGTGAGCCCAGAAAAATAAAAATTAAACGAATTTCACGGAAGAAAAGAAAGTAAATGAACAGAATTTCAAAAGAGGAAGGAATCCAAAAACCCCTAGGAACAAATAGAAGAAGAAGATAAAAACAGATCCCGAAATTTTGTATGAAAAATCAGAACTTTGTTGAAGATGAATTTGTGAAGAAAACATTCAAAAGAAAGAAGCTTTTTTTTTTTTGGTGTGTATTTGTTTTTTTGGAAGATTAGATAATAAATGCAAAGCTGACTCCTTTCACCACCAATCTCTCGTTTCATTTACTACAACACACTCTCTCTCTCTCTACTCAGTGGCTTCTCTCTCTAGCCCTTCCTTTACAGTTCGGTCAAAAAAGGCATTGACTTTTCCCACAGAAGCAGAGAGAGTAGTAGTAGTAGTGGTGGTGGCGTTAGGGTTTTCAGCTAATTGTTTCAATTTCTGTAATCATTTCCTCTTCGATTAAAAGTCTCTCCTCATGACTGTATTTTTATACAAAGTATAAACAAATTTATGCTTATTTTAATGAGAGAAAAACAAAACAAAAATGGTATTTTTTTTACTTAAATAAAACATAATTTTGTCTTATTTTGTTCCCTGGAAAAACGTATGAATTAGTCAACTCTGCCAGTAAAAGAAAAAAGTAATTCGTTTTGTGACAAGAAAATAATAATTACTACCCACATTTAGGATAATTGTTCCTTTTTTGTATAGCTTAGGATTATAATTAGATATATATTTTTAACTCTTTCAAATACTATCGTTATAGTCAATTTAAGAAAGTAAAAAGACTCTGATTAGATATGTTGGGTGAGCAGACCAAATGTATATGCGTATTAAATATGTTAGGTTGAGAACCGTGGAGAAGATTCTTGCTCCTTTTAGACTCCACATTTAAGAAAAAAAGATTTGCAGAATATTTTATTCAAATAGCTAAAAGAATTTTCCACATGTTATAAACTTATAATTAGCTTTTGGTTCGGAACAAATTGACAATCTTATTTTTTATTATATAAAGTTGGATGCGTCAAAAGTTGCTAATTAACATGATCGTGACACGTGACAAGTTAATCGATAAGATTTTGACACGTGTTTTAATTAAAATATATTATAATGGAAAAATATACTAATCCTAAATAAAAAAGGAAACATGAAATTTTTTTTTTTCCGGGGACATCAGCGAATATGAATTTTCGCTCAGCCCCTTCCGTCTCATCTAGAGGCTTTGACTTTCCAAATCAAAGTTTTATAATAATTCGGAAAGAATATTTCCTTGCCGCTTCTTCCGAGTTTTTGGAAAATTTCCAAAAGGGCTCGAGATCCTCTTTCCTTTTTCCGGTGAACTTTCTTCATTCCTTAAGAAAAAGGAAATATTTCTGCAATTATCAACACCACACCATTGGCATTCTATGGTTCTTGACGGAAAATACCAGCAACCTTCAGCCGTTTCTTACTGTCAACTCGTGTGTTTGGCTAGAGCAAAGGCTGTTTTTACTTTTGATGGACGGCGAATTGAATCAGGCACTACGAGCGATGTCGATTGAAGAGGACGTCCCAATTACGATTCCAGCAGATGATGATTTCAGTGCCAAGGTACGGAGTGCAAGGAGTTTAATCGGACGTTTGTTAAACCCAGATTGTCAAAACATGGCCCGCATGCTGCGATCCATGCCGAGAATATGGAAGATTTACGAGAGGGTTCGGGGAGTGGCGTTAACAAAAGAGACTTTCCAGTTCATCTTTGAACTAGAATCAGATCTGGAAACGGTAATGAAGACAGGGTTATGGTTCTTTGATGATTGGGGTTTAGTAATGGATAGATGGAGTGAATTCCCACCACCAGATTTTCTGAAAAAGCCCCTGTCTGGATTAGGATGCACAAGTTATCCGTCAACTACTTTACACTAAATACCATGGATGCGGTGTGAATACGATCCAGAAAAACCAAGCCTGCAGAATTATATTCGAGCACTGGTTCTCTTGGATCTAGCACAACCGGTGAGAGACACCAAATCTTTGGACTGCCCAAATGGTACAGTTGCAATTGTGGAGATTGAATATGAACACTTTAGGAAAAAGTGTTTCAATTGTTTGCGTCTTACGCATGAAAAACAGAGATGTCCACTACTACAAGGAACTCGCAACAGGGGAAATCATGGTTACCAACAAACAGCAACTCGAACTGGAACAGTGTTTCAGCCAAGACAACATCACACAACCCTTGCAGATCACCTAATGCCGCTTTTAGCCCCGTCGGTACCTCCTGGTTTCAGCCCTCACCCAAACGTAGTGGCACCAGAGGTCCTTGAACAAATGAAAATATATATGGCGTGCACAGACCCAATAGAGTACGCTATCCGAGCACACAGGATGCAAGCGGCTCTACATGCTTTATCTCGGGATCCGGTAGCACAGAGATCATACCTTAGACTGGAGGCGCCGCCGATCATCACGTTTCCTCAAAACAAAGGGAAAGGTTTAATGGATGCAGAGAGCGATTCAGAACAACAGCAAAGTGAATCAGGTGATTCAAGATGTAATAACACAATATTCGCTGAGAACATTGGTGTAGAGAGAGGGTGCAACAATCCTAATTTCACAACTTCTTTGAAACATGGGATTCCAAAAATCAGAATTGCAAGTACCAGCGCTCCAAAAAACACCTTTGATCTGAACATATTGGCAGAGGAGAATGCTGAAAACAAAATGGGAAGGATTCATATTGAAAAGAATGAAAAGGGAAGGGGGAAGTCTCTGATGCTAGCGTCCATTGAGCTATCCCAGCAGATCGAAGACACGGGCCTACTAAAGGAAAAACCTGCGGTGTCAATGGAAACAAAAAAGACACAGCTGACATTGGGGCACACTTCAAGAGATATTACAGATAATTTTCATCCTACTGCAGACACAAGAGGTTTCACGATGGGGTGTTTCAATGCTACTTCGACGGGTCTGAATACAACGAGTAAAAGCTCCAAACAGAAGAGTGCTTCATGGTCCAGGAAGGGGAGAAACAAGAATGGAATATTGGTCAAGTCTTTGATGGAGAAAAAAGGAAAAACAGACACAGCAACTGAGTATCCTACGAAACGCAAAGCTACGGAGTTACCGGAAGTTACTTATAAGTTATCCAAACAAGATGAGGGTTTGATGGTTCACCAGAAACCATCAAATACTCAATGATGACAATCAGTTGGAACTGTCAGGGGATGAGGAACGACTTGACAGTTCGACGCCTAAAGGAAATGTGTCGTGAACATTTCCCGGATTTTCTGTTTCTCTTAGAGACTAAAAACTCTAGTGATCACGTTTTGAAGCAACAAAGATCGTTGGGTTACAGCCACAGCCATTTGGTCAACCTAGTGGGTCTTAGTGGTGGCTTAGCATTATTTTGGAAGGATACTCACAAGGTCGAGATACTTGATTCATGTAACAAAATGATTGACACAAAGGTGACAATTGGATCAAGAACAGTTTTTATGATGTTTGTGTACGGCGATCCAGTTAGAGAACGTCGAAGAGAAGTATGGGATATGCTGATACAAATTGGTACAAACAGAGATGCAGCTTGGTTCCTAGTAAGAGACTTTAATTAAATTGTTAATAACTCGGAGAAGATTGGTGGTCACAGACGTACGGAAGCGTCTTTTTTTCCCTTTCGAGGTTTTATCAGAGACTGCAGAATAAAAGAAATACCCAGCTCAGGAAACAAGCTATCATGGGCAGGTACAAGGGAAATCATCAACGCTAATGGCCAGAAGGAGAATGTATGGATTCAGTGTAGGCTAGACCGAGCTTTTGGGAATGCAGAGTGGTTTAGTTTGTTTCTGAAAACTCATACGGACTATTTGGCTAGATGGGGATCAGACCATAGACCTTTGCTTACACGGCTAGTGGCACAAAATGTGGGGTTTTCTGGCCGTTTTTATTTTGATAAAAGATGGTGCCAAAAACCAGAATCTGCAGAAGTTATACGTAAAGGTTGGAATTTACGTAAAGACAATGGAATATTTTCAGATCGAATATCAGACTGCCGGAAGGAGTTATCGAAGTGGAGGAAGAGAGAAAATAATAATTCAAAAATCAAACTTCAAGACACAAGGAGAGCTCTAGACCTGGAAAGTGCTAGAAGCAGACCAGATTTTCGAAAGCTGAAGGATTTGAAAATTGAATTGATCCAAGCAACAAGAGAAGAAGAAACTTTCTGGAAACAAAAATGCAAGGATAATTGGCTGAAGGAAGGAGACCAGAACTCACCGTTCTTTCACGGGTTTGTAAAGTCCAGACGTATGAAGAACACGATTAACATGTTAATCGACGACGAAGTTCGAGAACAGTTTTCAGAAGATACCAAAGGCAAAATCGCTGTGGAATACTTTACGAAACTCTTTCGATCCTCAAATCCAGGGAGTGCTGAAGAGTTATTGAATGGTTTTGAACCACGAGTTACACAGAGGATGAACATGGAATTGACCAAAAAGGTATCGGAAACAGAGATAAGAAGAGCTGTGAAATCGATAAAGAGTGACAGCGCACCTGGTGATGATGGTATAACGGGAGCTTTCTTTCAAAAATACTGGGGAATTACAGGCCCGCAGGTGGTGATCGAAGTGAAGAAGTTTTTTGAAACAGGCAGTCTACCAAGCGATTGGAATTTCACACAACTATGCCTCCTGCCGAAGGTTACAAACCCGTGTGTTATGACAAATCTACGTCCTATT
Source organism: Alliaria petiolata (assembly GCA_020283515.1). NCBI lineage: Eukaryota > Viridiplantae > Streptophyta > Magnoliopsida > Brassicales > Brassicaceae > Alliaria > Alliaria petiolata. The sequence goes on from JAHZTW010000003.1 coordinate 92,737,803, forward strand.
AGTTTATGCTCAGTGACATACAAAGTAGTGTCAAAGATCTTATGTGAAAGGCTCAAAAGATTCCTACCAGAACTGGTTTCACAAACACAAGGAGCGTTTGTTGCAGGAAGATTAATCTCAGATAATCTGCTGATTGCCCACGAAATGATACACGGTCTACGTACCAATCCTCAGTGCAAAGGAGACTTCATTGCAATCAAAACTGACATGTCCAAGGCGTATGACCGAGTGGAATGGAACTTTCTGGAACATTTGTTTGAGAAAATGGGCTTTGATCGGAAATGGATTGATTGGATCATGACATGTGTACGATCCGTTACTTACACAGTTTTATTGAATGGTCAAGCGCATGGCCACATTAATCCAGAGAGAGGGATTCGGCAAGGTGACCCTCTGTCACCATTTCTCTTTATACTTTATGCTGAAGCCTTAGTACATGTAATGAATCAAGCGGAGAAGGACAAGAGACTCACCGGAAAGAAGCTGACAAAACATTGTCCCTCGATACAGCATCTATTATTTGCTGATGATAGTTTATTTCTCTGCCGAGCCACGCTTGGGGAATGTTCAGAATTCCTTCGATGTTTGAAGCTTTACGGTGATGCCTTAGGTCAGGAAATCAACTTTCAGAAATCAGCGATAACGTTCGGAGCATCTATTCACCCTATCATGAAAACACTGATGGCTGAACTGCTGGAGATCGAAAAAGAAGGGGGGGATGGGAAATATCTTGGACTTCCCGAGAGTTTCAGTGGATCTAAGGGGGAGTTACTCGCTTTTATTGGAGAAAAGCTTGACAAGAGACTGAATGGTTGGTATGCCAAAGCACTCTCCCTTGGAGGAAAGGAGGTACTCCTTAAATCGATAGTGATGGCTCTTCCGGTTTATGCAATGTCATGCTTCAGATTGTCAAAACATCAATGTAACAAAATAACAAGCGCAATGACTAGCTTCTGGTGGAATGCCTTTGAAAAAAAAACAAAAAATCCATTGGATTTCATGGAGGGAGATGTGCAAGTCCAAAGCAAAAGGAGGGTTGGGGTTTAGGGATCTTGAAGAGTTTAACCAAGCTCTGCTTGCTAAACAAGCCTGGAAAATTGTCAATGAACCCGAGTCTTTGCTAGCGAGGCTGTATAAAGGACGCTACTTTGGTTCTACAGGGTTTATAGAATGCGGTCAGGGATACCATCCTTCATATGCATGGAGGAGCATACTCCATGGTAGAGAATTACTATCCAGAGGATTAATGAAATCAATTGGAGATGGAACCACAACAAAGATATGGCTGGACAAATGGATAATGGACGAGCATCCGAGAAGACCTTTCAGTAAGGAGATTTTTATCGATTTGAATCTGGATGTCAAATCCTGATTACGCCTGATGGTACATGGAGGCAAGAAAGAGTTAGAGAATTGTTCCCGCCGATTGATGCAGAGAGAATATTGGAAATGTCTATTGGAAAATCTGTGGACCGTTACATATGGGCGCATACCCTGAATGGTGCTTACTCGGTCAAGAGTGGTTTTTGGTTAGTCTCAAACCATCCATTGATACCGGAAGCTCCTGCAAATGCGCTCGACCTAAGGAAAATTGGCTTGAAGCAACGCATTTGGAAGCTGAAAACAGACCAAGATTCGCTTCTTTTTATGGAGAGTGATAGCTGGGGCATTAGCGGTAGCAGACAGGTTGCAGAGTAGAGGGCTAACCGTTGATACTCAGTGAAAATTATGTAGCCAAGCTGTTGAAACCATAAACCATGTGCTGTTTCAATGTACCATGGCGCACGATGTGTTAACGGAAGCAAGAATAAGATTCCCACCAGGTGGTTTCAGTACTTCGCTAGAGGAAAATATGGAACACATGCTGAATCTGGTGGATCTGAGTCCTCAGACAGAAATGCAGAATGTTGCAGTCCCATGGTTACTATGGAACACATGGAAGAATAGAAATGCTATTATGTTTGCTAGAAAGCAAGAAGCGATCACGATGATGGTGCAGAGACTTAATACTGATGCTCAAGCATGGCTGGCAGTTAATCTAACACCCCTAGTCCCCAATACTACTACAGAACCAACTCTCAACGTTCGCTGGCAACCACCAATGAGAGGTACAGTAAAGTGTAACATACACGCGAACTGGAGGAATGCAGAATTACATAGTGGAGGGGCTTGGATAGCAAGGGATAGTAGTGGTACAGTGCTCTTTCATGCACGAGAAGCCTTTACTCGATCATTTAACAGGACGTTTGCGGAATTACGATGCATCATCTGGACACTACAAAGCCTTCGGGATTTACGATGTACAAACATTCTGATCGCCACAGATTGTTTAACAGCTTATGAAGCGTTAACAAAACCCCAACTTTGGCCAAGGTATCATGTCCTCATCCAACAATGCTTATTACTTCAATCTGGGTTTATCTCATGCGGTTTAGAGATGGAGTCACAAACAGCAAATCAAGTAGCTCGTGAAATCGCAAAAAGCGTTACACGAAATGGGAGATTTCAGTCATACTTAGCACTTGGAGGTCCTAGTTGGCTCCATGAAAGAGTGCAGAGAGACGCAAGCGGAGGATCAGCTTAGAGAGTTCAGTGTTGTAGCATCTATTTTCCCTTTCATATTAGGAATGGGTTGCTAAGTTTTTGGTGTTTTATTTTTCATATTTCATAGACTTTGTATTACTCTGTTTCAGAGTATTTCCCTTCATTTGATGGCAAAAAAAATGAAAAAGGAAATACTACTATTTTAAAAAGAAAAATAAATAAAATAAAAGGAATTATATCTTATTATAAAGAAAAAATATACTAATCCTAAAAGAAAAAAGAAATTATTTTTTTTTTAAATAAAAATAAGTTTGTCGATAAGATTTTGACACGTGTTTTAATTAAAATATATTATAAAGAAAAAATATACTAATCCTAAAAGAAAAAAAATACTACTATTTTAAAAAGAAAAATAAATAAAATAAAAGGAAAGATATCTTATTATAAAGAAAAAATATACTAATTCTAAAAGAAAAAGGAAATTACTGTTATTTTTAAAATAAAAATAAATAAAATAAAAGAAAAGATATTTCAATATTACTAAAAAGAAAAAATAAACATCAAAGTTAGTAATTAATACGATCGTTACACGTGTGACAAGTTAATCAATAAAAAGAAATAAAAAGAAATTAACTAGGATATATTCAATTTAATAAAAAGAATTAAAACAAAATGATCTATTTCATTTTAGTAAACGAAAAATAAAAACAAAAAGTAAATTAGATTAACTAAGATATATTTCAATTAAAAAAAGAAAATTCTAGATGCTAATGATATGACATTTGACGATGATGAGTTTAATGTGGAGGAGGATAGCAAGAATCATGTATAGAAGCTTTTGATGCGATTCTTGAGAAGTATAACTTTTCTAGAGAGCTAAAATCTCATATAAGGAAGAAACAAAAAGTAAGTTAAAAAAACTTGATTAACTAGGATATATTTCAATTAAAAAAAAAAATTCTAGATGCTAATGATATGACATTAAACGATGATGAGCTTAATGAGGAGGAGAATATCAATAATCATGTAGAGAGGCTTTTGATGCGAGTCTTGAGAAACATAACTTCTCTAGAGAGCAAAAATACCATATAAGGAAGAAACAAATAAGTAAATTAAAAAAAAAAATTGATTAACTAGGATATATTTCAATTAATAAAAGAAAATTATAGATGCTAATGATATGATATTAAACGATTACTAGGTGATCGGCCCGCACATTGTGCGGATTACAAAATATTTTATATGTTTAATATATAATTAATAATGTATATTAAAGTTGATCAATTCGTGCATACTAATTATGTATTAATAATAACATTATATGAATATTTAATAATAAAAAATAACGATATATCATATAAAAAATGTTATATATTTCAATAGAAATTGAAGATAAAAAAGCCATTATCAAAGATTTTAAAATACTTTTTAGATAAAAAGTGTAAATATGATAACTAAATAAACTGAAAAATATTAAAACATATAATAATTTTTTTAGTTTTTATGCTTGACATGCACGCATGTACATGTATAATTTTTTTATATACAAAAATAGTTATAATATTTAAGTTGATTAATTTTTTATATATTATGTAAACGTTATGTTTTTATAAATATACAGTTTTAGTGTTTAACAAACGTTATGTTTTTACACGATGCAGTTTTTGCCTTTTAAAAACAATCAGGAAAACTGTTTCTATCGTTTTTTATTTAATCAAAATTTCTTATTTTCAGCATTTTATGATATATGGTTTCAAAATAAAATTTATATTAAATATTAACAAAAATTACAAAGAATTTTTTAAAAATTTAAAATTTAATATTTGACTTTATCATGAAAATAAATATAGTACATTGGATAATCTATTAGTAATTTTACTTTTCAATAAAAACTATAATATATATTTGTTATGAAATTTGTTAAATCATATTTTATTAAATTCTCTGGTAGCTCTCCGCTCCTCTCTTCATCCAATATTGAAGAATTGGTTTGATTCCAATATTGAAGAATTGGTTTGATGAATAAAATAAATTTCTTATGGTTGGCAACTTGGCATGCACATATATGCATTATAAAGTTTGTTTTTTAGGATTTTAAATGACTCCTTAAAACAAATTACGAAAGTGTTACTGAAAAACAAAACTGTATAGATTTATTTTTATTTTTACTTCTACTTCTTATTTTTTATCCGCTTACATTTTATTTTATTTCTTATCTCAAATTCTCAATATACAATGAGACTGTATATGAGTATGATATAAACTTTTTATTTATTTAAAAAAGAATAAGAGATAAAAATGGTATTACGTATTTACTATCCTATTGGATAATATATTATTATTTTATATAAAAGTATAATATATATTTGTTGTAAAAAATTTGTAATCCTATTTTATGAAATTTATTATGAATATATAAAAAAAAAAAAAATAATCATAGTAATTATTATTTTTTGTTAATTTAAATTTGTTATTTTAATGTTATAATCTAATGTATTCATGTTTTAATTTTATAATTTTTAATTTTAACTCAACCAATCAAAACATTTCGTTTATTTTAAGAAACTTGACATGTCACATTTACATGTCATCTTTGAAATACACTAACTTTCATTGTGCAAGTGACAAATCAAATTTTTTAACTAAAGTGACTTCTCAAATAATATGTAGTAGGATGAGCTCAATGAGGATGAGGATATCAAGAATTATGTAGAGAGGCTTTTGATGCGAATCTTGAGAAACATAACTTCTCTATAGAGCAGAGAGATCATATAAGGGAGATGAATGTGGAGAGAAAGAGAGACTTTATTTGCTTGAAAAAAAATTAATGAGGAAATTGTTAACATACTCGAATTGCATACCCAAGTTTTTAACGTAACTGAACAGTAAAAGATAGTTGATAAAGTTTGTGAACTATATGATAAGTAGGATTAATGTTGTTTAGGACCCGCAACAAATTATGTGTTCTGAATATTTCAATTGAAAATAACTAAAAACTAAAATAACTAAATAACTCTTAGGTTTCGATTTTGTGTTTTTCATATATTTTTTCCAGTAGTGATCAGATTTTTTTTTCTATTTTTTTTTTGATGCGAGTCTCGGGAAACATAACTTTTCTAGAGAGCAAAAATATCATATAAGGAAGAAACAAAAAAGTAAATTAAAAAAAAAATTGATTGACTAGGATATATTTCAATTAAAAAAAAAAAGAAAATTTTAGCTACTAATGATATTACATTAAACGATGATGAGCTCAATGAGGAGGAGGATATCAAGAATTTTAGAGACTTTTGATTCGAGTCTTGAGAAACATAACTTCTCTAGAGAGCAAAGAGATCATATACGAGAGATGAATGTGAAGAGAAATATAGACTTTATTTGCTTGAAAAGAGTTAATGGGGAGATCGTTAACATACTCGAAGGACTCGAATTGCATACCTAATTTTTTAACGCAGCTTAACAGAAAAAGATAGTTGAAAAAGTGTGTGAACTATATGAGAAGTAGAGTTAATGTTGCTTAGGACTTGCAACATATTCTGTCTTTTGAATATTTTAATTCAAAATAAATTAAAATTAAAATAAATAAATAACTCTTAGGTTTCGATTTTGTGTTTTTCATATATATTTTTCAGTAGTGATCCGGTGTTGTTTTTTATATTCTTAAAAAAATATTTTAACGGGTTTTAAATTTTATTATAATAAATTCGCGTATATGCGGATCCTAATCTAGATTTTAGTTATGATAAAAGTAGGATAATTAATTCGTCAAAATTATATATATATATATATATATAAATAGATAAAACATTAGAATCAATTTAATTCATATAAGAGTATTAAAACATATATATTTGGAATATTAAAAGTAAATTTTTTTTTTACATATTATCCGATTTGTTTTCAATTTATTTTTACAAATTTAAAATATTTTATTAAAAACCCACATATATACGGATCTTATTCTAGTTACTAATAAACTTGATCGATTAGTCTACTTTTTTTTTTTTTTTTTTAATTTCGATTCCGAATTATCCTTAAAAATAAGAGTTTAAGAAAACTGGAATGCTAAAAGAGTCTGGCAAGGATTCTCGCTTAGTCCGTTAGAAACAAAAGAGGTTAGATTTTCAAAGAGCTTGAACACAAGCAACCAAAAAAACATAACAGAGATCGACATGTCAGAGAGCTCTGAGATTTTCTTCTAAAGCCCACTTTGGATCCTTCGACGCTGCCTTAACCTTGCACCAATGCTATCTGTATTAGGTTGTTCGAGAGATGCTTTCCTCTTACTTCTTGTTTCTCGAGTATTCCCTGAGTCACACGGTTCGAGAGATGCCTTCCTCTTGCTTCTCGTTTCTCGAGTATTCCCTGAGTTACTACCGCTGGTCTCTGTCTCATTGCTGAGGACCTGAATGTTCTGTTCTGTCCTTTCTTGATCAGCACCAATGTGATGGGCACATGAATGTTCTTGGTTATCCTGCTTTGGCGGCTCAAGATAACCTATGCCCTTATCATCAACATATAAAGTTTGATCATCATCCACAGAAGGCAAGAAGAAGCTAAGTGACCTTCTAGCTGAATTCGAAGTCTCCTTTGTGTTTTCATCTTCCTCTTTCACCAAGGAATCGCCATTCTGAAGCTTTGGTACTTCTTCAGAGAAATCGGGAAGTGGTTTTGCTTCTTGAAACGAAAGTGATCTCTTTGCAGAAACTTGATTTGGGGTGGCATCATCATCATCAGTTTGCGCCCGTTTGGTTTGAATCAGATAATGCGCAACAGACTTGTACCCGAGTTTAGCTATCTGGAAACAACAATCCAAAGAAAGAAATCTTCAGCTCTTGATTCTATTCAACAGTCCAAAAAAACACACAAGATAATGCAAATGGATGATCGAAAGAAAGAAAAACAACGCACCCTTCTGTAAACCGGGCCAGTCGGAACCCATCCTTTATGATTCCGGCACAAACTGCAATTGCAAATCCCGCGACAAACCGGGCAAATCCAGTTTGGATTCTCGAGAGCTTCGAGCACATGTTCACCATATCTATTCATCAACAGAATAATCACACTCAGTACCAACAACAAAAGCTCCACTGCTAGTGATCTTACACAAATGTGTTTTGAGAAGATAAAGGAGAGTACTACTCACCTCATGAACAAACAATCTCCACAGAATTGTCCTTGGACCATGTCGCATTCGCTGCACTGTGTGCGATGACCGAGCGTTTTCTGCCTGTAAACACACACACACACATACTGAAGCATTAAGCAATTTATCAAATCCTCTCATGAGTTTTGGTTTACATGTCTTAATCTTGGAGTAAAGAGGGACTAAAACACACACTGAAGCACTAAGCAATTTCGTTTCACAGATTAGAAACATCAAGTTCTCTCTCTCGTGACAAAACACACATGAGACTAACCTGCATTGGTGACAAGTTTTGCCCTTGAACGGATCATAAATCCGTTTTCCATCCTTGTCATAGCCATCAACAAAACAAGTCCAGCTCCGTTCTGTGTTCCCAAGAAGCTTCTCATGTTCCTCTGTGTAAACCTCGAGCCTTGAGCCTTCACCAATCACCACACACTCTCGCTTAGATCTTTTGCCCTTCTCATTGACGCCATCAGTGTAGATAACAGGAGTTGTGTTCTCCAACCTGACGAATGACAGAAGAAGAAATCAAAAACCCTAACTTTGACTCATAAACACTAACTCTTCTTCTCCCTGAAAACCCCCTTCCAAACAGAGAAATCGTAAACCCTAATTTCTACTGAAACCCCCAAATTCCTGTGGTAATCTTTCAATCAGAGACGGAGATTACCGAGAAGATCGCCGGGAGGGCTGAGTCGGAGGAGTCGATTTCAGACCCGGATTGGAGTTACGGAATGGCTTTTTGACGGGTCGGGTCTCGGATTTGAGTTTTCGAGCGAGATTCAAGATGCCAAGGTTTTGCATTCTCTGAAGATTCTCTTTGATCCTCTCTTCTCTGCATTGTTCGTAAAGAGAGACTTTTGGGTTTCCATCGAATACTTCTGGGTTAGGGTTTGATTTGGGTATTGAAGAAGCTTCCGTTCCACTTCTCATGGCGAGCATGATGATGATGATGATGATTCCCACTGGTTTCAGATTTCAGAGATCTCTCTCTCTCTCCCTCTCTCACTGCTCTGGAAAAAAATTAATCTTTTTAAAGATGAGATTTTTAGTATTTATCCCAAAAAAAAAAGATGAGATTTTTTGTGGGATGTTACAGCAACGGTCGGATTTTTTTTATTTGAAAATGTGCAGAGAATTGGGGATTGTGTTGGAGGATATGATGGGACTTATTATTTTTAAAGAAAAGTATTTTTTCTGTTTTTCTTTTTTTTTTGACAATTCTGTTTTTCTAATTGTGCAATACAGCTAAAATAATAGTGGGAATATGGAAAGTTGTTAGCTTTTTTTACTCTATTTTTTTTTAACTTTTACAATTGTATCACCTTTATAAGAAAATTACTGTCCCTGCTTTCTGAAAAGTACCGAAAGGATTTCAAATTTCAGCTAATTTCCAAAATGAATAATAAAATTTCAGCTTTTGAGTAATATTTGCCAAAAAAAAAAAAAAAAAGTCTCACCTTCTGGACCAAATTAACACCTAATCTCTTTCAAGGGAACAAATCCTTTTTCTTTATCAATTTTTTTGTATGTATATACTCCTTCTGTTTCTTAAAGAAAGTATTTTAGAATTTTTACACATATTAAGAAAACACATTAAAACTTGATAATAAATGTATTATTTTCTGTGATTAACAATTTCCTATAAATTTAAACCAATAGTAATTCAATAAATTCAATTACTTTTATTGAAATTTACAATTTATCATTATTAACTCATAAAAAGTGCATAGAAAACCTAAAACTACTATCTATTTGAAACAATTTTTTTTTCTAAAAAGTCTTTCTTTAAGAAACAGAGGGAGTATTAGTTTTCATTCATTTTTGTTAAAGTTTACATATACGATTTATTTCAAAAATAAAACATAATTGTATTTTAGCTGTAAATTGTAGTACTAATAAATTAGGTATGGAGTGCTGCTATAAGCCTATTAGTGCTATAAAGTGCTGCCACTAATTACTTTTCTTCTTGAAAATTGATATTTTTTAAATTCTTGTCCAACAAATTTGAACTACTTGTATTTACTATATGACTCTTTAAGTCCGGAGATCTCAAGCGTCCAACGAATCAAAGACCGGGTCGTTATTTTCTCACAAGCAAAAGGAAAAACTAGTCCACGTTGATGAACCACCACTTGAAAAATCTTGAAGCCTCCATTTATATCTAAATCCGTCAAACCAAATTCAATTTAACTATTATAATTTATAAACACAATCTCACAAGTTTCCCTTTTATCCCAAACCCTTTTCTTTATTATATAAATCTCAAACAAATACACCCAAATTTCTTAAAACCGATCGAGAGATATGGCCACAAGAGCTTCTTCTAGTTCAAGAAGAGAAATGGACGTGACTCTCTTCTTCTTCTTCTTCGCCTTCTCCTTCTTGTTAACTCTCACTGCTTTAGTGGAAGCTGCTGGTCGTGGAGTTAACAACAATAAAAACGGTGGCTTAGGAGCTTCGTTTATCTTTGGAGATTCTCTAGTTGATGCCGGAAACAATAATTATCTACCGACCTTGTCTAGGGCTAATATGAAGCCTAACGGTATCGATTTCAAAGCCTCCGGAGGAAATCCTACCGGCCGGTTCACCAATGGCCGAACCATTGGTGACATCGTTGGTACGTACAAAAAAATCGAAAATATTGTCAATATTATATCTAACTAACACACCTACACAGTTATGTTGACGTTTTATTTGATATGTGGTATATACTTCATTAGTCTTAGATATGAATATGATGTTCAACTAACACACCTACACAGTTATGTTGACGTTTTATTTGATCTATACATGTTAAAGTTTGATATGAACCTCCTGGTAATCCCAAAAAAAAAAAAAAAGTTTGATATCAACGGTTAAATTTACGATTTTTTTTTTCAGGAGAAGAACTCGGATCAGCCAACTACGCAATCCCATTCTTAGCACCAAACGCGACCGGGAAAGCTTTATTAGCCGGTGTGAATTACGCATCTGGAGGAGGAGGAATCATGAATGCCACCGGAAGAATATTTGTACGTACCGAACTATATAATTTTAAATTTTAATCATTTGGGTTTGAAAATGTCTTCTTAAAATTCGTTTTGGAGTTCTGAATTTTTTTTGTGTTTATTTTCTTACCGTTAGGTGAATAGGTTAGGTATGGATGTACAAGTTGATTTCTTCAACACGACAAGGAAACAATTCGATGATCTTCTTGGAAAAGAGAAAGCAAAAGAGTATATAAGCAAGAAATCGATATTCTCAATCACAATAGGAGCAAACGATTTCCTCAACAACTATCTATTCCCACTTCTCTCCGTTGGAACACGGTTCACTCAAACTCCCGATAATTTTATCGACGACATGCTCAATCATCTACGCGACCAACTAACCGTAAGCAACAAAAGAAAAAATGTTAATTTTCATTGCATTTTATATCATATGTTATATATATAATCAAATTTTATGATTGTATAATGCAGAGGTTGTATAATCTGGACGCGAGGAAGTTTGTGATCGGGAACGTTGGACCTATAGGATGCATACCGTACCAGAAAACGATCAATCAATTGAACGAAGACGAGTGTGTGGATTTGGCTAATAAGCTAGCGAATCAATACAATGTTCGGCTAAAGAGTTTACTAGAGGACCTAAACAAGAAACTTCCCGGAGCAACGTTCGTCCACGCCAACGTCTATGATCTCGTAATGGAACTCATTACTAACTACAAGAAATACGGTAATATACATTTTCCTTGTCTTGTACAACTCAAGAACGCACACTACACGTTTTCAAGTTGAATTAGTGCATAATTGTGAGTACATATATGATATGATTGTAGGGTTCATAAGCGCGACTAAAGCTTGTTGCGGTAATGGAGGACAATTCGCGGGTATAATACCGTGCGGACCGACTTCAAGTATGTGCGAGAAAAGGGATAAATATGTGTTTTGGGATCCTTATCATCCGAGTGAAGCAGCAAATGTTATCATCGCGAAGCAATTGTTGTATGGTGATGTTAAAGTTATATCTCCGGTTAATCTCAGTAAACTTAGAGATATGTGATTTGATTGTTTGTTGAACAAAGTGTGTCTCCTTTGGAGATTCTAGACGGATTACTTTCTTGCATTTACTTTTGTTATATACGCAAAGTTAAGGATCGATCTTTGTATGCAATGTATGTTGTCGACTTGACTTGTTTAATTTTAGTGATAATGAATGCTTGAAATTAAAATGTACGTTGTTTTGCAAATTAGCCCCTTAGGTTTATGATTTTGATACATTAGCGCACGAAGTTACTAATGAATGTTTAGAAAAATGGGCTTTGATTCGGCCCACTAGCCCATTTTAGACCCACTGAATATATATAACTTGGAAGTTAATTTAGGTTTAGTTATGTGATCTTGAGTCGGTCGGTGGAAAAAAGTTTAAAACGTCACAATTTAATCCCACATCGGAAACTGTTAGTAATTTGATTGAGTATATAAGAAGGATTAGTCCAACCATTAGTTACCAATTGGCTTTGGAGTTGTGAACTCATTCATGGGTCTTCCCAGAGTATCATAACCTTGACCCAATAGGGTACATTCAAATTAAGAATACAAAGGGTAAAATAGTGATACGAGATGATGGTTAAGAGATCAATGATCGAGCCACCATCGTCTAAAATGGAAAGATCCATGAGCCAAAGCCAATTGGTTTTTTTGCACATCGTCTTGAGTGATTTTTGTTTTTTTTTTTCTGCATTGAAATAAAAACAAATCATAATCATTGATCCTTGTATCGTCAGAGATAACACCAAAACCATATGGAAAATGCTGAAAAATCCAACCAATTTCAGTCAATGACTCTCATGGAACCAATAACACAAACTCTTAACTACAAATGTTATTGACTTATATGATTTCTAAATTCTAACTAAAATATAAATATATTTATAAAGTTTTATAAAATCAATTTGCAACAAACTTATTTGTATAAAATCCAAATACAATTTCAGCAGAAGATAACTTTAAGCAAAAATTTCTGCGATTTCCAACAAATGGTCACTTAGTAGTTGATGTTTGCTGAACATTGGCGTATGATCTGTCTCTTCCATCTCCTTCACTAAATTCGCCGGATAATTATCGATCATCCACCGTTGATAAACAATGATCTGGGTCTCTTTTGAAGCAATGCAAGGTCAAGAACCTAAATCAAGATTACCATATATATAAGTATATATTATCAATTTATAATGGTGATAATGATGTTGATAAATGTAAGTTACCTCAATAGGAGAGAGTGTGTAGAGACCGTGCTTCATGAACTCAGTGCATAAGGACATGTACACACCGGAATTGCCTGAGCCGTGCGGTTCGAACATGGTGTCCAACCATGCTTCTGGTGGCGTCTCCTCATTTTAAGTGCTTTTGCCCTTAAACCGCTTAAGCTTCGATTCAGCAAGAACTAGTTCGCTAAAAAAAAAGGGGTATTGGTCGTTAAATACGAGATATATACCTTACCCATGACGAACGATGGTGAGTGTTTGGTATCCGGCATGAAAGCAGCCACAAAGACAGAGACAGAGATCTTGTCGGGAAACTTTTTCCATGGCCATGGCTTGGCTCAAACCTCCAGAGCTATGACCAAGGAGGACAACCTTTTCATCACATGGAAATGAGGTCATTAGCTGCATCAATGGCTCAGATTATTTTGTTCGCATGTGGAGATCTCAGTGATCGACCTTTTTGTGTCTATACCCGAAGTAGCTAGGTCTAAGGAGGTTATGAAAAAAAAAAAATATGCTTGCACTTCATTTATCTTTGCAGAAACAAAATACATAAATGATTTTGTTGGGAATCATTGAATAACCAATTTCGTTTAAATTCATGCAATAATGAAACCATATGGTGTATAGTGTAAACAAGATTTAAAAAAATCTGTAGGACTAAGTCGGATTCATGTGTTCCTAGTTTGCATATCCGTATGATTCACGGATTTGACCAAACAAAAAATATTTAACTTTTCTTTTTAATCCACATATGTATCAAAAGCTAGTTTGTTTTATTTTCTTAACATTACAAACTATATTATTTTTTTTACAAATCTCAAAGAGATTCTTTTTTTTATCATTACTCAAAGCTAGCTTTTTTTTTTTCGTTTAGGCTTGTGAGAAGATAAGCTAGCTTTGAGCTAGGCTCTACCACGGCAATCGTCATAGCAGTCTGCAAAACTTTCCACTGACCACATCCAAGGTTCGCATTCTTTGTCGCATTTTGTCCACTCATTAGTGATCATCATCACTTTTGCATAGCATTTGTCTTTGCAGTTGTAGCCGGCCGTTACTTGGCGGATACGCAAACTTGGCTTCTGGCATAGCATCTCACAGTATTGCTCCACTTCCATGGCACCAGAGAGTGTTGCTGCAGTACTTTCAGATACCAACACAGCACAGATCAACAGGATCACTATTGCTGCTCTCATGATTGATTTATATTACAAATTCTTAAAATCTTAACTAGTGTCTTTTTTTGTGTGTGATATCTTTTACCTGTATTGCTTTGTACTTATATAGAGTCGGGTGCATGAGAAGGAGAAGACGGGTGTGAGTGCTAAGGCATGCAAGAAGGCATGTGCTTCTACGATTTTTCCTTACCACCCACTTGTTCTATCTAAAATCTCTTGTTAATAGACTCAATGGGGGGGGGGGGGAGAGGGTATTTAGATTAAGAATTTTAGAAAATTTTGTGATTCTTTTAAAATCTCATGTTATTCAACTAATAATTTCTAAATGTCTTCTAAAATCATATGTTATTAAACATAAAATTTATGTAAAACCAATTGAAATCACTTAAAATCTCATGTTATTCAATCAAGAATTTGTAAAAACTAAGGTGAGGTTATTGGTTCTTATATTTTAATGGATTTAGAAATGCAAACCAAATTCAGTGTTATTGATTCTATGAATTTAAAATCCATATTAAAATCTAGTGTTATTGGTTCTATGATTTTAAAATCTATATTGAAATTCAGTGTTATTGGTTGGTTCTATGATTTTAAAATCCAAGTATTATAAAAATTTGATTTTTTATTGGATTTGAATGGATTTAGAAGTATTCTCATGACTAAAATACAAAGACTCAAATACTTGATTTAACCTTGTTATTTGATTGGATTTGAGTATTTTTTAAATCCAAAGAAGATTTTCAAATCCATTAAAATATAATAACCAATAACCCTTCCTGAATCTTGCATTTGAGTATATGTATTTTAGTCATGAAAACACTTTTAAATCCATTTAAATCCAATAAAAAATCAAATATTTATAATACTTGGATTTTAAAATCATATAACCAATAACACTGGATTTTAATGTATTTTAAAATCATAAAACCAATAACACTGGATTTTAATATGGATTTAATAACACCACCTAAATCAAATATGTTTCGAATGTATTCGTTATATTATGTTCCAAACATATGAAAATAAATTAATTTGAATTTGGCCCATCCTTGTATTCAACTAATGATTTCTAAATGTCTTTCCTAATCTCATGTTATTCAATCAAAAATTTGTAAAAACTAAATCAAATCTACTGTTATTGAAACTATTTTAAGTAGTGGATTTTAAGAGATTTGAAGTGATTTATGATGTTTTGATAGAGTTTCTTAGTTAAAAATATAAAAATTCAAATCTCATAGTTTTATGTGTGATTTGATATAACTTTAATAAGAAATCATAACAATTTCCATAATTCAACCAAATCATATAAATACTCAAATCATTATAAATCACTTTAAATATTAAGTTGAATACACCCCCTGATTGTTTTTATTTCGTTTCGTGAATGTTTTATTCCTGGTCCGTTTTCTCAAACCTTGTCCATTAAGAGTCGAAGACCGTTAATGGGATGTTAATCCGGTGTAGGTCTAAATCTGTAATAACCAAAATAAATCTATGAATTTATGAAAACATTTGATGTTTGTATCTGTGTTTGTTTATGAGAAATCGGAACACTAGCACCAAGAGCTTTTGGTTCCTCTTCTCCATTGCCTTCTTTCTTGTTTTGCAGCATCTCTTGGTTCAACACTCATATTGACGATTAATTAGTTTCTCTTGTGCTCTGAGCTCTCTGTTAGTTTTTGGTCGTTAATTACATTTGACTGTTAGTTTTTAGTCGCTCACCGAGATCAAGATAATGCTAAACCAACACTACATTGACTATATATATTTTTCTTTTTTTGTTTTAATGCATAGAAAACAAGAAAGCCTTAATCTTTAGTAAGATCCATTTTAGAACACACGCTTACTTGTATCTAATCCAAAACACATTATTGCCTTCTTTACTTCCAGCATCTTGGTTCAACATTAATGTCGACTATTAGTTTTCACCAAGTATTATCAATTTATATCATATGGACTTGGAGAAATCAGTTTTTTTTGTGTGCTAACCACCGGAAAAGAACAAATTAAGGGGGTGGTATTGGATTCAAGAATTTAAGTGAATCTGAAAGAATTCAATTGCAGATGTAAGTAATAACTTTGAAGTATTTTGAACGATTTGATGGGAATTTTAATGCATTTATCTTAATTCTTATGTTTACATATTTTCTAGATTTTAAAAGAATGAAAATGAATTTGATAATAGATACCAATTACTTTGAATTTCATGAACTTTTGAATTATTTTTTCGATGATAATTTTTTTTTTTTTTGCTTCGAGAAGTGAGGTGGCAGTGCTATATATATATAGGAGAGATAATCTAACCGAAAAGTTTTTTTTAAAGAATTTTTAGAATTTTTATAATATGTGGTTGATTAGAATTTGTCGTCAACAACAATTTGAACTTCATACTGTTTCGTAGGGATGGTTTGAAATATATTTAATTAGAGTTTACGATAAATGACTGACTAGAATTTGACCAATTGTTTGAAAACTATTGCCACTAAATCTGGTTGTAAAATCTTGACATACATATTTGATAGATAAACACATATAAAATTTGTATAATTTAGGAAAATTATAAATGTTTTATAAATAAAATTAAAAAATTGCGTGTATATAATTTCGGTGATTTTTTTCTCTGGTAAAATTTTTGGTTATCAACCGATGATTGTTATCTGAAAGAATCAGAAAATCTCTGAAGTTTTCTCTTATTTCTGATTAGGTCTTTACAAAGGTGGCTGTAAACTATATATACAATGATTAAATATAACCCTAACTATACAAAGCCTATAAGCCCACATATATCCTAATACCCCCCCTCAAGTTGGAGCATGGAGATCTCGAATGCCCAACTTAGACAAAATCGCTTGGAATGGACGCCTTCCAAGTGCTTTAGTGAATACATCTGCTAGTTGTTTTGTGGTAGAAACATGCTTTGTCCGAACTATTTCAGCTTGTATATCATCTCTGATGAAATGGCAATCACTCTCTACATGTTTCGTACGCTCATGAAACACAGGATTAGATGCGATATGAAGTGCAGATTGACTATCACAGTATAAATCCATTGCACCATCATGTGCAATACCCATCGAGAACAACACACTCTTTAACCACTTTAATTCCTTCAATGCTGCAACCATAGCTCGGTACTCTGCTTCAGCTGAAGACAGCGATACTACATTCTGCTTCTTTGACTTCCACGACACATGAGAATTTCTCAACTGTACCAACCATCTATTCAAAGATCTCCTTGTGATTGGACATCCAGCCCAGTCCGAATCACACCAACCCGTAAGATGAAAATTACAATCAGCTTTCAAAAGAATTCCCATTCGAGGACATCCTTTCAAGTAACGAACAACTCTCAATGCAGCAATCCAATGATCCGCTCTAGGCTCATGCATAAACTGAGACAAGATGTGAACAGAGTATGCTAAATCTGGTCTAGTCGCAGCAAGATAAATCAACCTTCCAACAAGTCTCCGATACTTCTCAGGATCATCAAGTATCTCCGTCATGGACCTTCCCAACTGATGGTTTGGCTCCATCGGAAACTCTACCGGCCTACCACCAAGAAACCCAACATCATCAATAATATCAAGAGCATACTTTCTCTGTGATAAATAAATACCCTCTGCGTTTCTTGCAACTTCCAATCCAAGGAAGTACTTCAATTTTCCCAAATCTTTCATATGGAAGCAATTACTCAAATACGCTTTAAACTTTTGTATAACCTCTGGAGAGCTTCCTGTCACCACAAGATCATCAACATACACGAGAACATGCAAGTGAACCATACCACGAACCAACGAGAAAAGTGAGTAATCTGCCTTACTTTGTTTGAATCCATACCCCAAGAGTGCCTCTGTAAGTTTTGCAAACCAACATCTTGGAGCCTGTTTCAACCCATATAATGACTTTTGCAATCTACACACCATTCCTTTCCCAGAAGATCTGAAACCTTGTGGTAACCTCATAAACACTTCTTCCTTCAAATCTCCATGAAGAAATGCATTATGCACATCCATTTGATGTAATTCCCAATTCTTCCCAGCTGCAACCTGAAGGACTAATCTAACCGTGCTCATTTTTGCCACTGGAGCAAATGTGTCAGAATAATCAAGCCCTTCTTTTTGTCGATTACCACAAGCTACTAATCTCGCCTTGTACCTTTCTATCGTCCCATCTGCATTGTACTTGATTGTGAAAACCCAATTACACTCAATGACATGCTTACCTGATGGTAATTGTTCAATAGACCATGTCTTTGCTAGTTCCTGAGCTTTAATCTCTAATCTCATTGCTTCACGCCATCTCGGACACTTCATAGCCTCAGCAAACGTTTTTGGCACAACTCATGCTGTTATACTGGACAAAATGCTCTGTGTGACGTTGAAAACCTGTCACAATTCACATAATTCTCAACTCCATATTCATGTCCTGACTCCTGGCTTATAGCGGAAGAGTTCATAAGAAACGTTGTGTTACACACGTAATCACGTAGCTTAACCGATGATTCTTTCTTTCTCATTCCACGTCCTAACACTTCTTATGCATTAATCTCCCCCTGAGTTACTGTTACAGGCTCTGTAACTGCCTCTGCAGTTGTCTCGCCGATAACCTGTGTCACACCATCATCAACCTGTGTTACACACTCCGTTGTTCCCCTTATCACTGTCGCATCTTGTGTCACGTCGCCCTGATCATGTGTTACACCCTCAGCGACTGTGTCACCAGCAGCTCGTTCTACAACTTTCATATACCCAAAATTATCAATATCATCAAAACAAGTTCTTGGTACATCAGAGATGGAAATCCTTTCTTCTCCTTGCGATTTAGAAACCGTGTTAGAGAATGGAAACTTTTCCTCTACAAATGTGACATCTCTAGAGACAAAGATTTCTCTAGTTTCCAAATCAAATAAAGACCACCCCTTCTTTGCATAAGGATAACCAACAAAAACGCACTTCCGACTGCGACTTGCAAACTTGTCTCCATGTCTCTTCTGATTATGAGCATATGCAAGACATCCAAGGATACGAATCTCACCATATCCAGGAGCCTTGTTGAAGATGATTTCATAAGGACTCTTTCCTTTATGCAACTCAGACGGTGTCCGATTAATCAGATATGCAGCGCTCAAAACACATTGACCCCAAAATTCGATTGGCAGATGCGCCTGAAACATCAACGCTCGTGCCACATTCAATATATGCCTATGCTTCCTTTCAACTCTCCCATTCTGCTGAGGAGTTCCCACACAAGAAGTCTGATGAATCACACCCGTTCGATGAATATATGCCTTCATTTGCATGAATTCTGTACCATTGTCACTCCTCACGATCTTCACATGCTTGTTAAATTTCCTCAAAATAAGGGCAAAGAAATCTAGTATTGTTCTCTCAACCTGCTTCTTATTAACAAGAAGAAACACCCATACAGCTCTTGAATAATCATCCACAATAGTAAGAAAATAATAAGAACCACACAAACTTTCTTTTCTATATGGCCCCCATAGGTCACAATGTATCATCTCAAAGCATTCCTTGCTTTTATTAGAACTTAACTGAAACTCACTTCGACATTGCTTTGCTCGGAAACATATGTCACAACCAGAAACACCAACACTCCCATGATCAACAATCGGTAATCTCCTAATCACTTTGTCAGAGGCATGACCCATCCTCTTATGCCAAACTTCTAATGACTCTAGCTTACCAATCTTTTTCACATTCTGAATCTGCTGAATACCTTGAATGAAAATACAATCCTTCTTTTCTTTCACCCACTCTAATCGAGATCTGCAAACCAGAATCATGCACAAGACAACATGTCTTAGAAAACAACACCATGCAATTCATCTCATCGATCATCTGTGACACGGAGATGAGATTGCACTTCAGCTCTTCAACAAATAGAACACGTTTCAATGTCAACTTTTCTTTTAGAACCACTCTCCCTTCACGATCAGCCATCACAGTATTCCCATTCGTCAGTCCAACCAAACACGGTGAGACTCGATGTACATTAACCAAAGAATTAAATTTACCTTTCATATGATGTGATGCACCACTGTCAATTATCCACTCATCTTCATAATTTGCACTACTCTTAAGGTTTGCTGATATCGATCTCGAATCGAATATTCGAACAAG
This sequence comes from Alliaria petiolata, assembly GCA_020283515.1. NCBI lineage: Eukaryota > Viridiplantae > Streptophyta > Magnoliopsida > Brassicales > Brassicaceae > Alliaria > Alliaria petiolata. Next base: position 92,758,065 of record JAHZTW010000003.1, read on the forward strand.
CCTTTCCCACTGAATTTTCGTGAGCCCTGTTAAGGCTTCTGTGTGTGACACACTGTTCGCATGTGTGTCACACACAAAATTCCCAGATCTGTTACATTCACGACCCTGAATGCTTTCTCGTCGTCCTGCGCTTTCCGTGCCTCGTTCGTTTTCAGAATCATGAGCGCCTTCCGCAACTCCGTCTTTCTTCATATGACTCAAATTCAAAGGAACGCTTTTCGCAGCTCCGTCTTTCCCAACATCACGAGCGCCTTCTGCAACTCCGTTTTTCTTCATGCTATTCAATTTCAATAGATCAATGAAAGATCCCATTCGAATCTCTCCTGGCTCTGATACCATGAAAGAATCAGAAAATCTCTGAAGTTTTCTCTTATTTCTGATTAGGTCTTTACAAAGGTGGCTGTAAACTATATATACAATGATTAAATATAACCCTAACTATATAAAGCCCATAAGCCCACATATCTCCTAATATTATCCTATCATACGATCATTAGTATGGTCACTCTATTAGAAGAAACAGTTTTTTTTAGAATTTAATCGAGAGTAAGGCTTATCTGGAGAACTCAATCATCAAATTCACTTATATGCATCTATATTTTTACTAACTAAGCACTATCTTATTATATATAGTTATATATGAGTCAAAGAGTGAAGACCAATGTTAATCGGATGGTAATCCGGTAATAATAATAATAAAAAAGCAAAAATCGTGAGCTATCTGGTAAACGAACCGCTCGGGTTAGAAACCCGGTTTTGCCTTGATATAAAAGCTGTCGTTCTGTCCTAGGGTTTTCTCGGCTCTCACGTCGTGTCTTGTTGTCTCTGCCGAATATATTGCCAAATGGTCTTAAGGCGCAAAAAGGTCAGTGAAATTACTTAAAAGTGCCATCGAATTTTAGAGTAGCAAATTGACGATCTTTAACCCAATTCTCAAAAGTCCCTTGCTTTAGATTCTCAAAAGTTTTAGACTTTTTTTGTTTTCCTTTTAAGGATGTCGAAGAGTTTGTTTCTTCCATAGTGCAACAGAAATTGGGTTTGTTCCTGTTAGTAAAATGGAATCGTAGTTAAATTGCTTTTATGATTCTTCTTTCTCTACACAAATTTTCAGGTTTTTTGCACATAGAAAATCGGTTTCATTGATGTTACTTTAGGCATGTCTCTGTGTCTTACTTTCATAAGAGCTGGTTTGGGATAATTAGTGCCATAGACAGATCACAAAACCCTACTCTTTTTATTTTTATGTGCTTTAAATGTACTTTATTATTGCATTGTAAGCCAACGTTTCGGTTTTTATTTAGGCATATTTATTTGCGATTTCCAAGAGAGACTAGCACTGAGTTCTTGAGGCTTGGTGAACATTGCCATATTATCTGTATCTTTGATATCCATTCACTTCTTTTACAGGAAAAATTGCTGATCATCCATATTTGGTATTCTTACTTCATACTCAAGAAAAAGATCATAAAAAAAAAAACTAAAGATCATAAAACTGTGAACTAATCATTGAAGTACCGGAACACCAGAATCAGAGTTGTTTGCTGATATTGATGATTGTCTCCAACTCGGGTTCTGGTGTTGCTGGTTCTTCAATGATGGGCTCGCATTTTTGGCATCTTGGTGATTTTTTTGGGTTTCTCTTGAGTAAGAAGCAAGGACTGCCGAAAATTGACCACAGTAGACTTGGGATTGTGTCTTCTCTCATGGATTGTTACGGTCGACGCTTGTTCTTTCCTGTGGATTCTAATATTCTTGAGAAGCTCAATGTTCTACAAACATTCTCAGACAAGAGCGACAGATTTCTTAGTAGACATTTATGCTTTTTAACTGTTGATTTGTCTGTCTTTCTTTTTAAGCCTGCAGGAGATTGGCAGCGTATGTTCTGCCTCTTCCATCTCCATCACTAAATTCACTGGATAATTGTTGATAATCCATCGTTTAATGTTCTTGTGAAATGACCGATCTTCACGCGGATTCTCAAATTGACGTGATTCAGATTTTATATGTTTTAGTCGCATTGTCTCTCTGGCCTAGATTAATGTTTCCCTTGTTCTTGGATTTGTCTGATGATAGATAGATGCTGAATAGGTGTTTACAATTTCTTCTCTAGATTCAAGAATTTGCTCTGTTTTTATTTTTCTCCAGTTTATTCCCGTTAGTATGATTGTGTAATGAATCTTTCTGGTTTCTCTTATATCAGGCATGTTTCTGGTTATAGAAATTCTTCTGGTTATAGAAAGTCTCAACTTGATTATTAAAAATATTTACAGTTTCTAACACCAAAACAACGACGCGCTAACACCACGCGCCCCCAAAAGACGATTTCTCGAGCGAAAACCTAAAATTCTCGATCTCCATCGGCAAATCCGGCTTTGCGGTGACGTCGCCGGCGTCTCCTCAAGCCTCGATCAAGGAGAGGCTTCTTCTCAATCTCCTCTCGTCTTACCTTCTCTGTCATGGATTTGCCCATCTCAGGTTCTTCAATCTCCTCTGCTTCTCTCTGTCCTAAATCGTCCATACCCAGCAACGTCGTAGAAGCTACCTCCGGTGAGAAGCTCTCTTCAGAGGGCTCGGAAAGGAAAGGAAGTCAAAGTGGGCTCTCCGATTCAGTAACGATGGAGGGAGACCCAGCTCCCCCTTGTGCTCAACCAGCTCGCTTAGGAGCATGGGCTAAACCTCTCAAATCATTCTCCACCTCATCTTTGAGGAGTAATACTGTCCAAGTTGGAGGGGAAGTAGATGATCCTATCTCTGCACAGGATTTATGGCCAGCCTTGACGTCTAAGGGCAGTGAGGAAAAAATAAATGAAGGAGCTAAACATAAATCCTATATGGATGTGGGGCAGCCTTCTCAGAAACAGTCTGCAAAGGAATATGATCTCCGTTTTCCCTGGACAGCAAGAATGAATCCAGCTTCTAGAAATCTGTACCGAGCAACTGAACCTGAATACTTAGCGGATGGCACACCTAAGGTAACAATTCCTAAACACGTTCTATTGCAAGGACTAGAGAATCAGCAAGAGTACATCTTAGGCCAATTCTATAGATGCTTACCTCCTCCAGGTGGTCTAATTTTTGCGGTTTTCAATAAGTTGTGGGGTAGAAACTGCAAAATTACTATTAGGAAGTTGGGAGAATCCAATTATCTTTTCCACATCCCTGTCAAGGAAACTAGGACTTAGGTTCTTCAGAGAGGTCTTTGGCATGTCGATGATTGTCTGATGTTCGTTGCTGCGTGGAATCCGGAAGCAACTTTAGCTATCCCTGAGATCAGAACTATTCCAGTTTGGGTTACTCTAAAAAAGATACCCAACATTCTGTATTCAATCCCTGGAGTAAGCCACATCGCTTCTGGTTTAGGTGCCCCAATGGCAACTTACAAGCCTCGGTTAGATCCTATTCTATTAGGTGAAGCCAAAATTATGGTCGAAGTAGAGTTGAGCAAAGCTTTCCCCTCAAGAATTGGTGCAAGTGATGAAAGTGGGTTTATATCTTTGGTGGATGTAGAATACGCTTGGTTACCTTCTAAATGCAGTGGTTGTGGTCAGTTGGGACACAAGATCAAACGCTGTTTGAATCCTGTTCAGGAGGTTAATAATGTGACTATTTGTGCTGCTCCTATCTCAGCACCAAGTGCTTCTAACGAAACTCCTCTTGTTACTCCAGCTTCAGGCACTTCTGTCCAAACTACTGCTACCGCAGCTCCTACCTCAACAAATAATGAATCGACCTTGGATGATTCATTTACTTCTGCTACTGCAGATGATCTCATTGCTTTAGCTACTATGTCGGTTCTCGAGCATATGTATGACTCTCTTGAACATCAATCAGCTCCTGTAATCATCACCATCAACGATCCTATTGAGTCTCCTATTTTGAAGTCTGCCCAAAGGTCTCAACTCAACACTAATGCTCAAGGAAACTCTTCTCTCCAAAAGGAAAGTGTAATAGCTAAGCATGATCTAGGTATAAACAAGTTTTCCGCATTGATCTCCTTTGAAGGAAAAGAAGATTCTTTGGATTCAGACAATGCGACGGATTCGATGGAACTTATGACACCTTCAGGGAGAAGAATCCTTCGAGAAAGGCCTGTTAAGCCATCAGCAAAGGCTCAGGATATGCAATGGCAAATCGTTCGTGGACGTGGAAACCGAGGACGTGGAAACAGAGGTGGACGCGGCTAGGGATATTATTATCTGAAACACTAAAGTCAATTGAAGCGTAGTTTCGATTGTATCTGTATCATTTTATGATCCTCTTTCTTTTCTAATTGTAATCGCTTTTTAAAAAACTGTATGACTTCGGTCATACCTAGCTTGTAATCTCCGTTTTATTAAAAAAAAAAAAAAAAAAAGTCTCAGCTGTGCAAAAGCTATTCTTGTGTAAAAGGTTTTTGCTAAAGATATGCTGCTCAATGCAGAGATTGCAGTTCCATCTCTTATGATATGTTACAATCGAAATCAGGAGACGATCCAACTGCGTATTCATAAGCTGTCTTCTGGTGAAATTCTCAGGAACAGCTGCAGAATTTCAATTAGATATCAGAATCGGTCCAAATGATGATCATACCGGATCAGTGAAGCTGTCAAGAAGACAATAGCGAGGGAAGATGTTGGCAGCGAGAGAGCAGCCTGTATGCCTCCCATGCTATGACTAAGAGCGACAAGAATCACCTATTCGTCGTCCAAGCCAAGCGAGCTCAGAGCCTCAAGAAACGGTTTGGTGTAATCTCTCAGTCTGAATCATGGATAAGCACAAACCGGTTCTTCTTCTTCGTTGACTAGTTTTTTTTTTTTTTTTTTTTTTTTTTTGAATTAACTGTGGAAGTTCTGGGCCTTAGACCATCTCCAATGTAAAACTTCATTTTTTACTCCAAAATGGAGTTGTGTTTTGCTCCAATGTATAACTCCATTTTTTACTCCAAAAAGGAATATTCTAAATAGATTTTATTTCTATTTTATTACTATTACATTTTACTTCTAAAATTTACAAATTAAGCCCATTTATTTTTTTTCTTACAAAACTTTTATAAATTATAAATTAATATTTATTAAATAAAAAAAGTTACATAATATCATAAAACATAGAAATTTTTTATTTAAACATCACCATTACTGAATTTTTCCCACAAATGATCAATTAATGCATTTCGAAGTGAAAAATGAGCTTCTTTATCTCTGATTTCTCTAAATCGACCAAGAAACTCCTGAAACCGGATATTATCATCATCTACTATTTGGACATCTGGAGGTAAAGTTTCTCTTTCAACTCCAATTGGTGCTTCGAGATCACGCTCATCATCGATTTTCATGTTATTTAAAATCACACATGTAGTCATTATGTCGTGTAACACATTTTTTTTTCCAAAAACGAACTGGTCCATTCACAATAGCAAAGCACATTATTAATTTTTTTCGGATTTGTTTATGTTTCTTATCTTTAATTTTAGCACTTGTAATGTATTTTTAAGTTTATTTTATTTTGCAATCTTTTTAAATAAAAATTGTAGTTTTCAATTATTTATGATTATTTATTTTATATTGTTTAAAAATTATTGTGTTCAAATATATATATCGATAATAATTATTGTTGTGTTGATAAAATAGTATAAAATAAAAATGTCTAATATTTAAAGGACCACTTTGTAAATAAAAAAGTTCAAAGTGGAGTAAGAAATATTCTACTCCATTTTAGAGTAAGAAATGGAGTAGGGTTGGAGAGGAATTTACTCCAAAATGGAGTTTGGAGTTAAAAATGGAGTAGGGTTGGAGATGCTCTTAGACCCGTAATCTCCCCCAGTACCCCCTTTTCTATATTCTGATTTAAAGAATATACCTCCGTCCCAAAAAGAGTTTGAACTCGGGGCACAAAAAAACCAACCCCCTTGCACTACCACTAGGCCACCATCTCTTTGGTGACTAGTTTTTTTTGTTACAGCCTCTTTGTCCTCATTAAGGAATTACACACGATAAAATGCACCATTTATTTATTTTTCTTACTAATTGTAGCTCATATTTGATTATTTAATAACTAAGCCCATATTTATTATTGTTAAACAGCACAGAAGGAAGTTTTATTGCTTAAGAGTCAAAGACAAATGTGTTAATCGGATGGTAATCCGGTTAGGTTTTAAATCTAATAAACACAAAACAAAAACCAAAAAACAAAAACCGTGTAGCCAGATCTGGTAAACGAACCGGTCGGTTTAAAAACCCGGTTTTGCTTTGATATAAATATTTTCCTTCTTTCCTAGGGTTTTCTTTCTCGGCTCTCAGCTTTGTTTCGCCTCTTGTTCTCACCGTCGAATATTTTGCAAAAAAAAAGGTCAGTGCCATCGAAATTTAAAGTACCAAATCGACCGATCTTTACCCCGATTCTCAAAAAGTCGCTTGCTTTAGATTCTCAAAAGTTTTAGGCTTTTGTATTTTCTTGTAAATGTCGAATTCTTGTTTCTTGCAAGATTCAAGAAATTGGCTCTTAAGTTTGTTCCCGTTAGTATAATTGTATAGAAGAATTATCGACTAGAGAAAGTTAATTCAGTGCAATTAAATTGCTTTTTTTTCTTCTTATGATTAGTCTCTACACTCTTATTCATATAACCATTATTATCAAATACTATCATTTGCTTAGATCTAAACGCTAACATCTTCTGCCATACTTGTAGTGATGTTTCCGGTTTTAATTTAGGCATATTTATCTGCGATCTCCAAGAGAGACTAGCACTGAGTTCTTGAGGCTTGGTGTACATTGCCATATTATCTGTATCTTTGATACCCATTTTCTTATTTTACAGGAAAAAAATTGCTGATCGCAAAGTGCAAAAGAAGAAGATCAGGAAACTTTGAACCAATCATGGAGGAACCAGCAACACCTGAATTAGACTGTGCTGATAATATTGAAGATTATCTTTGCAACTCTGGTTTCTGGTAGTGCTGGCTCCTCTATAATTGGTTCATAGCTTTGGGATCTTGGTGCTTTCTTTGCTTTGTCTTCACTCTTGAGCAAGAAATAAGGACTCCCAAAATTGACCACAATAGACTTGGGACTGTGTCTACTCTCGTTGATTGTTACGGTCGACGGCTGTTCTCTCCTCTGGTTCATTTGAAGTCTAAAAGAATACAAACAATGAAAGTGACTATCTTGAGAAGTTCCATGTTTCTACAACTTGCTCAAACAGAGTGACATATTTCTTAAGTAGACATTTATGCTTTTAACTGTTGCTTTGTCTGTCTGTCTCTCTCTCTAAGCTTGGCAGCGTATGTTCTGTCTCTTCCATCTCTATCACTAAATTCACTGGATAAGTTGTTGATCATATATCGTTAATATTCTTGTGAAATGACCCATCTTCAAACGGAATTCTCAAATTGACCTGATTCAGATTTAGTATGTTTAGTTACAGTGTCTCGTTAGCCTAGATCAATGTTTCCCCTGAAGATAGATGCTGAAAAGTTATAGGCTTTTGTTTTGTTTTTCTCTTAAAGATGCTGAATAGTTGTTGATTTCTTATCTAGATTCGAGAATTTTCTGTTTTTGTGTGTGTGTGTGTATCTGGCTCTGAAGTTAGTTCTCGTTAGCATGATTGTGTAGTCTTTCTGGTTTCTCTTTTATCCACAGAGAATAATATTATGGAGATGTTAGAGGCTTTATGTCTCTTCTCTCTCCAATCTTTAGGTTTGTTGCATATAGAAAATGCTCTCAAACTGGTTTCAGTGATCATATGGACTCCGATATGACTTGGTCTTGGAGAAATCAGTGTTTTTTATTTTATTTTTGAGTTATCCTCTTCGTATATTTTTTATTCATATCATTTGCTTATACATATACAATGTAGTCACCCTCACTCACATCTGGCTTATTATTATTGTAGTGAAAGCTGAATCTTGTAACTAATATGCATTGAAGATCTCAGGTTTATTTAGGCATATTTATCTGCAATCTCCAGGAGAAGAGCACAGAGTTCTTGAGGCTTGGAGAACATTGCCATGTGATCTGCATCTTTGATCTCCATTACTTCTTTTGGTGGAAAATTGCTGATCATCCAACGCTGGTAATCCTCAGGTATCGTATTATCCTCTCCGGATACGATATATATACGAGTAAGGATCCGTACCCATCCTCGCTAAAGCTTCTTGTTCGTGCAAGATTGTTCGTAACTAACGGGCTTACCCTCACCAACATTTTCGCCAATACAAGATCCTAACACGCCACAACAACAATCAACAAAAGATTCACTGAGGTTACTAAAGTAGAGATCTTTTATCAAGCTTGGAGTCATATTTGGATAGGAGAGAGTTGAAACGCATTCTTGGCCATGAACTTTGGTCCCACAAGAGCAAACTCTAGAGGACGATCAGGTCTTCCATAGATTCCAAACACGGTGTCCAACCATTGTACCTTGTACCAACTGCGTTTTCACCTTGTACCAACTCCATGCTCCGTTGCAGAGCCCATGTACGAGCACAAACCGCTTCTGATTCTCCTTCTCCATCGCCTTGTTTACTTTCAGCATCTTGGTTCAACACTTATATAGATGATTAGTTTCCCGCAGCATATTCTTTGTATTTTGAAGATCCTACTTTGGTATCGACTTTATATTACTTCTTGTTGTCTAGATCCTTCTTCTGAATCAGTTATTGCATAATCCAACATTGTTCTCTTCTTCTTCTTTTGATTCTCCAACGAGGCTTTTTCTGTCTAATAGTGTGAGAGAGAAAATCTAAGCAGAGATCCACACGGCTAAAAGACTGTTAATTTCTGAGAAAGAGATTCAAGGTTAGTGTGATTTCACTTTATATTTTCCTAAAATAAGGTAAAGAGACACCTCTAAGAATGACTGTTCATTTCTGAGAAAGAGTTAAAATTAGACCGTGACTTAGATTATGTGCATGACAAAATTCGATGTTAGTATGATTATGTAATGAATCTTTCTGGTTTCTCTTTTATTCAGTGTTCAGGTTTGTTGCATATAGAAAATGCCTCTTATTCAAATTCGTTGGTTGGCATAAATAGTGCTCTTATTCATTTCTCTGAGAAAATGCCTCTCAATGTAATACATTTCTCTCAGAAGATCTTTATCCATATAACCACACTTATGATTACTGTTCTTTTTCTTATGTCTCATACATATAGATGTATTTTCTCATATGGCTTATTGGTGTGGTGAAAGCAGAAGTTAGTGAGGATCTCAGGTTTATTTAGGCATATTTGTCCACAATCTCCAAGAGAAGACAACACAGCTCTTGAGGCTTGGAGAACATTGCCATATGATCTGCATCTTTAATCTCCATTACTTCTTTTGGCGGAAAGTTCTTGATCATCCAACGCTGGTAATCTTCTGTTACCGCAAGATCCTCTCCGCATATTATATATATACGCGTAACGCATCCGTATCCTTCCTCACTGAAGCTTCCTGTCCCTGCCAGATTGTCCGTAACTAAGGGGTTTACCCTCACAAACATTTTCGCCAACACAAGATCCTAACACGCCACAACAACAATCAACAAAAGATAGCACAATCTCGTTTGTGTTTGAAAGAAGAGGTTTCTTATTGAGCTTGGAGTCTTACTTGGACCGGAGAGAGTTGATACAGTTTCTTGGCCAGGAACTTTGGTCCTAAAAGAGCGAACTCAAGAGGACAATCAGGTTCCCCGCACCTTCCCAACACGGTGTCTAACCATTCCTCTCGTGAAAAGCTTCTGATCAACTGTAGACTCAAATATCAGAATCACTCAGAAAGAGATTCATACCGTGAGACCAAGTCATCATGTTTATGTACTACCTTTTCGTAAACGTAAGCAGGCGGGTTTCTTGTGTCGGGCATGAAAGCTGTCAAGAAGACAATAGCAGCGATCTTCCCCGGGAAGATGTCAGCAGCGAGCGCAGCGAGCGCAGCGCATATTCCTCCCATGCTGTGAGCAACAAGAATCACCTTTTCGTCATCCGAGCAACGCGAGCTCAGAAACTCAAGCAACGGTTTGCAGTAATCTTTCAAAGTCTGAATCTCTTCCAATCTGGTCATGTTTATACCCGACGCAGCTAGATCCACCGCGGTCACACAGTGCCCTGCAGCCTCGAGCTGCGTTTTCACCTTATACCAAGTCCAAGCGCCGTGGCTGAGCCCATGGACAAGCACAAACCGCTTCTTGTACTCCTTCTCCATTGCCTTCTTTACTTTCAGCATCTTCTTGGTTCAACGCTTATATAGACGGTTAGTTTCTTGCATATACCCTCTATGACTGTTAGTTTCTTGTCGTTCTCTGAGATCAAGAGAAGGCTAAACAAACACTACATTGACTGTTAGTTTTTGTTTTCTTCTCATTTCAACCACAGAAAGCAATAAAGTCTGAAACTTTAGAAAAATCCATTTGCAACAAACACTTTATTTGTATCCAAGTCCAAATACATTTTTCATCAAAACATAGTTTAAGCGAAATTGTCTGCAATCTCCAAGAGATGGTCACTTAGTAGCTGAGGCTTGCAGAACATTGGCATATGATCCGTCTCTTCCATCTCTTTCACAAAATTCGCCGGATAATTATCGATCATCCATCGTTGATGATCTTCTTTAATGATTTTGTCCTCTTTGCAGACAATGTAAGCTCGAGGAACAGATCCATACCCTTTGTCTGAAAAGCTATCTGCCCTCGATAATTCGTTAATGAACAATGATCCGGGCCTCTTTAGAAGCAATCCAAGCTCAAGATCCTAAAATCAAGATTACCATGTACATGAGTATTATCAATTTATGATGACGATGATGATGATGATCTATTTTAATTACCTCAATAGGAGAAAGGTTGTAGAGAGCGTGCTTCATGAACTCAGTGCTGAAGGACATAGACACACCGGACTTGTCTGAGCCGTATGGTTCGAACTCGGAGCCCAACCATGCTTCTGGTGGCATGTCCTCTTCAAACTTTTAAGTGATTAAAGTGTTACAATTCGGAGTTAGTTTTTTTAGTTAAATACAAATTAAAAACTATTAAGAACAAAATCGAATCTTAGAATGATATTGTGGTAAAACTCTAACCACTATGAAAGTACACCACTTTGACTTTTAGTTAAAAAATAGGTGAAATGAATGGTTTAGAGCAAAACGTGACTTTTAGTACCTAGATTTTGTCAAAACGTGATGATGTATGGTTTATAGCATAGACACCACAAAATATAAAGAATCCAAAAATGGAGATATAACCAAAAATAATAAAGATTCCAAAAAATGGAAATCTATATATCATATGCTCAAGATTTTTATGATTATAATAACTTATAGGTATTGCGTTCCTTCCTGAATAAAACCAATAGTGGCCGTAGAATTTAGCATGCTGACTTTTGGGTTGTGTAATGGATCTGTCATTTTGTATAGAAAATAATTTATAGTTTTCACGGAAAATTTGTAACTTGGAAGTGTTAGAATGTCACATCAAAAGTAGAGATAAATCTAACATAATATATAAATAACATAAACCAATCTATTCATTGCCTGATCTTAAGTTGAAAACCGACAAAAAAAACCCCATCTTTCTGAAAATAGTATAAGAACTTGATTGATCCGATGAACGATTTCCCATTTTATAGCGATGAGGACAATATAAATTTAACATAAAGAAGTGCTAATTAATTGCCCATCTTGTAATGGAATTTATGAGATAAGGGCGAGATAAATCTAAAATAGGGAGAAGAATAGATTATCTACATATTAAAGTCTTGGACTAGATCATACTCATCATATACTATAATTATCTTGGTTTAAGATTCAACTCACGAAAAATCTAGCTAGTTCTATACAAAAAAAAAAAAAAAAAAAAAAAATCTATTGGTCGTTAAAAACGAGATACCTTATCCATGACAAATGATGGTGAGTGTTTGGTATCGGGCATGAAAGCAGTCACGAAGACTGAGACAGAGATTTTGTTAGGAAACTTATCCATGGCCATGGCTAAGCTCAAACCAGCAAAGCTGTGACCAACGAGCACAACCTTCTCATCACTTGGTAATGATCTCATTAGCTGCATCAATGGCTCAGAGTATTGTTCGCATGTGGAGATCTCAGTGATCGACCTTTTTGTGTCTATACCCGAAGCAGCTAGGTCTAAGGCGGTTACGCGGTGGCCCGAAGCCTCGAGCAGCGGCTTAACCTTGTACCAGCACCACGCACCATGGCATGCACCATGTACTAGCACTATGTGCTGCTGCTTCTTCTCCTCACTCATTTTCTTCTCTAATTTTTTTACTTTCTAGTATATTTTTTCCTACTCTTCACACACCGACTCACCCAACATATAAATAAAGAGATTTTTTTTTAAAACGTTGAAAATTCGTTTTCCTTTTTTTTGTTTTGTTTTTTCTTGCTATCCCAAAACAGTACATTGGGAAGAAAAATAAAAATACCTTATGCGGATAAGATAGTCTGAAATTATAGCATGACCATAAATAATTTGATGCAACATGATTTGAAAATTGTAAAATAAACAATGTAAAATTTATGATATCTAAACAAAATAATTCAATCTGGTCATCAGAAAACCAGGGGGGATCCACCTGTTGACAAGGAGGGCGCAAGTGCACCCCATTAATAATTTTGTGAGTAATGTAATTTTCTTAAAACTCAACTTAATGCATCCACGTTAAAATAGAATTATGCCCCCACTGTTTTTTTTTTCCTTTCTCAAAATCTAAATTAATACTCCTTCCGTTTTATAAAAAGTGTAATTTTAGAGTTTTATTTTTGTTTTACAAAGAATGTCTGTGTTTTCAATGCAAATTTTTAAACAAAAATCCAGTTTTGACAGTGTTGTATTAGTGTATTAATTAGAAAAAGAAAGTTATTTAATGTATTTATAAGGGATATAAAAGATTTTTTTATTAAGTTTCTTAATTTGTGTGAAAAGTATCAAAATGACAGTTTTTGTGAAACATATGGAGTATTAATTTATAATGGGCATTTAATGTTTTCCTGATGTTAGATCCCGAATCATCAGCAAATCTAAATTAATACTTATTATTTTCATGCTATCTAGAGATACTTTTAAAATGTATTTTTACTTTTAAAAAATCTAATATAATTTTATTTGATGTATAATAATAAAATTTAATATATTTTAATTTAATTAACTAAATATTAAAAACTAATGTCTAATATATTTTTTCCCCAGTAAATGTTTTTTCTAGGTCCGTCACTACAGAAAACTTGATAATGTAATTAAACTTATTGTAACTAATTAATTAGTTATATTAATGCTAAATTGTATAGAGAACTATCTTTTAAAAGATACAATATATAGGATATGTAAAATGATCTTTGTAAGAAGATAGAAACAGACGCATCAAGCATGCTTTAAACCACAATCTTAGCGTCTGGTTGGTTTAAACGCCGTCGGTTGCGGTTGCGGACGTGGGAATTTGCGGAAGTAGACGGTTGGAAACGAGTGTGAATGCGAGATACTTATGTCTGGTTGACTTATGGATGCAGTAGCGGTTAAACAATAAATTAATAATATAAATATATTATATAATTATAAAAAACATCAAAAACCATATTATTATAAGAAAATATAAAATTATTAGTTCAACATAATTAATTATAAAAACTATAAAAATAGTATGCGTATACTACTTATGTTCATTTCTTATTTTTTTAGTTTTGATGAAAGTTATGATTTCAATAAATAATTTTTTTTATGAAGATATTAGATGAAAATAATTTAGTTGTTATATATATTAGTGATATAGAGAAAAAAAATTAAAATAATTTAGGTTTATAGATCTTATACATATAAAATTATGAACGAATTAATTAAAAAGTGTCAAATTTGTTATTTTGTAATTTTATTTTTGACAGCAAATTATACATTTTGTAATTATAATATTCAAGTATTTTTTTAAAAAAAATTATTATATATATTTTGATTTTAAATAAATTTTTTTTTTACTTTTTAATTTTTTAATTGTTTACATACAACCGTCCGCAACCGCAAACACTAGTGGGGAAAAGCTTTTGATTTTGAGAGAGAAAAGCGGTAAAAGCGATAGAAAATGTTTTGCGTGATTGTTGTCAAACGCCAACAACCGCTACCATCTGCAAAAGGTGCGTTTGCAAGTGTTAGCGGAAGAACCAATCAATACCAAATTCAAACGCCACAAATTAAAAAGATACATTATTATCCATTTGCAACAAACCCTTATTTGTATCAAATCCAATACATTTTCATCAAGACTGTTAAAACGAATTTGTTCGCAATTTCCAAGAAGTGGTCACAGAGTTGCTGAGGCTTGCATAACATTGGCATATGACCTGTCTCCTCCATTTCCATCACCACATTCACTGGAAAATTATCAATCATCCATTTTTGAAACTCTTCTGGAATGCCATTATCCCTCTTTGCACACTATGTAAGCTCGAGGAACATATCCATACCCAGAGGCGGACCTAGATGGTGGGAAGGGGGGTCAACTGACACTCCTAAACAAATATAAATTATAATTGTAGCAAAAATTATGTAAACTTTAGCAGCTCAATTGGTTAAAATCAGGTCCAATGACCCTCCAAACCCAAGTTCAAATTTTTTTTTTGCAGTATATTTTTAAATTTTGTCTTTTTTATCTGGAGTTTACCCCTATTTATTTTATATTTTTTAAAGTTTAAACTTAAAAATCTAAATTTATTTTTGTTCTTATTAGTTTGAGATATATTAAATTATTTTTGACTCCGGTAAAAATATTTTCTGGGACCGCCACTGTCCATACCCTTCATCTGAGAAGTTCTTCATCTTCGATAAGTCCCCCACAAACAACGATCCAGGTCTCTTTAAAAGTAATCCCAGTTCAAGATCCTAAATCAAGATCACAACATCATCAGAGCCCAAAATAAATAAGAATCAAAAATTAATATTGTATCCGTTTGGTAGGACTACTTCGGCCATGATCTTGAAATGGAAAATCCGGTAAATTAAAATGTGTTTTTGTCATCGATCCACTATCGTTTCTATTAGTATATATACCTTTATTTTATTTTATTTTAGTATACCTTTACTTAGTGTATGTAAAATGTTTAATATATTTTCGAAAAAGTAAACTCTTATAGTCTATGATTAAAAAAATTTAAAATATATCAAAAATCTTAATTTAAAATTGAAAAAGTCTTATATATAAATCATTTTGAATTGAAGACAATATGCTTTTGGTTTTTATCTGGCGCAATAATTAGAAAAACTACAAAAAGTCAAAAAAATATGTTTAAATTAATTTAAATTTTGCATACTTTGTATTTACTTTCTAAAGTAATAATCCGCCCTGGATATTCGAATCCGCGGGTCGGTTCGGACCGGATCTATGTGGATCCGGGTTTTTCGGTTCCGACAGTTTAGGATTCAATCGGGTTATGAAGTTTTTTTCGGTTCGGGTCGGTTCGGATCCTTTCAGGTTCGGATCGGTTCCGAGATTTGGAATTGGAACCGTTACGGAACCGAAAATATTTCGGATCCGGAAATAACCCGAATTACCCAAAAATCTGGATAATTTTTCGGATAATTATTCAAATTTGGTAATTATTTTTGATTTTTTAGATAATCGTTTGGATCTTCGGTATTATCCGAAACGAACCGAAAAATAACTAGAAAATTTAAAATAATTTAATTAATTATTCGATTATTTATATAAATTATATGATATAAATAATATAATTAGTATGTATTTGGTAAATAATTTCAGGTTTTCGGGTACTCGTTCGGTTCTTGGGTATAATCCGAACCAAACCGAGAACCGAAATAAATTTGAAGAAGAACCATTCGGGTTTGATTAGTTAAACGGTTCGGGTCTAAACTCGATATTTCGATTCGGTTCGGTTCGGTTCTTCGGTTCCAGGTTTTATGCGCAAGGCTAGTAATAATCAGTCCAATGATCTCAAAATCATTATGGTTTGATTTTTGGTTTGATTTTTAGAGACAGAGGTAAAAGTAAAAAGTTAATATATAAAAAAAGTATTAGTAAAATGTATGATGATAATGAAATTAAAGATAATTTGCTCATTAACCAAAAAAATTTAATCTACGAACTAACCAATTTCACTTTTTTCTCTCTCTATCTCTCCTTTTCTCTCTACACATTTGGTTACTTTTAATATATATATTTTTTTTGTTATTCACCAAATTCATGTGAAATTACCTCTTGACAAAAAAAAAATTGAAATTCCTACCAAAAATAAAATAAAATTGAAATTACCTCAACGGGAGAAAGCTGATAGAGAGCGAGCTTCATGAACTCACGGCTGAAGAGCATACTAAGCCCTGAATTGTCTGAGCCGTATGGTTCGAATTCAGTGCCCATCCAATATGTTTCTGGCTTGTTGCTTCCAAACTTTTACGGAATTAAAAAAAAAAAAATCAAACTCAGATTTATCTTTCGAGTTTAATACAATTAAATATATATATATATATATATATATATATATATTATATAACATATTGAATCCTACGGTGGTAAAATTCTGGTATTAAGATTTTTTTTTTTTTTGGTATTAAGAATCTCACATTGGTATAATTAATTTTGAGTGCAAAAGATCCTTAAAAAAAAGGGCCTTGAAATATACCAAAATCTTCTAAAAATATGTGGACTTAGTGCACCAACCATATAAAGTGTAAATCCGTTTATTAATAATTAATCTTAAGTTAGAACTCATATAATATAAAATCGTATCATATTCCGAATTCTATTCGAGATGCATGTTCCAAGTAATGGTATATTGTGGATGCAGTAAATATTTTTACCAAGATATAACCTATTAATTTTTATTTATTATACATTTCTATTTACTATTTTTGATACCATTGTTATTTTTAAAAACTATTATAAAAATAATAGTATTTATTAATATTATATAATTCGTTTTACCTATGGCAAATACAAAATCATTTTTTCAGTCATTTTCCATGTTTTCATATTTTCTAATGCAATAAAATTTTGAAAATAATATTAAAATATGAGAAAATATTAGAAAATATGACATTTTGAAGATGTATAATCACAAAAAAAGAATACATGAAAATAGATTAATGAAAAGTGGTATGTAAATTCTGTTTTTCAATTTGGTTAACCAAACATTTTGGGGGGTGTATTGGATTATGAATTTTAGAAGATTTGGTGTTTCTTTTAAAATTCTCTGTTATTGAACTAATGATTTTTAAATGTGTTACCAAATCATATTTTATTCAATCAAGAATTTATAAAAAGTAAATCAAATCTACGGTTATTGAAAATATTTTAAGTAATGGATTTTAAGAAATTTGTAATGATTTAATAAGTTGACAAAAATCAAGATTAATAAAAAGCTTTACTTTTTTCGAAAGACAAAAGTGAAAAGCCAGAACCAAAAAAGAGAATGAATCTAACTGTTAAAGAAAATTGAAATTATATATATGCGCGATCTTTGTTTAAAGAAAGCCATCATCTTTGAATTTTATGGCAGAGATCAGTTCCACGTTTATTTATATGCGCGACCTTTATTTTTCTCTCCCTTCTCTCTAGATCAGTTCCACGTTACTTTCTTGAAATGAGATTTGGTATGAAATGAAATGAGTCATAATTTCATAATTTGACAGAGATCCATTATCTCAAAGAAAAGTGTCAGAAATTTGACATTGAAAATGAGATGAAATATAAAATTATATATAAATGAGATAATTTAATTAGTTTTAAATTGAAAATCCAAAAAGCTTAATCCTACGACCATGAAAATGAAAATACAACTAAGATTTGATTTTAATTTGGCTAGACAAAAAGTTATTGGACGTTTGCGTTTTGAAACGTCGATAAGAAAGAAAAAAAACTCTTTGGATTACCCGTAGACGTTAGATTGGCATTATGCATATGTGGCATTAAAATGATCTATGCATGGCTATCAAATACAAACCAGAAAATTATAATAATAATCAACCTAATCAGTTGAAACTTCAACACAAGATCCTATCTAAAATAAATAAATTATTCGTCGCTAAAGAAAGAGACGTCCACGATCGACATGAACCTTTTTCATGATATACGATCATCAAAGAGTAAAAAGAAAAAGAAAAAGAAAAACGAGATACCTTGTTCAAGACGAAAGATGGTGAGTGTTTAGTATCAGGCATGAAAGCACTCACGAAGACAGAGACAGAGATCTTGTTGGGGAACTTATCCATGGCTATGGCTAAGCTCAAGCCACCAAAGCTATGACCAATGAGCACAACCTTCTCATCACTTGGTAATGAGGTCATTAGCTGCATCAATGGCTCAGAGTATTGTTCACATGTGGAGATCTCAGTGATCGACCTGGTTGTGTCTATCCCCGATGCAGCTAGGTTTAAGGCGGTTACGTGGTGGCCTGCCGCCTCAAGCAGCGGCTTAACCTTGTACCAGCACCATGCACCATGGCACGAACCATGTACTAGCACAAAATGTTGTTTCCTCTTTTCCTCACTCATTCTTTCAACTTTTGATATTTTCTTACTCTCCTCCTCGCACACAAATATAAATAGAAAGATTTTATAGGTAAATGTTTGTGGAATAATCAAATAAAGGTCGTCGATCCGGCCGTATGGAGGATTATGGTGATTGCTACTCACGATAATGTTGTTTATTTAACTTCACGTTTATCAACCAATATAACAATTATACATTTTCTGTCGCCGATCCAAGTATTTTTTTTTTTTTTGCGAAAGGGTTTGCAAAGCCGATCCAAGTATTCTATTGTTAAAAGCAAAAATATATTTAAGTAAAATTACTTTTTCTTTTCCTAATATAATTTAAACATAAACTAAAAAAACTAGACCTATAATAAACTATATTTTCTTTTTTTTGGTTTCTACTATAATATTATATGTATACAAATATATGTGTATAATAATTAAAGAAAAAATTCCCATAAGAACAAAAACTAAGCCCTATCAAAAGGAGACGAAAGACATTAAAATACAGAACAAAACAGAGCCAACAACATATACCCGATGCGCGATACCCAACATCAAACCTCACACCTGTAGATTTTTGTATTTAACATAAGTTGGTGGGGGTTGAACTTTTGTGCCAGCCGATTATTATTGTGCGTAATTTTTTTTCATATCCTATCGAGCTTACGCCCTAAGAGCATACACAAAAGTTCTATCGTTTCTTATAAATAAAAAATTAATATAATAATTTATTTAATTAAATATTAAATAATAAAAAGAAGCAGCCAAGTAAACATAAACAAGTGTGAGAAACGTTTCTTACCATCTTGCCAAAGTATCTTCATTAAGATACAATTCTCAATCTTTCTCTTCATTTATTCTTTCTTTTCAAAATTTTATTACTAAGAGCCGATGTTGTTCATGCTCTAAGAGCATCATTAATGGACAATTTTACATAAGGGGTTCTTCCCATTTTTCTATTAATAAAAAACCAAATAAAAAATGATTTACGGTTTCCAAAAAAAAAAAAAGCATTAACCAATCACATTCCGACACGTGTCAGAAAGATTGGGAAGAAACGCTCCTCACGTCTCTCTGCAAATAAGCGTTTCTTTAAAAATCAGATGACACCTCATTTTTTTTTTCTTTTCTTTTTAATTGTAGAACCTCACTGGATCTCTCCATTAAAGATGCCCTAAGATTGATTGAGTTGTCACTATCACCCAGCTAATCAATAGATTTAGGTGGGGTTATTGGTTCTTATATTTTAATGGATTTTAAAATTCTCTTTGAATTTAAAAAAAATACTCAAATCCAATTAAATAACAAGGTTAAATCTATTATTTTGATCTTTATATTTTAATCATGAAAACACTTGCAAATCCATTCAAATCTAATAAAAAAACAAAATCTTTATAATACTTAAATTTTAAAATCATAAACCCAATAACACTGGATTTCAATATAGATTTTAAAATCATAGAACAAATAACACTGAATTTTAATATGGATAACCAATAACACTGTATTTTGTTTGGATTTACAAATCTATTAAAATATAAAAACAAATAACACCCCTTTAGTTGTTAATCTTAATCTAATAATTAATGCAGCATTAATTATGTATAAATAGATACTCGACTCGACCGTCAGAAAAATTGCAAAAAAAAAACCTTACAAATTTGAGATTTTACCTAATAAACTTTAAAAAACTTAAATATTTTCGTTTAAGGTAAATTTAAAACGCAGTGTAAAAAACTTAATATTTTCGTTGACGTAAATTAAACTCCAAATGCTAAAAATTGATGCAAATTAAATCCAAAAAGAGTAAAAAAACCTCACATTACTATCATTGTGCGTAATTTTTTTTCATATCCTATCGAGCTTACGCCCTAAGAGCATACACAACGGTAGATCTGCACTTAGGTATTTCTTATAAATAAAAAATTAATATAATTAATTTATTTAATTAAAATGGTTTCGAAAAAAAAAAACCTCACATTTCCTTTGACTCAAATTTAACCGTGTTTTGACTTTTAGACATAACATAATCGAACATAAAAAATAATTTCTGAAACTAACGACAACTTAATTATGTTCTCTCGCACATAAGTTGAGAGGATTAACACAGATCAGTTTCAGTTTCATAGTTCTATTCGATTACTTTTTGATTTTTTTTTTTACTTTATTTAGATTCGGCTTTGCAAGAAGATTTCTCATCCAATACAAAAAATTAGGGGAAAATTGAAAATAATAAACAAATTTAATATATGTTTTTGAAACTATACTTGTCCATATTTTGACTAAATCAACGTTAATTAATTAATTGTAAATATCAAATATATTAAAAAGATTATTTTAATATCAATAAAATATATATAAAAAAAAACACTATAAAAAACAAAATTTGATCTTAAAATGTGATCTTTCGACGCCAATGAAGACTTATGTTTCGTGCAATGGAGCCCACGTACAACTAAATTTTTTAACAAAAATCGTCGTTGATTTTGTCTCGAAAAAGTATAAGAAAAAAACAAAACAGTAACGGCAAAGATATTCCTTCCTTCGCGTTTCAGGTTTCAGAACTGCAATCCTTTTATCTTATCTGATGGAGTGGAATCTGGTTTTGGAAGCTTGTAGTTCGTTTAGAGGACTTTTTCTCTTTGCTTTTAGTGTTAAGTGGAGTGGGAATTGGCAATCTGGTGCTGCCTTTTTTGAGCAGTTTTGGCTTCGGACCGTCTTTGTCGGTGTGAGAGTTGAGTCCTCTGTTTGGTAGCTATAGTTGTGGCAGCTTTTGGATGGGTTGTTTAGTATCGTTTATCCTCTGTTCTTCTTTTCTTGTTAAGGTTCTTGAGTGCAGAGTGTTGCCCGTGTGTTGTCCTTCTTGTTTCCTTTCTTTTGATTCCTCTGTTATAATTTGATTTGCTCCGGAAATATACGGATATCCAAAAATCCGGATATCCGAAAAATTTACGGATATTTACGGATATTACATATGTTTAGTTTGACCCTTTTAATACAAACAAAAAACTAAAAAAAAAATTCCTATAAAAAAAATTATTTTTAATTTGTTAAATTTCAGTATTAAAATAACTAATATATAAATAGAAATTCAAAAAAACTTATATATACATATAAGAATTATATAATATATATAAAATTATTTACATATATATACATATAACGGAGTAGATCGGATATCCGTCTCTTAAAATTTTAGTATTTGTGATTTGTTCCGTTTTCAGGGGATATTGATTTCTAGTATTTGCTTTGCTCCATACAATTACAGATATCCGGATTTTTTGAATCGAAGCAAATAACTGATCGAATCAAATATAACGGATATTTTGCCCAGCCTTACTTCTCGTTGTACATAGAGCTCTTGTCCTAAGTATCTCCTTGCCCATATTTGTGACCTCACGTTCCACATTCCTTTATAGAAATGCAACTTAATTTTTCATATGTGTTACCTCCAAAAAGTTTTGTTTTCACTTTTTTCTAGAAATATATAATGGAATGTTGACGTTTTAGTGTATTTTAAAATTTGAAGTATATCATATTTTTCTGTATAGGCAAAAATGCATAATTATTTTTTCTTCTTTGAAATAATAAAATCAAAAGATTTTTAAAGAGTAATTGGTAACAAAATAATGGCTGAATTGTGAAAAAATTCTGCTGAAAAAAGTGGTTACCAGTTGAATAAGCTGAGTTAAAATTGTTGAAAGTTTGTTCTTTTTTCAACTGGTTCAATTTGATTTAAATAACAATTGCTTGATAATAAATATTAAACTAACTTTTATCTGTGTTAGATTCAATTCAAATATGAGAAAATAATTTTTTTGAAAAATATATTGTAAAATTATTCATATGTACTTATTGTCCGTGTTAGGGTTTTTTTATTATTATTAAGTATCCACCATATTATATCATATAATCATGTTTGTTTTAGATTAAAAAATCAAAAATCAAAAATACAAATATTTAAGATATTAAAAAATTACACCTTAAATGTATTCTTTTTTTAAACAGATAATTTGCAACTATGATGGAAATTGGTGTTAGCTGAATTGAGGAATTCATAGAAATGCAGCTTAATTTTTCATATGTGTTACCAGTTGAACAACTATGATGGAAATTCCTCCAAAAAGTTTGTTTTTCATTTTTTTCTAGAAATATATAGTGAAATGTTGACGTTTTACACCTTAAATGTTTTAGATAATATAAATAGCGATAACGTATGCATAATTTAAAACAACAATAGTTTAAAACATATAATATGTTTCAAATGGTTATCCCTAAATTTTGTGATATATGTTTGTACTAAATTATTACTTTGGGTATTCTGGTATCCATTAGAGTTCGTATTGGTTTCTTTTGGGTTTTGAGTATTTCAGTATTAAGTTATAAAATCTATTCGGATAGTTTTTCCAGGTCAGATTTTGTTTGGTTTCGCATGGATTTGGATCGGTTTCAGATACTCGAATTACCCGAAACTTATACAAAATACCCAAAATAAATTTTAGATTTTAGTGTATTTCAGTTATTTTGTTAAGTTTTGCATACAAATTATTTATTTTGACAAACATAACTATATATTTTTGGGTATTTTAGATATTTTGATCAAAACATAACTAATATATTCTGTTTATAATTATAATTTTATTTTATTTATATAATTGTATTTAAGATATTTTGGGTACCATTCAATTCTCGGTTTGGTTCCAGTTCGGTTCTTGTTATTTCAGTTTTTGATTTTATTTTTTACATTTTTATGTTGTTTAATACATTAATAATATATTAAAATAATTTTTTTTACATATTTATTAACTTAATTATTTAAAAATAATTTTTTTCACCTATTCTGCAATTTCTCTGTTACCATTTATATTATTAGTTATTCCGCTAGATTCAACTAAAAATCACATAAAAATTCTGCCAAATTTCGTATTCCACCAGATTTCGCATTTACTATTCAGACTAGTGATGCCAATACGCTCGTCCACGACATTGGATATACACATATTATACAAGATCCAAAACCACATTGGATACACCTATACACATATATATACAAGATCCAGAAACAAATATATGTATCTAGATGCGATCTAGATTTTTAATTAGTGTTGTTTCAACCAAGAAAATAGAAATAGCACAACAAATTGACGGAAAAAAATTCTAATTAAGGGTGACATTTTGGTTTCTTAGGTTTCTCTTTCTTTACGTTTAAACTTTCTTCATTCAAAACAACATATTGTCAGTGTTTTATTGAAAGTGAAAAACAAAATGTTTCTCTGGTTTGTTAGTTTTTGAGGGAAAAAAACTGTTACCAAAAAAAATTACAAGATTTCTTTTGTTTGTATCAATTTTGAATTTGGTTTATTAACAAAACTCGAATCGAATTAAAAATATACTTTTATTTAATATTACTGTGATGTATTTTTGAATATATATATCTTCAATTTAAAACATAAAAAAAAAAGAATCGAGTAGTCGTAAATTTTGTCTAAAATAATCGCTTTTCTATACCGACAAGGAATATCTAATACGCTTTAGATCGGCTGAGAGCAAGAAATAAAAAAAAACTAGTATGGCAAAAAAACCGAACCAAGCTAAACCGAATATGCATCCCTCGAGTTATCTAACAAAACAAAAAACATACCGAAATTTCTCGGTTTGGTTCAGTGTGATCTTTTAGTAGAAATTACCTGATGGTTCTTTGCTTGTTTCATGGACCAATGGATATGGTAAGTAGGACCAATGGGGAGGGGACGAGATGGTCTAATTTTGGAGCCTTGTTAACGGAGGATTGATGTGGTGGTCAGTACCGGTTTGGTAAACCGGGTTGAAGCCACGATGAAGTAATCCTTCCCAGGATCCTTTAAGGTGACCAGAACGGTCACGGACTGACCAACGTGTACGTCAAGCGACTCATAGACCTCTTGTAGAGTGTGAGAGCCTTCTACTTCGATGAAGATCATCCAGGCCCGGTCTAGAGCACAAGCGGATTAAGCTATGATTTAGGGCCATCAAATTTTTTTATTAACTATTGGGTCGTATTTTTTATTTAAAATAATATATTTATAAAGTCACAAACATAAATAAAAATTAATTACAAAAAAATTTAGGCTTTATGTAGCAATATATATATATATAATTATTTAACATTTTTTAATAATAAATATATAAAAATTATAATTATTTTTTGGCGTTGTGCCACCAATTTGGCTGGGCCGGCACTGGGATCATCATGTGTTCTTGTATCATAAAGTTAAATGATGACGAAAAGCTAGTATAAATTTTCAATCTAGTAAAAAAAAACATTTTCGTTTATGATTCTGTAATTCTATTTCGCAACTTTAGTTTCCTCAATAATGCATGCAAATATGACTTCTTCTGAAGATGCAGTGACAATACTAGTAGAAACTACTAGGTTACATGATGGTCATCTCGCAACATTGTTTCATTTTCCAAAATATGCGGTATTTCCAATTTTATATTTGTGTATATATGAATTTTAAGTACCATGTGATGAGGAAAGGTTTGTCAAGCTTGTTAACGACATATTAACAACGATGTTAGTGTTCGTTACACCTTCAATTGGAGGACCAAGGAACTGGCCATTGATAAGAATAACCTGAAAATGAAAAAAAAAAAGAATAACCTGAAAAACAATATCAAAACATTATATTAATTATAATATAGTCAATGTTAACTAAAACCAAAACCAAAAAGATGAGAGAGAAAAACACAAAACAATGTACCTGTTTTGGAACACCTAAAGGAGATCTGGTTCCATAAGTAACAGTCCAAGTGAAGAAAAAACAAGGGTCCTCTGCTTTTATCACAAAAACAGAAGCAATAAGCCCATAAGACCATGTTCAAACTCAGAATTTCTTAAAAAGATTTTTTAAATATAAAATATTAATATAATATAAAAATATAAATAAATTCTAAATATATAAAAAAAAAAACCAGTTACATAAAAACACATGTCTTTTACTTTTCCAAATAATGTAAGAAGCGACACCTAAACAAGACACACTTTTTTTGCTTTTCTATTTTTTTAATATTTTATAAATATTAGATCTGAGTTAAGAACCTGCTGTTGCTGTTGCACATGCTCTAAGAACCCTAGAAGCAAGAGATTTGTCTGCTTCATTTTCTGAAAGTACTGTTTTTGAGATCAGGAAAGAGTTTTAGTGTGTTAATTATTGAAATTTCACCAAAGGTTAATCTTAAATACAAGTGACTAAGTAAGTAATGGGATCAAGGGAAGTGAGGAAGTAAGTTCATATATCGCTAGAGTGGATGTGAATCCCCATGCATGCATATGTACACAAAAGGTACCAATGCTCTTTTAATTCACGCAATTGCCGCAAACCTCTTTTTTTTTGTTAAAATATTTTCTAATGTTTTATTTGAGTTATGAA
This sequence comes from Alliaria petiolata, assembly GCA_020283515.1. Taxonomy (NCBI): domain Eukaryota; kingdom Viridiplantae; phylum Streptophyta; class Magnoliopsida; order Brassicales; family Brassicaceae; genus Alliaria; species Alliaria petiolata. The sequence goes on from JAHZTW010000003.1 coordinate 92,783,917, forward strand.
AATATAACCGATGAAGTTATAAGAGAAATAGTTTTTTTTTTATTATAACTCTGGATAAATCGCAGGTATATGGAAAGGTTCAAACTAATCTATGGAGAGGCGCAGTTCACAATTAGAAATAGTTGTTGTCTATATTTCACTTTTGGCCTGGGCAAGGTATATTTTACCCTTTTTTTAGTACCAGACGTATGAATTGCTGTATTGCCCGATTTTACATTCACATTCACATGATCACATCAGTGTAATGTAAATTACGCTTCAGATAAATAAGTCTTTAAATAATTATATGAGAAAGGAAAATATGATCGATAAAGGTAGTAGAAATACTCGCTGACAAATTCATAATTAGGCAAAGTATAGAATTTTTGTAGTAATACTAATTAATCATTGTAGTCAGAGCCTCCAACGTCGCGTAATTCGCCGTACACCTAGTATATATGAAACCATGATCATGTATCTCGGTTAGCTTCGGTACATACACTAAACCGTCATACAATATACAAGATGTACAAAACAATACGTGGAATAAAACATAACTATGTTGCAAATAAAATAAAAAACCATGTTGCAAATATACAAGACTTGTTTAAACTAGTAAATAGGAGTATAAACTACTTGATTGATATATCATCTGGGAACTCACGAGAAAAAAAAGCATTCTCTCTCGTATCCTTTCCTGGTTCGTCCTAGCCTCTGAAAATCTGGATCTCTGACCGACGTTTGGAGGCTCTCATAGCTCCGAGGTTGGTCAGATTTGTTGTCTATTTAGTATTTCATCTCTTGTATTCTCCTTTTCTGAAGGTTTTTGATGTTTTAGATTCAAAATTTCTACATCTTCTTTTTCTACAATTTTTTTTGCTTTCTTCTTCCTCTTGAGGGCCTTCTTTGCCGTTTTTTTTGGTTTTAGCTTTTTTATACTCCAATTTTTCGATTTGTTGTTGTGGTTGTGGGTGGTTTGGTGTTGCCTCTTGACCCTTCTCCTTCTTGTGGCAGCTCCTGTTTCGGATGTGTTTTTTTGGGTGCATGTTATGATTCAGTTTCCTGTGCGCTCCTCTTTGCCGTTTGGTGTCTTCCTGTTTGATTTTGCCTGTAGCGCTTTCAGGGTTTCTCTTGCTGCTTTAATCGACTTTGGGTTGGAGTTGTGTTTCTTCGAGGTGTATTCTTTTCCGTCAAACTGTGGGTTTTCTTGGTGATCGGTTACGGCAGAAGTTTGAGTTATTCGGAATGATCTCAAAGCTTTGCAGATCGCGTGTAGCTCGCTTAAAGGTTCCGAAACAAAGGTAAATTGAGATGTAATTTCTGCTGGATTCTTCTTATCTTTAGATCCTTTATAGTTTGTATCTTCCATTTCTAGTATGATTGATTAGGGTTTTAGGCTTAATTCCATTTTGTAGTTCAGTATCGTTTTCAGATTTGTATCCCACCTCTATATTCTACTTCTGTATTCCACTTTTGTATCTTTCTCTTTTCTTAATAAACTTCAGTTGAAAAAAAAAAAAGGAGTATAAACTACTTGCTTCTACCTAACTCTCACCAGTCACTAATTAGCAGCAGTCGTTCGTTACTTTTCGTTTAAGGAAATAAAGTGAAGGTGGAGACTCAAAACGTGTTGTAATTTATTTATTTTTCGACCACGTGTTGTAATTTACATGGTGAGGCATGTAAAAAGAGATCACATACGTCCAGGGAATCCAAAGTTATTATTTAATTAATCACACATGAATGCGTCACCAATTATCTCGGTTTTTCCATGCTGCTCTCCTTTAAATAAATTCATCATTAGTTTACTCACTACTTCTTTTAAATTGAAATAGGCATGTCAATTAAAATTATCAAAATAAAAGCTCGATCCGATAGGGCCTCCTAGGGCTGCCATACCAAAATCTATAAACTCACTGTCTTATCATTTAGAGGTTTTATTTTCATTCCTTTTTTTAAGTCACAAATTCTTAGGTCCTATTACAAAAATTATATATTTTTCATTTAAATTTTGCCAATTTATTTAAAATTTGCTCCTGGACGAAAAAGATCCGAATTCATGCAATCTGAATTAGATCTGAATATGTGGCTTCTGTCCAAAACATCATCATATCTGCATATATTTTTATCCATTAATGAATCTATTTTTGAACAACAACAAAAAAAAAATACTTGACCATTGTAAATTGGACGTAAATTTTAATTTTATAAAGATCATAAACTATCCTTATCTAATTTTTTTTTGTTAATTGTAAGTATCCCAAATTAAAACTCATACTAAATCCATGAAATCTACTAAAGAGTAAAGATGTCTATAAGCGACTATCAATAATTATATAATCATAAAAGTAGAATACGGCGAATCCTAACAACTATATTAGGCCATCATGGCTAAAGCCTAACGATATGTCGATATCTTATCTATTTTTTTCGTAAGTTCTCTCGGTGATCAAATTTACTATCCAAGTGAACAAACTCTTAAACTCTCCTCCTTTACTTCCTTATCGCATCCAATATAGACTAGTTTCCATACAAAGCAACACATATCAACCATGCATGGCTTCCACGTCACCACAAACACACCACGACGTGTTACATCAAGAAGACAAGAACTAATGAACAATCTCTTTGCAATTGTCTCGCGCACACAAATCCTATTAGTTTCAATTTTCAGCACCAGCTATTACCATAAAAGCCATGGCCAACGATGTGACCAAAGATCCATCACCCAAAATTGGTAAGAACAATAGTTTAAGAAACATGATGCAGTTTGACCAAAAAAAAAGAAACATGATGCAAAAACAAAATAAAAAACCTTCACTAATTAGAATTGAAACTTAATAGACTTCCTTCCTTGTCATGTTTCATGAATTACATAGAAGATATTGTGGAGGATATTTACTTATGGAGGAGGAAGAAACTGGCCTTCTCTATACTCTCTATCTCAACAGCAACATGGGTTTTGCTCAAAACTGTACCCATTGTTTCTTGGACATCCATCGCCATCGTCTCCATGGTCTTCCTCTGGGGGAGTTTACTTCGCCTTCTCAGCAAGTAATTAATTTTTTTTTCCACAAAACTATTTGAAGATCTCATTTATTTATTAATTTATTTTTCTATTCAAAATATTGGTGTTTTCTTACGTTTATTAATTTTCGGACAGGGTTGAACCGGAGCTGCCAGGGTTAGAACTAGTGTCGGAGGAATTTGTAACGGAGACGGTGAGATCTTGTCTGAAACTAATGGAAAAGATGGTTAGATGGATGTTCCGAGTCGGTGCTGAGTGTGAATGGTTTGTTTTCGCAAGAACCGTTTTGGGTTTGTGGGTCTTGTCAAGAATTGGGAACTTTCTCGATTTTCGTACTTGTCTCTTCATCGGTACGTAACTAATTTAGTAGTACTCTCATCTCATGGGGTTTTATAGGGTTGGTTTTTTTTATAATAGATTTTGTCAAGTATACGTAATTTAATTAGGTTTCCTTAATCTTATGGTACCTATAGGTTTGGTGATGGGCTTGACAGTTCCCAAGATGTGGGAGAAGAATGGAGATCGAATACAGAGACTATTGGCTAATCTTAAAGAGAGATCAAAGGGAACTTATGATACAACTCATGAGAAGATTTTGAAGATGAAGAACAAGTTGCAACATGGTAGAGAGGAGAAAGTGAAAAAAACAGAGTAGATTTTCTTACCTCTCTTTTTATCTGTAAAAGTAAATGTGTTACATGTGTAAAATGTAAACAAAATTGATGTGATTACCTGTCTTTTTACCGCTTCCATAAAAGTAACACAATCTGAGGTCAAGAACAAGATAATGTGAGGAGAAACTGATCGCAAGCAAAATATTGTGTTTTATCGGACGAGCCCAGCCCAAAATAAAAAATTGGAAAAAAGAGTCAGAAGAAACTCTCTATCAGAGCCAGGTTTCGATCCTGGGACCTGTGGGTTATGGGCCCACCACGCTTCCGCTGCGCCACTCTGATTTGTTACTTGATGTGTATCAATAAATATATTTAATGATCAATGGTGGTACAAATCGGAAATTTGATAAGTTTGGATCATCCTCGGATCATTTTTTTTTTTTTTTTTTGGGATGAATTTTGGTGTAGAGGTAATTAAAAATATGCAAATGCAGCTTTAGAATGTTGAAATTTGCTGATGCAAATATTGAGAATGAATGCTGACATTGATTAAAAAGAAATTTAGATCCTCAAGACTCAAAGAGTAAACTATCGAACAAATGAAAATGTCTTTTTATTATTATTATTGCAATTGGTCTTAATTTAATAACTAGCTTCCTTGTTTTCAGACTTCCTCCACTTAACCGGCGGCTCAAGCTCTTCCTCCTCCTCTTCTTCATGGAGATTCTCTTGTCCCATTGGCTGCATCAGAAACTGTCCTTCATTTTGCTCCTGACCTTCCTGTAATGGAGGCTGAAGCATGAGCTGTGTCTGAAGCTGATCATGGTTGATATGATGCTCTGTCTCTTGGCCCATTTGATAAGCCTCACCAAAGCTTCCTAAAGCAAGAGATGGTCCAGACAACGACCCACCAGCACCGTGATCATTCACATCCATCTGGTTATAACCGGTGGCAGTAACCGAAACATTGTTGTCTATTCCGTAACCATTGAACATCCCTTGTTGATCTCCTCTGTCTAAAATCATTGCAGCCATCCTCTGTGCATCAGCAGCAATGAGCTGCAACTGCTCATCTTGGGGTTGATGTTGATGTTGATGTTGATGTTGGTGCTGAGACATGATCAACGGTTCTCCTTGAGGGATCACTCCATGTGGCATTCCTTCCATAGCCATCATGAAATTGGGTGGAGGATTGTTGCCTAGAGGAGGAAGATAAGGCTGTTGCGGTATCGCAGCATCGGGTCCTATGTAACCGGCAAGCTCTTCTTTAGCAGTGACGAGATCTTGTTGGATTTTCTTGAGACATTGCTGCAAGAAAGAGATGAGACCAACGCATCCATAGATTGGGTCACGGATACGGGCCTCCGCTTCATAGTAGAGGGAATTAACCGCGTCCTCGCGGTTTATAGGTGAGAGATCGTTGAGGATCTTGGTTACATTGCTTGCTCCAAAGACTTTGTGGACATAGATAAACTTTTGAGGCTGAGTTGGTGGAAAATACGGAGCAAAGACGCATTCTTGAGTGCATTTTCGTCTCAAGAGCTTGCAAGCTGCACAAGGTGTTGAAGCCATTCTCTCTCTCGAGATCAAACACTGTCAAAATGAAAATGGTATTGAGACATAATCATTGTTAGAAGGAAAATGGTATGCAAGACTAACGTTTACACGAATCTTGTACCACAAGAAACAGACAACTTAGAACACAAGAAACCAAAGTTACGGCATTTAGTATCATCCTTTGAATTGAACAGATCAGAATCAGATCAACTTTCACCCCAAAAAAAACCATAACTATGAACAATTAATTACTTTTCATCAGAACGGATAAACTATATCAGTTTTCAGCCAAATCAATCTCATTCAGAAAATCAGAATTATAAAAACGAGAAAAATGAAGAAAAGTTTGTTTAGAAAAAATTAAAAAAAAAGAAATTGATCATATCAAATGAAAATTAAGAAATCGTACCACAATCGTTCCCTTTGCCCGTTGAATCTTCGATGATGGTACCTGAAATTATTAGAAGAAAAAAAATAATCAAAACAAAAGAAAATTGAAATCCGAAAGAAAACCCAAAATAAAATAAAAAGAGTTACTGGAATTTTGGGAGTGAGAGAATGAAGGAGAAGAAAAAGAAAAAAGAAAAAAGACAGAGATTTTCCCAGTACAGTGCCTGAGGAATCGTGCGAATTGATAGAAACTGAGGAACAAATGACGGAGATGTTTCTGAGAAATTTTTAAGGAAGAAAAAACAAAATGAGATTTAGAAACCTTAAACAGAAACAAGAAGAGAGAGAGAGAGATGCATCGTGTCATAACCATATACGCACGTATGGTGAAATCTTGAATCTTAACCGTTCATGCAAATATTTTTTTTGCTTCTGTTACATAAATAAAGATTGTTGAAGTGTGTTTAATTTGATAAATGACTGATTCAAAATTGATAAGAAAAGGAAAACAAATATATTTACTTTGAAAAAAGTGATATAATTATAGATATTATTGACTGATTATATCATTCTTAAAATAGACTTGAATTTCATTTGAACGGTTTACAAATATAACAAGTAGTATTTAAAATAGATTTCTTTAGTATTTTACATTAACCTTTTAAAATAAATATTGAGAAAATAGTATTTCATATGTATGGAATTACAAACAAACAAAAAAGTGAACGTTTACTTTTTAACCTCTTAAAAATACTGGCTTCATTAATTTGAATTTGATACAATGTGTGCACGTTTAACTGATAATAATAACAGAAGCAGATTATGATTTGAATTTAACTTGAGCGGATCACTATTCACTAATATATAAATCGGAAGCTAAAAAGAAAAATCTTCACTGGTATATTAAATGAATTAACTGTTGGCAAAAGATAATGAGAAAATCGCATTCAAAATGTATGAAATTCAAAAAAAAATATCAATAAACGTAGTTTTTAACTTTTGTTATGTGGAAATTTCTTTACCAATATTTCTCTCCCATTTTTCTTTCCCTTTCAACGTATCTTTGTCTCAACACTTACAGAAAACAAAAAGCTAGGCCTTCAAGCAATCATATGCAAGATCTGAACTTCAAAGACAACCATGATCATGATAATGAGTCATAAAATCCTTGAAGAAAATATTAGATCTTATTGATCAACTTGTGAGAGGCAAGATGGTCTTTGTTTTCATCAATATCTGTCCAATGACACGGATATGAGGATTGTCTCGGTAGCCTTCCTCGATTCCTATTATTTAGTACATAGTTTCTAAGAAATACATTTTCTTACTTTTGACTTTTACTTTTCAGTATAGAGCATAATCAACAACTTCAGCAAGCTTGATTCATGTTCTTTGTCCAATCTCAACCTCGATGAGTGCTTCTAAATATTAAATTCTTCTTAAGATCTTTGCACATTTTTTTTCCGAGAAAATCGCATAAAAAACCCTCAGAGTAACAGCTACAGAAGTTTAAAATGTTGGCTGTCACTCTTAGGGTTTTTTATGCGATTTTCCCTTTTTTATTTTTAATGCGACTATTCTGGCGATTTCGTTGATTTTTTTCCTTTCTTTTTTTATATTCTATTGACATCTCCAACTCTACTCCTGATTTCACTCCAAATTTTATTTTGGAGTAAAACCTCCTCCAGCCTACTCCATTTATAACTCCAGAATGGAGTAATGATTTTTTTTTTCAAATATAAAGTAATCTCATTTTGCACTTTATTTTGGAATTGAACTTTTTTTATTTATAAAATAGTCATTTATATTTTTTATAATCTCATTTTAACAATTATAAATAATTATTTTAATGATGAGTTATTTTTTAATCTTTTTTAATTAATGAGTTACAAGTTTATCAAATTATATAATAATGTGTGAAATTGTGATGTATGCATAATAAGTTTTTTTGTTAAAAATGTACATATGTGTAAATTAATATATGTGATATATTTAATAGAAAATATAATGACATAAACTGATAATAAATTTAAAAATACACAAAATAGTACTGAAACTAAAAATAACATAAATTAAACTTAATACAAAAACGGCTAGTGATTTTATGAGTTAATAATGGTTAAATTTATGTGGTGTAATGTGTTTTTATATATTATAATGACTACGTTTAAATAAATATCATAATTTATGAATATTTTGATTAAAAATGGATCAATTTTTAAATTTTATAGATAAAGTATATTATTAGCAATTAAAAATAAAATAAATAAAAAGAATATACTTAGAATACTTTGTTGCAGTAGAAAATGGAATAACACATTGAAAAGAAATTCTATTCTATATTGAAATTACTATATTTTAAAGAAAAAAATAGAGCAATACACTGGACACGCTCTAATTATAGATACCTCTTTTTATTTTGTCTTTTCAGTTACAATAAGATTTAATGTTCAATCTACTGTGAGCATTGCTCTCGCTATCGATTGTGCGATATAGTATGAAAATCCCTATTTTCTTCATTTGTCACTTCAATCGCTTGGTTCTTGTCTTCATTTGTCACTTCAATCGCTTGGTTCTTGTCTTCGATCAGCTCATTTCTGGTTCCTGCTTTTACTCATGGCGCCGGTTGGTTTGAATGTAGGCAATAAGCTCAAATTCATTGATGATACTATCTCTAAACCCTGATAATCAAAAGGAAGCCAGATCTAGGACCAACATTGTTCATGAATTATGTGTCAAAGAAAATTGGACAAAGTCTGTTGTTTATGTCCACAACTAGAAAATTTTGGGAAATTTTTATGTCACAATTAAAAAAAAAATGATGCGCCTAAGCTTAATGAGATAAAGCAACGCCTTGGTACAAAACTACAAACAATCTGTGTAACTTCTAGAAAACCGCCTCATTCGCATCTTCCACAAAAGCTAAGACATGTTGGACTGTTTCATAATTGTTAAGCTTTGACATATTTTCCATTTCCTATCAGTCTATTCGGGTACCCGTTTGGGTTCAATTTGATTTTTTTGGGTTTGAGATATTTCGTATAAAAAGACACAAAAAAAAAATCCAAATATATTTATAGATATTATGAAAATATATTGTAGTTAAAAAAAATCAATAATAGTCTAGTGGTTAAAGCATGGTTGAAATATGTTATTTTCGATGTTCAAAAAAAATAAAATATATATATATATATATATATATTGTAGAGATTTGTATATATTTTATTTGTACTATGAATTTAGAATCCATTCGGATATTTTTATTTTTTGGTTTGGATTCGGTTCAGTTCGGTTCTGCCCGAATTTGGGTCGGTTCCGGATATCCGAATAACCTGAAATTTATTTAAAATATTATAAATTTTTTGAATATTTCTGGTATTTTGATTATTTGGTTAAATTTTATAAAAATTATTTAGCTTTGACAAATATAACTAAATATTTTTGAATATTTTGGTTATTTTCGTGAAAATATAACTAATATATTCGATTTACGATTGTAATTTTGGGTATTTCGGTTATTTCAAATCTAAATATAACTAATATTTTTAGGTATATAATTATATTTCGGATATTCATTCGGTTCTCGGATCGGTTCTGATTCGGATTCGATTATTCATATATATAAGTTTATAATACATTCGAATATTTATATCGGTTCTAGTTTAATTTGGTAACTTTCAATTCGGTTCGGTTATAAATAATTTGGCCAAGGCTTAGGTGATGAATGTTTGTTTGGTTTTTGGATTTTAGTTTTTGGTTTTTGTAAACCCATAAATTGTGGTTTTTGGTTTTTGTGTACAAAATCAAAAACTTTTTAAAAACTAATTTCCCTAAATTTTAGGAAATCTATTTCTTCAAAATCATAAATGGCAAGAAAAGTAGTTTTTGAAAAACAAAAAACTAAAAACCATTCCAAAAAATACAAACATTCAAGTCCGTAATCTAACTTTAGCACTAAACAAGGATGTTTGTATCTGATATCAATCGATTTATGTTGCTTTCTTTCTTTGAATTTGAACATCTAAAAATCAAGATTTAGGAGATTAAAGGTCTGATTGGTTATTACTGTAGCTTTAGTTTTTTTTCTGTAGAATTAAAGTTGTAAATATTTTGTAGAATTTAAAATGTAAGTTTTTTGTTGTGGCTGCAGATTTTAATTTTGTAGATTTTAATACTGTAGAATTTTTAATTTTTCAAAGCCAAACTATTACTTTAGATATTTTTGCTTTGTAAAAAAAAGTTATATATGTAGCTTAAAAAATCTGTGTGAAACATAATTGAAAAAAAAATAATGCTCTAAACAAATTATAGTTGTGTAAAGATTCTCTTCTAACTGATTATGTTCTTTGAGGAACCTTCTAACCCAAATGGCTTCACTTGTCTCTCTAAAGCTATTAGAGCCACACAATTTAGTTATTTCCAATTAAAATAATATCAAAATTGAAACAAACTCGACCACAAAATTCCGATATTTTTCATCTGGGTATAATTTATAATACGTTTAACCCTTAATTAACACAAATTCAGACACATAAACGATTGTAATTATGTTTCAATCTTGAGTGATTAAACTCTACGGTTTCTGGGCTTCGGGTCCTAAAATCCCGTTGACGACTGAAGTCGCGACAAGAACTCCGACGAACTCAGCCGCCACGACTCCTCCGGCCTGTGTCAATCCGTTGTAACTAACCACCGTCACGACCTCTCTCTCCGCCGCCTCTAATCCTTTTTCCGCCGTCTCTACTCCTCTCTCCGCCGCCTCTAATCCTTTCTCCGCCGCAACCACGCCTCTCTCCGCCGTCTCGAAGCCTTCCTTCACGATCTCCACCGCTTCTTCTTCCGCCTTTTTCAGCTTCTTTCTTATCCCAAACAGCGGAATAGTCTCCGCCATCGATGCAGGCTGCAAGCCTGTCACCACCGTCGCTGCCGTCAAGGAAAACAGCAGATTCCTCCGAGAGGCGCCGGATAGCGAGAGCGACGGAGGCGCGGGTTTGTTAGGATGCGCCGCGCGTGGGCTAACATGCGCATTTCTTGCGCAACGCGCCTGGAGAGCACCACCACCACCGCCGACTAAAGAAAGCGAAGCCATTTTTAGATGACAGAAGAAAAATCCTAAGCCAAGCAAAGTGACTATCAATGTGATAGAGAAAATTGGAGAAAAAATTCAATATATAATAAGATAAACAGAACAAAATTCATTGTCAAATAAATGATATGCCACGTCGTCTCCTTTTAGATTCTTTCAGGAATGGGAAACCCGAAATTGACATGCCACGTCATCAGAATTTTACTAACTAAAATATGTTTTAATGGCACTAATTATTTTTATATTATGACTGAATAAAATTTTGTGTATAAAGGAAAAAGTAAAAATTTCCTGCACATGTAATACAATCTCGAAAAAAAAATATATTTTACAAACTAATCAATTTGCCAAAGAGAGATTGGAAGATATAGAGAAAAAAAAATGGCTATAGAGTAGATTATAGTTTTTTTAAGCAGCGATAACCGAGTTCGTCCTACCTCTTCTCTCTCAGGTCCGTTCCTCGAGGTGGCCATCACCGATCAAGATGAGCCCTTTCCGCCGCAGCTCCGCCGTTCTTTCCCTCTTTTTCTGATGCTCCTCGTCCTCCTCCCCTCCATGGCTTTGGTGGTACCTGACTCTCTTCCTCCGTCGCGGCCCAGGCCTCCTGCAGATCCGCCACCAGGTAAGTCCTCACCAACCTTGCGTGAAGTGCTCTCTCCCCTCGTCCCGCCAGAACCACCAGATCCGCCAGATTCATCCTCCATCCTCGTCCCTCGCTTGGTCCTCGTCGCCTCCGCCATCTCCTCTCCTCATGCGTTTCCCCAATCTCTAGATCTTGATTTTTCCTTTCTAGATCCGGATTTTATATTTGGCGCTGTGGTTGGCTCTCTTGTGTCCAATGGTGACACACCTTTCGGATGCAGTCATGTATTCTTGCCGTCTCTCCACCTCGCAAGGCCTCAAGCCGCCTCTCCATCTTGTCACCTCGTTGCCTTCCTGTCTCTCCCGATTTCCCAGGTTTACTCCTACTCCTCGTCTCTTGCTTCTCCATTCCTGGAACAGCTAGGGGGTGGGAATCGCTTGTTTTGTGGAGTCTGGGTATGGTGCTTCCTTTACCGAGTGATTCGGTCCTTTTTGTTTCCGCCTCAGTGCGGCTCTTTACTGCAGTATGCAGGGTTTCCTCCGTTTTCAAATTCACGGTAACTTCAAATTCTCTTTCTAAGTCGCATATTAGAAAGAAAGATGATCTTAGTAGCCCTCTTCCATTGATTCGGGTTTTGGACTTATATAGTCCTCATCTCTCCTTTAAGGAGGTTGTTTTCCTCCCAAATATTTCACTTGTCTCTAGTGGTATTGTTTCAAGGAGCATTGTGTCGAAGGTAGTTCTGTTTAGAACAAGAGTCATGAGGATTTTAGTCTCTCGTTCAGTAATTGATGTTGTTGACGGCTTCACCTTCTTGACTATGGAGGCTGTGTTTCCTCCTCTTGGAAGTTTCCTTCAAGACAGCAAAGTCTGCTCTTGTCTGGATGTCGCTTCGGTTGAGCTTGTTAGCTCCCATTTATCATCGGTTGAGCTTGTTAGCTCCCATCTATCCTTTTATCTCTATTTGAGTTATTGCTGCTGTCTTTACTTTATCTTGTGCTCCACCAATCTGTTGGTTGAAGCCTTGGTATGTTTGGCTTCTTATGGCCGTTTGTATCATCTTCTTTTGGAGAAAAAACTTTCTTAAGGTAATGCAAGTTATTGTTTGACCAAAAAAAAAGGTAGATTATAGTTTTTTTTTGTTATTAACCAAATTTTTCATAATATTTTGTTATTTGCGAAAAAGTAATATCATTTTGTTAATTAGGCCTTGTTCGTTTTTGTAGTTGGATGTTACATTTGAATGCAGTATTGAACGATGTATCTGGATGCTGCATTTAAAGTTTTTTTTTGATTTTTACATTCAGATATTTCATCTGAAAGCTATTATGTTCGTTTCTGATTTTGGAACAGCATCGTGCACGAACGACAACTCCAAACGTCACACATCCGCCGCCTACTTACCGTTTAGGTGGCACCAGCGAGATCCAGCTAAGGAAAAAGAGTA
>JAHZTW010000003.1:92796822-92816643 GCA_020283515.1 Alliaria petiolata
CTTACAATATTTTGAGTTAGATGAACATATCACTTATGCAGCGTTTGAAATTAAATAATTAACAAATTTAAATAATTTTTGAATTTAAGTTTTAATAATCTTATTTTAATATCTTTTTTTAAAAAACACTAGTAAATTTTTAAATACACAAAAAATAAAACATTAAAAATTAAGGGAAAAATGCAGTTTTGCGATTTTATGATTTTGGTGGGAAAATACGGTTTTATGGTTTTGGCGAGAAAATGTGATTTTGCGGTTTTACAATTTTAGCGGAAAAACACAATTTTACGTTTTTGGTGGGAAAAGGCGATTTTGCGGTTTTGTGGAAAAACGTGATTTTTCGGTTTTGGCGGAAAAACATGATTTTGAGGTTTTGTCGGGAAAATGCGATTTTACGGTTTTGGCGGAAAAACGCGATTTTACCGTTTTGCCGGGAAAACTTGATTTTACTGTTTGGCGAGAAAACATAATTTTACGATTTTAGGCAGAAAACATAATTTTGCGATTTTAGTGAAAAATACAATTTTGTGGTTTTGACAGAAAAACATGATTTTGCAGTTTTAGTTATTCCCACCAAAATCATAAAACCGCAAAACTGCATTTTTTGCTAAACCAATCTTTGTCTAGTTAGTAACATTAGTGCGTTCAATTTTCATAATCTCTTATAGTACTCAGAATTAACATTCATATATTCGGATTTAAATAATCACTATTATCCGTATCAAATGAAGATTAAACTCAGGGCACAAAGTAATTGTTGTTAGTTTAAAATAATTATATTCTAAACTAAATTCTTTTTAAACTTGTATTGCGTTTGCTAGCTAATTCCATTAGGTGCGAGAGAAATTTGATATTTTGTTGTGCTAAATGTTTAAATTCTCAGAGACCATTAATGATGGTTGCAGTAGCACAAACCCTAGCGTTAGCAAATAAGGCCGAAACCCTATAGATACTATCCATGGCTCAATCGAAGCTCTCCACAAAGATTTCTCCATGGATACTCTTCTTTGCTCACTTGAGATGTAAATTGTATTCAGAAGTATTGTGGTAATCTGCTGCTTTAAGCAATGGTACAATGAAATGGTACAATCTTCCTCTGTTTCTGTTTTTAAGGATTATCTTTGCGCTCTCTTTTTCTTCATTCTATTGGTATTTTGTTTGCTGAGTCTTGAGTTTAGTTGTATTTAGTATGAAGTTATACAGACCTTTTTTTGCTACTTTCTGAAGCATTTGTAATATAGTCTGTGGCATACATATCTAGATTCTAGTCCTTTTTTTTTTGGAATGTAGTCTTTCTAGTTGGTCTTTTTGTCTGAATCGTCCAACAAAGTAGATGGAAACTTGTGTAATCGTATTCGTATACAAAGTTTTCAAAACACGTAACTATAATAGGAACCTGTATATAATAGTTACGTGGCATTATACACGTAACTATAATAAGAATCCCACGAAACTTCCGCTTTTGGGTCCTATAACTCTCGAGTTCTGCTCTGTTTCTGGTTTGTATTTTTTTTTTTTTTTTTTTGTAAGAATTGAAAGGTTTTGAGTATTTGAATGATTCAGAGCTATGGCGTTATAATTATGGTCACGTTCACGTTGTTCTTGAGATGGACTGCGTCCTTCGCTGCAGTGTCAATCATCTTTCATGTCTAAAACATTTTGATTTTTGTATATGTTTAAAAAATTTCGTTCTTTCAATAATCATTTACCCTTTTTTTTTTGGTGTGTGTGTAAAGTCTTCTGATGATATTGGATCGAACTAAATGGAAGTCAACCAATATGTGGAGACTTCGCTATTAGCTCCTTACCTCTTATTTAGTCTTCCTCTTGTTATTTTCCAGTTCTTGAGGTAACATTCAATACACACACAAAAGGAAAAGAAAACATTTTATGTTATCGTTCTTGAGTATGTAACGATGATTCGATTAAACATTTGAATTGTAATCACTTGAGTGGTTACAAAAACTCATTCACTCAAAAGGACAAAATCACTTGCACCATTTGTCTTCGTCTTCTCTTTGTCTACTCTCTTTGGTACTCATTTGCTTGTCTCTTCTAAGAACCAAACTCTTCACATTGACAAAAACGAGACCTTCTGTTTCAATTTTTTTTTTTAAAGTAACATTGATTGTTTTGTTTACGATAGTGTTTGTTTTTAAAAGAATCTACATTTTAAGTAAAGGAATTTAATTGAATTAGATAGAATTTAAGTTGATTACAAATTTACAACCACCATCTCTAATCCATTAATTAAGGTGGGATTATTCAATAAATGAATTTAATTGAATTAGATAGAATTTAAGTTTCTATAAAATTCTAGTGTTATTCAATGTATTGAAATTTCAGTTCTATAAAATATTATGTGGTGGTATTCATGGTTAGTGTCATTTCAAAAGAATTAATAAAAAGTTCAATAAAAATTGTGAAGAATCAAATCTTAGCTTTCTAGGTGTCATTTGGATAGAATTCATTTAAATCTCTTCAAAAACTCTAAAAGCTGTCGATTAGGAGTTGATTTGAATTCCTTCCAATTCAATCATTCAATAAGGTTTCAAGTAATTCTTTGTATCTCATGGTAGTCCTTCACTTAATACGAACTAGGTGATAATCCGCGCCCTGCGCGGGGTGAGAGATTTATATTTTTTCGGGTAAGTGAATTTGAATTTAAAATATAAAAATTTCTAATTATTTTAATATCAATTTTTCATTAAATTCTTATTAATCAACGGGATTAATAAAATAATATTTAGTTTTGTTTAAGTGAAGTTGAATTTATATATTATTATGTTTTTTATAATTGAAAAATTAAACTATAGTAAAATATTTTAATTCAGTTTTTAATAACATAAATTGTTATGTTGAAAATATAGTAGGAAAAAGTTTAAATTTGTATGATATTAAAACAATTAGAAAGATAAATGAAGAGATATCATAAATAAATTATGTAAACAATATCTGAAATAAATAATAATATGATTTTAAAAACTAACATATAAGTCTGAAATTTTAATATCTAATGTAATTTATAGATATCTAAAAGAAACTGATTGGGAAACATATAAAATGTCTTTGTGAAAGTGGTTGTGTGCTTACTATGTTGTATTCAATGTCTCAAGTTTGATTCCCCAAAAAATGAAATTAATATTTTTTTTATAATAATTTTATTACTATTAATTAATTTCATTAAATGATATGTGAGAATGAATGTGGTGCTGACACATCAGCAAAATGGCACCATTGTAAATAAAAGGGTTTGTGAGAATGTTTCTCGATTAATATATAGGGGATTTCTTAACCAAAAAAAAAAAAAAACTCTAGCATATAAACTTAGAAAGTGAACTGATATGATGTCAACAAAAAAAAAAAAAAAAAAATTAGAAAGAGAAAAATTCTTAAAAATAAGAATGGTACGTTGTAGCAACTAGCAAATGTCATAACAAACTAGTATAACGCTGGTTAGCAGTACATACATCAAATCAATATCAACCATAATGATTCTTCGTATTCCGTACACGATACACCTACATTGATTTATTTAATCTCACCATTCAAACCAAACCAAATCGATACATGCATGTACATACCTACATGAAATCAATATCAACCATAATGGTTTTTATTGAAGTATGTGATTTGATGATTTATTAATAAGAGCAATGCTCTGGTTTTATACAGACGAGAGAGACAGAGTAACGGGAAAGAGGATTGCTAGAGTGACCACAATATACAGCCCTAATTATGGAGATATGTCGGGTAAAGGAAAAGCTACTTTATATATTTAATACGCCCCCTCAAGACGGACCGGTGGTAGCAAGTCCGATCTTGATACATAACGATTCATGGCGAGCTCGAGGGAGAGGTTTCGTCAAGGCATCGGCAAGTTGATTTGCAGAAGTGATGTGAGAGACACGAACTTGACCTGATTGAACATGATTTCTCACAAAGTGATAATCAAGTGCCAAGTGTTTCATGCGTGAGTGAAACACTGGATTCCCACTGAGGTATGTTGCTCCTTTGTTATCACAATAGATGGATGGGGTGGAAATTGATTTGAGTCCAAGTTCTGTGAGTAATGAGGTGATCCAACATACTTCAGAGGTTGTATCTACGATGGAGCGGTATTCCGCTTCGGTGGAGGATCGAGCGACACCCGATTGTTTCTTGGAGGACCATGCAATGGGATGTTGACCAAAGTAAACGATGTAGGCACCAGTGGAGGTGTAGTCGTCTTTGTTCCCAGCCCAATCGGCGTCGGTGAAGGCGTGAAGTGACGGGGTACTTTTTGTTGAGTAGTAAATCCCTTGAGATGGTGTTCCCGCAAGGTAACGGAGTATACGTTTGACGGCTTGCCAATGATCTGATGTCGGCATGTGCATAAATTGGGATAGTTTATTCACTGAATATGATATGTCTGGTCGGGTGAGTGAAAGGTATTGTAGACTCCCGACTGTAGCTCTATATTCTGTCAGATCTGCTAGTGGACTACCGGAGTGAAGTGTGAGTGTCGTGTTGGAACACATTGGAGTCGATACTGGTGTGGCGGTGCTCATCTTGGTCCGATGTAATAGATCTGCAATATAACGGTTCTGATTTAGTAACATACCACCAGAGTTCCTATAAACTTCAATACCAAGAAAATAAGAGAGAGAGCCGAGATCCTTTAGAGAAAAACGAGTGGAGAGAGAAGCTATGAAGCGGTTGAGAGAGGTGTTGTTGTTTCCCGTGAGAATGAGATCATCTACATAGACAAGCATGTAGAGGAGAATCCCATTCTTGTTGTAGATGAATAAACTCGCATCAGCCACTGAATTTGTAAAACCAGATTGTAACAGGAATGTGCGGAGTTCATTGTACCAAGCTCGGGGAGCTTGTTTAAGGCCATAAATGGCTTTGTGAAGTTTGCAGACGGCCAAGGGCTGGTGTTTGTCATGGAATCCTGGTGGTTGGGCCATGAAAACCTCGTCGTCAAGTTTCCCTTGGAGAAATGCATTATTCACGTCAAGTTGACGGAGCTGCCAGTTGTGGGTTAGTGCGACACTAAGAACAAGACGGATTGTTGCAGGCTTAATGACCGGACTAAATGTCTCATGGAAGTCCACCCCAGGGCGATGGTGAAAGCCCTTTGCAACTAGGCGTGCCTTGAATCTTTCTAGAGAGCCATCTGCGTGTCTTTTGATGGTGAAGATCCATCGACATCCGACTATGTTTGCAGCATTTGAGGCGGATGTGAGAGACCATGTTTTGTTGCGAGCCATTGCCTCCAATTCTTCATACATTGCACGTCGCCAGCGAGGGTCTTTCATAGCTTCTGCTACTGAGGTTGGAATTTTTTCGGTGATTGGAACAACGACAGCACTGAGGTTGAGTTTGTTGATTGGTTTTCGAGGACGATTGCTTTTTCTGTTTGGTGGAGCTGGTGGAGGAGCAGGTGCAGCGGGTGAGTGACCTGCAGTAGAGGCAGTTGTAGGTGGAAGTAAAGGTGGGGTTGGTGCAGGTGGTGCTGGCGTCGGTGGTGCTAGCGCAGGTGGTGTTGGCGCAGTGATTAGAGGCACCGAGGATGATATTGAGATTGAGGTGATTTCAGGAGTTGCAGCTGCTGGTAATTCTGAGACCTCATGATTAGAAGACAAATCAGACGTTAGAGGAGTAGGTAGAGAGAAGGGAAATACATATTCGTGGAACACAACATGACGAGATGTGTATATTCTAGAGGATGTTCTATCTAAACAAAAGTATGCACTTTGAGTTGTGGAGTAACCAATGAAAACACATGGGGTGGATCGTGAATCTAATTTGTGTGATGCATATGGTTTTAGCCAGGGAAAACACAAGCAACCAAAAATCTTAAGTTTTTGAAAATTTGGTGATTGACCGAAAAGACATTGAAATGGTGATTTTAGAGAAAGAGTTGGTGTGGGCATACGGTTGATAAGATACACCGCCGTGGTGAGAGCATACGTCCAATAGGACTTAGGCATGGACGCATGAGTCAAGAGAGAAAGACCCGTTTCGACTATATGTCGATGTTTGCGTTCTGCAATACCGTTATGCTCCGGCGTATGTGGAGGGGTGGTAAAGTGTGAAATACCATTCCCAGAGAGAAATTCTGCTAGTGCAATAAACTCACCACCATTGTCCGTATAAAACGTTTTTAGTTTTGATTGAAATTGGTTTTCAACCAACACTCTGAATTTGACAAAAAATTCAAAAACTTGTGATTTGCGTTTTAAGGGATACAACCATGTGTATCGAGTAAAATGATCAACAAAAATCACATAGTATTTAAAACCGTCGATAGAAACTAATGGTGATGTCCATACATCAGAAAAAACAATATCAAGAAGGCGAGAAAAAATAAGAGTAGAGTTGTTGAAAAGTAACTTATGCATTTTATTAATAGAGCAAGCACTGCAAGGCTTGTTTGATAAAGAGTTTGAAGACAAAGGTAAATCAAAAGATGAAATAACGTTTTGAAGAATTGGTAATGCTGGATGTCCTAATCGTGAATGCCAATCAGAAATAGATGTTTTGATGGCAGACGCGTAGGCGAGTGATGGAGGAGTAGACCGATGTGTTTTTGGCCATTCATATGTGCCACCTTTAGGTTTGCCTTCGAGGCGGAGTGCCCCCGTGTTCAGGTCGCGAACCTGGAAATATGTCGGAGTAAATGTGACAGATACACCATTAGAACAACATAGTTGAAAGACTGAAATAAGATTTTTGTCAAGAGAGGGAACATAGAGAACATTATTCATAAAGAAAGGACTAGTAAATGAGGGAAGAGAGAAGGAACCCGTATGAGAGATTTGTAAGCCCGAGCCATCACCGAGAAGAACATCATCGCCCCCATGATATGGTGAATGGAGAGATAAGTTTGCAAGATCTGATGTCATATGGTGCGATGCTCCGGTGTCAACCAGCCATGTAGAAGAGTCTGAGTCCGACATCAAGGCAGGATTGGCTCGTGGTTGCCATGTAGGTGGCGAGGGAGATGGTAGCCATGGTTGACGATTTGATGGGGCTTGCCACGGTGTAGATCCTCCACGGACGATGTGGAATTGAGGACAATATTTTGCACTATGGCCTTGGATGCCACACGCTTGGCAACGACCGAGATAGGGACGAGGGGTACGATTGTTGTTGTAGTTTGGTGAGACGTTGGTGTTGTTACGTGATTGGTTATGCTGTGAATTGTTGGATCTCCAGTTCTGATTATGCCGAGGACCCGGGTATGTTGCATTTGCAGTGATGGGACCAGAGTGTGGTGGTTCGGCACAGAGAATCATCGCTTCACGGTTGAGCAGAAGTTCATGGAGCTCTGTGTATGAGATAGGCGTATCTCTGCCGTTGACAGCATCGATCTCGGCTTTGTATTCGTCAGTAAGCCCTGCGAGAATCTGTTCGGTTAGGTCCTCTGGATCAAGAGGCTTGCCGAGAAGTGCAAGTTCGTCAGCTTTGCCTTTGATGATTCGAAGATATTCAGAGATCGTGTTGGTGCCTTTAACACAGGTCTTGATCTGAAATTTGAGCTGTCTAATGTGACCTCTGGTCGGTTTTCCAAACGTTGCAGCCAAGAGACGCCACACATCACATGTGGTTTTGGCACTAGAAACAACGGGCTGAACCGGTAACGAGATGGCTCCGATGAGCGCACTGTAGAGGAGACGATCTTGGCGGCGCCAATGAGTAAAATCAGGATTGGGGAAGGACTCTCCATCAATCGTGATGGTGGTAGGAGGGATCGTGGCAGATTCATCAATGAATTGATGAAGCTCGTGTCCCTCAAGTAGAGCGCAGATCTGATTGCTCCACATGATGTAATTGAGATTTGTGAGTTTTGTAATGTTGGACATATTGATGGAGATGAGCATGGTGGATGGATCTCTGGTGTTGAAGACCGTTGTATGATCTGTAGTAGCAGCTGGAATAGAACTTTCAGAAGACATGTTGCCGTTGAAGAGAACTTTGTGAGACAAAAAAAAACTCACGAACAGATATAGAATAAGAGGGAAGAAGAAGTTTTTTTTTTTTTGATCGGTATTGCTCAGAAACAAAGATAGAATAAAGGATGAATAAGAGAGAAGAATTTTTTTTTCCGATGGCTATAGCTCTGATACCATATTGAAGTATGTGATTTGATGATTTATTAATAAGAGCAATGCTCTGGTTTTATACAGGCGAGAGAGACAGAGTAACGGGAAAGAGGATTGCTAGAGTGGCCACAATATACGGCCCTAATTATGGAGATATGTCGGG
This sequence comes from Alliaria petiolata, assembly GCA_020283515.1. NCBI lineage: Eukaryota > Viridiplantae > Streptophyta > Magnoliopsida > Brassicales > Brassicaceae > Alliaria > Alliaria petiolata. The sequence continues at coordinate 92,805,079 of JAHZTW010000003.1, forward strand.
TAAAGGAAAAGCTACTTTATATATTTAATAGTTTTTCATATTCCGTACACGGTACACCTACATTGATTTATTACTGAATCTATTGGGATTAGTAGAGGTTAATGGGTTTCCCAATAGAGGTTAATGGGCTATGAGGCCTTAATCTCTAGAGAGTATGTGTAAGATTATCCCACATTGAAAGTTGGGAGGGACCTTGACTAATATATAAACAACTTGGACCAATTCACTCACTGCCAATTGGTTTTGGGTTGGAAGCTCAGGAAACTTAACATGGTATCAGAGCCCGATCCACACACTCTCGTTGTCCGACCCAGAAAAATTGGTATTTGCCCCCTCGACCCGAAATTGATGGTCATGCGAGATTAATGGCTAGAAGGGCCATTATCACGAGGGGGGGGTATTGGGATTAGTAGAGGTTAATGGGGTATGATGCCTTAATCTCTAGAGAGTGTGTGTAAGATTATCCCACATTGAAAGTTGGGAGGGACCTTGACTAATATATAAACAACTTGGACCAATCCACTCATTGCCAATTGGTTTTGAGTTGGAAGCCCAGAAAACTTAACAGAATCTCTACACAACACTAAAACGCCCATAGAGGATTTCTTTATTTAATCTCACAAAAAATTGTAGCGGTACTCCAACACTTGAGAGGCAGCACATGCACGATGAGCTCCATTTGGAACGTTGCAATGTTGATTATAGCCTTAGTGGTTGTGAAGGTCACCCATTGGCTTTACAATTGATCAAACCCTAAATGTAATGGCAAGTTACCACCGGGATCAATGGGTTTTCCGATCATCGGAGAGACAATCGAATTCTTTAAGCCTTCTGGATTCAACGATATCCCACGCTTTTTGAAGAAGAGGATGATAAGGTAATATATTTCAATCCCTCTATATATCTATTATTCTTTTTTTTTTTGTATATAAGTAAGATTGTGTTTGCATGATTTCTTCTAGATACGGGCCGTTGTTTCGGACAAACATTTTTGGTTCCAAAACTGTTGTTTCAACGGACCCAGATGTGAACTTCCAGATTTTCCGGCAAGAGAACACATCTTTCGAGCAAGGTTATCCGGAAATAATTGTCACGGTATTTGGAAAAGATAATTTGTTCTTGAATGGATCGAACATACTCAAGTACCTCAAAACAATCACTATGCAACTTGTTGGCTCCGAGGGTTTGAAGCGAACAATGATAGGAAACATGGACAAAGCGATCCGTGACCATTTAATTAGATTGAAGGCTAGCCAGATGAGCTTTGATGTTAGGAAAGAAGTTCAAAATGTAAGTTAACACATCTTCATTTTGAATATTGACCAGTTTCAGTTCTTCGAATTAATAAAAAAAATATACCTTAATTTTCAGTTGGTGGTAACGTACATGACACCACAGCTGATAAGTAACCTCAAACCAGAGACTCAATCCAAGCTTTTGGATAATTTAAAGGCCTTTAATGTTAATTGGTTTCAGTCCTTCTTTAGTCTATCTACTTGGAAAACTCTCATCAAAGGCATGAAGGTGACTTAAAAACTTTTATTTTTATCTTTAGTTTCTAGTAGGACATGTTTTCTCTACTAATTGCTTGTTGTATCCAGTCACGCAGAGAAGTCATCCAGGTGATGAAAGACGTTCTCAGGAGGAGGAAAGAGTCGAAAGAGAAGCAAAGAGACTTCCTCAACACTATGCTAGAAGAAATGGAGAAAGATGGTAGCATTTTCGACGAAGGATCGGCTATAAACCTCATGTTCCTTCTTTCATTCACCAGTAGAGAAGGTACCTCTGGTTGTACTGCGTTGGCCGTGAAATTCATATCAAAAACCCCAAAAGTCCTTGCAGAGCTCAAGGTAATATAAATAAACATATCTTAACTTTTGGTTATATCATCGACATCGACTTACGAACAAGCATGGATAGAGTATTAGAGTTCACATAGACATGATAATGTGGCACAGCGTGAGCATAAGGCAATCCTTGAGAACAGAAAAGATAAGGAAGCTGGAGTTAGCTGGGAAGAATACAGACACAACATGACTTTCACCAACATGGTAAACCTCATCTATATANCATTGATTGGTTGGCAATAGCCTTTGTTTATATAATGTTTTTATGAATTTACAATTTAAACATCTATGTATATTTATGATTTTATAGCATTGAATGTATATTTTACAATTTAAGCATCAATTTATGAATGTATATTTTCGGTAATTTTTTTGTTCATATGTCAAATAAGCACCAAACATAAAAAGGAACGAGAACTTTTTGTGTCCGTTTAAATTTCGTGAAACAAAAAATTTATGCACAACTAGAGATGATGATATGTTATGTTCTAAAAGTGTGAATTTTTTTTCATGTAAAAACGTTTAGCGTTTTAAACAGTCGAAGCCGTTATCTTACTGTACGCACTGAAGATAAAGTTCACATTTTTTAGAACATTTTTTTCCAATGATTGAAAAAGCTCACATTGTTATAACAACAATGGAAAAAACCACGGCGATCCGTGGGTGATAAGTTCTTCAACAAATGCTAAACTTCTAACAATTATGCACGATCATGCATCTCTAGATGTCATTTTGCATCCAGAATAGTTCGTTTTTGGGATCCAAAACGTTCATGGCGTTTGGAGGTGGAATGAGATTGTGCATAGGTGCAGAGTTTGCACGGCTTCAGATCGCAATCTTTCTTCATCATCTTGTCACCTATTACGATTTCTCATTGGTCCAAGACTGTGAGGTCACTCGTACACCATTCCTTCAATTCACCAAGGGCCTGCTTATAAACATTTCCTGAAGATTCCAAGTCTCAATAAATCAGATTTCTAAGTATATGAACCAATAGTAGTTCCCAACAATGCTCTTTATAATTTTTAAAAGGTATCTTATCTATCTATCTACATATTATCTGACTGAATGATGAGTTCAACTTCAACCCCATTTCTTGGAGACTATACTATTTCTTGGATTGATTATAATTAATTCCAAGAAGAAGCATGTGTCATTATTCGCATTCTTTGCGAAGCAACAATACACAGTCGTTGGAACAGCTGACTTATAGAACAATATTACACAAGAAACAAGTTCGTGTTCGTATTCCACCAGAAGTCTTCTTCAGTTAAGAAACTTGTTCTTCTATTCTTCTTTACTGAGCCTCTCCGGTTCAATTTTTATATTTGGGATTTGGTTCTCTTGATCATCAAGTTTCTTAGCATTATTGGATTGTAATTGGGGAATTTTATTCTCAAGACTTTTTAACTATGGATGACGAGATGATATGAAAGAAAATAATATTAGCCATACATGAGTCCGTGACAATGACATAATCATAAACAAAACACAAGGTCAGATTTGAATTTCAAGAAAGAAGACCACGACGACGAAGACTTATTGTATTTTGCAATTTTTTTTGGAAATAATGGAAAAGTTTTGAGTATCTGAATGAGCTCCAAGTTGCTGTAGAAAAGCTGATCCACAGCTATGGATTCTTAGTTATGTTCAGGTTGTTCCTACAATGGGTCGCGTCCTTCGCTGCAGTGTAAGTCATATTTTCTTGTCTAAAACATTTTTTTTTTGTCTAAAACATTTTGATATATGTATAAGCCTTTAATTTAGTTTGTTTAAAATGTTTTGATCTCTCAATAATATTACTTGTTCTTTTGGCAAGTTTTTAATTCGTGTTCCATACTAAAATTCATACAGTTTTAATTGGGGGCAAATGATATTAGAAGAGAGCTTTAGGTAGGCATTTGAAGATTCTGATGGATTTTCAACAGAACTTTAACTTCTAATGGGTTGATTAATTCAGAGCAAACTGGTGATTTCCCTTTGATATCGATACTCTGTCCCGCAGACTTATGATTCTGCTTTGCTTGTGAATTGTCAGTGTTGCTGTGTTTCTTTTCTACATCTGAAGATGGGAAGCAGTCCAGCTCCATTTCCCGATATTGGCAAGAAAGCCAAAGGTAAATTAGCAAATCTTGGACGAAAGTAACTGTAAAAAATCTCATGCCTTCTGCTAAAGCTGTTATCAGCTTCAAAATACCTGATCACAAGTCTGGCAAGGTCAGTGCATAGCCCCATACGAGGAACGACTACTATTAGTCTCAAGTCAATTTCTGTACTCTTGACCAGTGTCTTTGCTATATTTCAGTTGGATGTGCAATATGTTCATCCTCATGGGACGCTCAATTCCAGCATTGGCCTCAACCCAGCCCCTCTGCTAGATCTTTCAGCAACTATCTATCGGGAGCCAGACTGTTTGCCTTGGTGGTGAAGTTGGTTTCGACACAGCTTCCTCGTCACTAACCAAGTACAAAGCCGGAATCGGTCTCAACAAGCCAGTCTTCTCCGCTGCGCTCATGCTGTAAGTAACAACGTGATGCGCTCCAATTTTCAATGTAGGGAGGATAAAGGGGAGAGTCTGAGAGGTGAGAGCTACTTACGTCCACACGGTGAATTTAACCACATCCGTTGGTGCAGAACTGATCCGTCGCTTCTCCAATGATAACAACAGCTTCACCGTCGGAAGCTCTCACTCTCTGGATCCATTCACAACGGTGAAGGCCAGATTATCTATCAGCGGAAAAGCAGGGATGGTAGTACAGAGAGAATGGAGACCGAAGTCGCTCATAACTCTCTCAGCTGAGTATGACTCAAAGGCTGTAACCTCTTCACCGAGGTTTGGTCTGGCTCTTGCCCTCAAACCATAGAAGAAGGAAGAGCTCTCTCAGTTTGGAACACAAATTAAAAACTATTCAAATTTTTTTTTTTTTGTCTAAAACATTTTGATACATTTTTGGCAAGTTGAGTGGTTTTCAAGTTTCAACTATTGAAAAAGCTAAAGAAAGGAGAGCACACACATTACACCGACATTTTAAAGTTTAAGAAGTTAACGACTTGCCGTTTTCTCGAGTTAATTGGAGAAATCCACGGCGTTCGTAGAGGATTGTCTTCCTACAATGAGGAGACATAATCTATGTTGAGAAACTATAATAGAGAGAAGCTATATCACACGTTGGATAACAAATTTAAGTCACATGTTGGATGCTCTCTCTAGATCTCCAACTCACACGTGATTATTGCAACCATATTGAGGTGACTACGTAATTAATGGTAATTATGGAAATTTGTACCTGGTGGTTGGTTACTGGTTACAAATTACAACCACCATCTGTAATCCATTAATTAAGTTTGGTTTCAAGTAATTATTTGTATCTCATGGCAGTCCTTCACTTAATACGAAATTTCTTCACCAAAACAAAAAAAACTCTAGCATATAAACTTAGAAGCGAACAATTCTTTTTTTTTTTTTTTTTAACTTTGAAAGTGAATAATTCTTTAAAATAAGAATGTTGTAGCAACTAACAAACGTCATAACAAACTAGTATAATGCTAACCATACTTATATATATATATATATATATATATATTAAATATTAAATACTTAACATATATATGTACTGATCATATCATATCACACGTACATTACTATGTACGTAATAATATGCCACAATATAGGTGTCAAAACACAAATACCAAATCGATACATTTACACATACATGAAATCAATATCAACCATAATGATTCTTCATATTCCGTACACGGAACACCTACATTGATTTAGTACTGAATCTCTCTACACAACACTAAAAAGTCCATAGAGGTTTTCTTTATTTAATCTCACCAAAAATTGTACCGGTACTCCAACACTTGAGAGGCAGCGCATGCACAATGAGCTCCATGTGGAAAGTTGCAATGTTGATTATAGCCTTAGTGGTTGTGAAGGTCACCCATTGGCTTTACCGATGGTCAAACCCTAACTGTAGTGGCAAGTTACCACCGGGATCAATGGGTTTTCCTATCATCGGAGAGACAATCGAATTCTTTAAGCCTTCTGGATTCAACGATATCCCACCCTTTCTGAAGAAGAGGATGATAAGGTAAATATATTTCAATCCCTCTATATATCTATACATTCTATTTTTTTTTGTATATAAGTAAGTTTGTGTTTGCATGATTTCTTCTAGATACGGGCCGTTGTTTCGGACAAACATGTTTGGTTCCAAAACTGTTGTTTCAACGGACCCAGATGTGAACTTCCAAATTTTCCGGCAAGAGAACACGTCTTTCGAGCAAGGTTATCCGGAAATAATGGTCACGGTATTTGGAAAAGATAATTTGTTCTTGAATGGATTGAACATGCACAAGTACCTCAAAACAATCACTATGCAACTTGTTGGCTCCGAGGGTTTGAAGCGAACAATGATAGGAAACATGGACAAAGCGATCCGCGACCATTTAATTAGATTGAAGGCTAGCCAGATGAGCTTTGATGTTAGGAAAGAAGTTGAAAATGTAAGTTAACACATCTTCATTTTAAATATTGACCAATTTTAGTTCGAATTAATTAAAAAATATTTCTGAAATTTCCAGTTGGTTGTAACGTACATGACACCAAAGCTGATAAGTAACCTCAAACCAGAAACTCAATCCAAGCTTTTGGATAATTTAAAGGCCTTTAATCTTGATTGGTTTCAGTCCTTCTTTAGTCTCTCTACTTGGAAAACTCTTATCAAAGTCATGAAGGTGAGTTAAGAACATTTTTTTAATTATTATTAGTTTCTAGTAGCACATGTTTTCTCTACTAATTGCTTGTTGTATCCAGTCACGCGGAGAAGCCATCCAGGTGATGAAAGACGTTCTCAGGAGAAGGAAAGAGTCGAAAGAGAAGCAAAGAGACTTCCTCAACACGATGCTAGAAGAAATGGAGAAAGAGGGTAGCATTTTAGACGAAGGATCGGCTTTAAACCTCATCTTCCTTCTTTCCTTCGCCAGTAGAGAAGGTACCTCTGGTTGTACTGCTTTGGCCGTGAAATTCATATCCAAAAACCCAAAAGTCCTTGCAGAGCTCAAGGTAATATATATACACATAACATATCTTAACTTTGGTTATATTCATCGATTTATGAACAAGCTTGGATAGAGTAATAGAGTTCACATAGACATATATAATGTGGCACAGCGTGAGCATAAGGCAATCCTTGAGAACAGAAAAGATAAGGAAGCTGGAGTTAGCTGGGAAGAATACAGACACAACATGACTTTCACCAACATGGTAAACCTCATCTATATATGTNTTTTATGAATTTACAATTTAAACATCTATGTATATTTATGATTTTATAGCATTGAATGTATATTTTACAATTTAAGCATCAATTTATGAATGTATATTTTCGGTAATTTTTTTGTTCATATGTCAAATAAGCACCAAACATAAAAAGGAACGAGAACTTTTTGTGTCCGTTTAAATTTCGTGAAACAAAAAATTTATGCACAACTAGAGATGATGATATGTTATGTTCTAAAAGTGTGAATTTTTTTTCATGTAAAAACGTTTAGCGTTTTAAACAGTCGAAGCCGTTATCTTACTGTACGCACTGAAGATAAAGTTCACATTTTTTAGAACATTTTTTTCCAATGATTGAAAAAGCTCACATTGTTATAACAACAATGGAAAAAACCACGGCGATCCGTGGGTGATAAGTTCTTCAACAAATGCTAAACTTCTAACAATTATGCACGATCATGCATCTCTAGATGTCATTTTGCATCCAGAATAGTTCGTTTTTGGGATCCAAAACGTTCATGGCGTTTGGAGGTGGAATGAGATTGTGCATAGGTGCAGAGTTTGCACGGCTTCAGATCGCAATCTTTCTTCATCATCTTGTCACCTATTACGATTTCTCATTGGTCCAAGACTGTGAGGTCACTCGTACACCATTCCTTCAATTCACCAAGGGCCTGCTTATAAACATTTCCTGAAGATTCCAAGTCTCAATAAATCAGATTTCTAAGTATATGCAGCAATAGTAGTTCCCAACAATGCTCTTTATAATTTTTAAAAGGTATCTTATCTATCTATCTACATATGATCTGACTGAATGATGAGTTCAACTTCAACCACATTTCTTGAAAACTACACTATTTCTTGGATTGATTATAATTCCAAGAAAAAGCATGCACGTGTCATCAACTCATCATGATTCGCATTCTTTGTGAAGCAACAATAAAGAAAACTTGTTCTTCTATTCTTCTTTACTGAGCCTCTCCGGTTCAATTTTTATACTTTGGATTTGGTTCTCTTGATTGAACCGGTCGGTTCGCATCAAATTTCTTAGCATTATTGGATTGTAATTGTGGAATTTTTTTTGTCTCTAAGACTTTTCAACTATGGATGACGATCGAGTTGATATGAAAGAAAATAATATATAGCTATCCATGAGTCCGTGACAATGACAGAATCATAAACACAAAACAAGGTCAGCTTTGAATTTCAAGAAAGAAGCCTACGATGACGAAGACTTATTCTTCTTGTTCCCAATCTCCTTTTTATAACTCTTGAGTTCTGTTTCTGTACTGTATTTTGCATTTTTTTGGAATAATGGAAAAGTTTGATTATCTTAATGAGATCCACAGCTATAGATTCCTAATTATGTTCACGTTGATCCTACAATGGGTCGTGTCCTTCGATGCAGTGTCAGTAATCTTTTCTTGTCTAAAACATTTTGATATATTTATTTAGCCTTTTGTCTGTTTAAAATGTTTTGATCTTTCAATATAATGGTTTGGGTAAAGTCTTCTGATGATATTGGATCGAACTAAATGGAAGTCAACCAATATGCGGACTTCACAATTAGCTCCTTACCTCTTCTCTAGCCTTCCTCTGGTTATTTTCCAGTTCTTGAGGTAACAATCATTAAATAGAATATCTTTTTTTGTTGTTGTTCTTGAGTATTTAACGATGATCTGATTAAATATTTAAGTTTTATCCTCAGGACGGAGTTTGGGAAATGGATCGCTCTCCTCAAGTCGTTCTCAAGCTTTTCCTCCCAAACCAGTTTCCTGGTACACAAATGAAGAAATTAAAACATAAGTAATCTTCATTTAGTTTAAAGTCTACGAAGAAACTAAATCTTTAAGAACAGTTTTCACTACAAACATAAGAACAGTATTCATTCTATGAAGAATTGGTTTAAAGTCTTTTTTGTGTATTTGCTAACCATAGTATTCATTTGTTTTAACAAAACTTCTTTAACGAAACGTCTTTAATCTATTTATAATCAAGTGTTCATGCATGCATATAGAGCGGATAATGTTAGGAAACACTTTGAGGTATAAAAAATCATTCAATTGAGAGTTATTGGTTAGTCTTTTTGTGATATGTTCACAAACTTGCAGAGTCGCTGGAAGTTCCGGGTGCAACACTTCTTCTTACCGTGGCTGCGCCGAATTTCTTCTTCAGAGACGATTTGAGAATGGATGTGTGCATACTCATGAGCCTTAAGCTTATTGAAAAACACACTAAAGCTTGTGGTGGTTTCAAGAATTCATTCACTCAGAAGGACAAAATCACTTACACCATTTGTCTTTATCTTCTCTTGGCATATCCTGTTTGTTCCATTCCTTACCTCTTCTACGAACCCAACTCTTCACAGTGACAGAAACGAGACATTTTGTCTCGATTTTAGTCGACCGTGAATAAAAAGTAGTACTCCCTCTGTTTTATAAAGAGTGTCATTCTGACATTTTTCACACAAATTAAGAAAAATTTGTAAATATTTTTTATGCCATTTATTAATACACTGAATCAGTTTTTCTCTCTAATTAATAGGTTAAAATAGTAGGGATAAAATTGAGATTTAGTTTAAAAAATTGCATTGAAAACATAAAGTGACACTTTTTGTGAAACAAAAACAAAGAGGCAAAATGACATTTTTTGTTAAACGGAGGGGGTATATTTTAAAACTTTTAAAGAGGGATTTTTCAAGATTAATATATATTGTTGTTAAACATTGATTGGTTCTAGAGGTCACAGGATCGAGTGGCGCTTGGGACGAGACTAATATTACATGTTGTGGTTTCGGGTCTGGGAGATGTACGGGCTTGGCCCAGAACCTCCCGGTAATTCAAAAAAATAATAATAATAAAAATAAATAAACATTGATTGGTTGGCAATAGCCTTTGTTTATATAATGTTTTTATGAATTTACAATTTAAACATCTATGTATATTTATGATTTTATAGCATTGAATGTATATTTTACAATTTAAGCATCAATTTATGAATGTATATTTTCGGTAATTTTTTTGTTCATATGTCAAATAAGCACCAAACATAAAAAGGAACGAGAACTTTTTGTGTCCGTTTAAATTTCGTGAAACAAAAAATTTATGCACAACTAGAGATGATGATATGTTATGTTCTAAAAGTGTGAATTTTTTTTCATGTAAAAACGTTTAGCGTTTTAAACAGTCGAAGCCGTTATCTTACTGTACGCACTGAAGATAAAGTTCACATTTTTTAGAACATTTTTTTCCAATGATTGAAAAAGCTCACATTGTTATAACAACAATGGAAAAAACCACGGCGATCCGTGGGTGATAAGTTCTTCAACAAATGCTAAACTTCTAACAATTATGCACGATCATGCATCTCTAGATGTCATTTTGCATCCAGAATAGTTCGTTTTTGGGATCCAAAACGTTCATGGCGTTTGGAGGTGGAATGAGATTGTGCATAGGTGCAGAGTTTGCACGGCTTCAGATCGCAATCTTTCTTCATCATCTTGTCACCTATTACGATTTCTCATTGGTCCAAGACTGTGAGGTCACTCGTACACCATTCCTTCAATTCACCAAGGGGACTGCTTATAAACATTTCCTGAAGATTCAAAGTCTCAATAAATCAGATTTTTTAGTATATGCAACAATAGTAGTTCCCAACAATGCTCTTTATAATTTTTAAAAGGTATCTATCTATCTACATATGATCTGATTGAATGATGAGTTCAACTTCAACCACATTTCTTGGAGACTATACTATTTTTTTTTTTTGCTTAACAACTATACTATTTCTTGGATTGATTATAATTAATTCCAAGAAGAAGCATGTGTCATTAATCGTATTCTTTGCGAAGCAACAATACACATTCTTTGTGAAGCAACAATACCCAAGAAACAAGTTCGTGTATCGTGTTCCACAAGAAGTCTTCTCCAATTAAGAAACTTGTTCACTACAAGAAAACATACTTTTTACGAGGGCCGAATTCGTGGCAAATTCGTCGTAAATCGACAGTCGCAACGAATTTGCCACGAAAGTTCAATCGTCGGTAATCGATCGTCGCGAAAGCAAATTCGTCGCAAATTCGTCGTTAATATTGGGAGATCCAAGTTTCGTCGTAAAATCGTCGTTAATAGTGTCGTCGTAAAATCGTCGTAAAATAGCGAGGTAAATAATTCGTCGTAAATCCGTGACAAATTGAGAGAGAATAAATCGTAGTAAATTCGTAGCAAAATAATAATCGTCGTAAAATCGTGGCTAATTGAGGGGAAACAAATCGTAGTAAATTCGTAGCAAAATAAATAATCGTCGTAAATTCGTGGCAAATCGAGGGGAAAATATTCGTAGTAAATTCGTGGCAAATTAAAAAATCGTCGTAAAACCGTGGCAACAGAGTTCGTCCTTAAATCGTGGCAAACTTATTTTCGTCGTAAATACCTA
>JAHZTW010000003.1:92821765-92889013 GCA_020283515.1 Alliaria petiolata
GAAACTTAACATGGTATCAGAGCCCGATCCACACACTCTCGTTGTCCGACCCAGAAAAATTGGTATTTGCCCCCTCGACCCGAAATTGATGGTCATGCGAGATTAATGGCTAGAAGGGCCATTATCACGAGGGGGGGGTATTGGGATTAGTAGAGGTTAATGGGGTATGATGCCTTAATCTCTAGAGAGTGTGTGTAAGATTATCCCACATTGAAAGTTGGGAGGGACCTTGACTAATATATAAACAACTTGGACCAATCCACTCATTGCCAATTGGTTTTGAGTTGGAAGCCCAGAAAACTTAACAGAATCTCTACACAACACTAAAACGCCCATAGAGGATTTCTTTATTTAATCTCACAAAAAATTGTAGCGGTACTCCAACACTTGAGAGGCAGCACATGCACGATGAGCTCCATTTGGAACGTTGCAATGTTGATTATAGCCTTAGTGGTTGTGAAGGTCACCCATTGGCTTTACAATTGATCAAACCCTAAATGTAATGGCAAGTTACCACCGGGATCAATGGGTTTTCCGATCATCGGAGAGACAATCGAATTCTTTAAGCCTTCTGGATTCAACGATATCCCACGCTTTTTGAAGAAGAGGATGATAAGGTAATATATTTCAATCCCTCTATATATCTATTATTCTTTTTTTTTTTGTATATAAGTAAGATTGTGTTTGCATGATTTCTTCTAGATACGGGCCGTTGTTTCGGACAAACATTTTTGGTTCCAAAACTGTTGTTTCAACGGACCCAGATGTGAACTTCCAGATTTTCCGGCAAGAGAACACATCTTTCGAGCAAGGTTATCCGGAAATAATTGTCACGGTATTTGGAAAAGATAATTTGTTCTTGAATGGATCGAACATACTCAAGTACCTCAAAACAATCACTATGCAACTTGTTGGCTCCGAGGGTTTGAAGCGAACAATGATAGGAAACATGGACAAAGCGATCCGTGACCATTTAATTAGATTGAAGGCTAGCCAGATGAGCTTTGATGTTAGGAAAGAAGTTCAAAATGTAAGTTAACACATCTTCATTTTGAATATTGACCAGTTTCAGTTCTTCGAATTAATAAAAAAAATATACCTTAATTTTCAGTTGGTGGTAACGTACATGACACCACAGCTGATAAGTAACCTCAAACCAGAGACTCAATCCAAGCTTTTGGATAATTTAAAGGCCTTTAATGTTAATTGGTTTCAGTCCTTCTTTAGTCTATCTACTTGGAAAACTCTCATCAAAGGCATGAAGGTGACTTAAAAACTTTTATTTTTATCTTTAGTTTCTAGTAGGACATGTTTTCTCTACTAATTGCTTGTTGTATCCAGTCACGCAGAGAAGTCATCCAGGTGATGAAAGACGTTCTCAGGAGGAGGAAAGAGTCGAAAGAGAAGCAAAGAGACTTCCTCAACACTATGCTAGAAGAAATGGAGAAAGATGGTAGCATTTTCGACGAAGGATCGGCTATAAACCTCATGTTCCTTCTTTCATTCACCAGTAGAGAAGGTACCTCTGGTTGTACTGCGTTGGCCGTGAAATTCATATCAAAAACCCCAAAAGTCCTTGCAGAGCTCAAGGTAATATAAATAAACATATCTTAACTTTTGGTTATATCATCGACATCGACTTACGAACAAGCATGGATAGAGTATTAGAGTTCACATAGACATGATAATGTGGCACAGCGTGAGCATAAGGCAATCCTTGAGAACAGAAAAGATAAGGAAGCTGGAGTTAGCTGGGAAGAATACAGACACAACATGACTTTCACCAACATGGTAAACCTCATCTATATATGTGTATCTTCTGGATTTCCCCTAGATAATAGAATATTCACAAGCTGATTATATAATCTTTAGGTTATCAATGAGTCGCTTCGCTTGACAAACCCGACTCCATTAATGTATCGAAAGGCGGTCCACGATGTTGAGATCAAAGGCGAGTACTACTTAAAAGTTAGACTAGATTTCTGGCCCGCTCGGACTTGAGCTCATTTTATATTATTCTAATTTTAGCATCTTAATGTAACGTGACCGTATTATGAGTTTTGAAAATGTTGGACTATATATTGGCAATGGTAATTAAAACTAATCAAGAAGTTTTCATTCTCGGCAGGATATACAATTCCGGCGGGTTGGGTTGTGGCGGTTGCACCTTCAGTGGTTCATTATGATCCTTTAATCTATGAGAACCCATTTGAGTTTAATCCATGGAGATGGGAGGTCTTATACACACTTACTCTAATTTCAGCTGTTTTTTTTTGTTTTCCTCTCTATCATCTAATGTAACATATTAGTGGGATTTATTTGGTTGTCAGGGAAAAGAACTAATTTCGGGATCCAAAACGTTCATGGCGTTTGGAGGTGGAGCGAGATTGTGCATAGGTGCACAGTTTGCACGGCTTCAGATCGCAATATTTCTTCATCATCTTGTCACCTATTATGATTTCTCATTGGTCCAAGACTGTGAGGTCACTCGTACACCATTCCTTCAATTCACCAAGGGCCTGCTTATAAACATTTCCTGAAGGTTCCAAGTCTCAATAAATCAGATTACTTAGTATATGCAACAATAGTAGTTCCCAACAATGCTCTTTATAATTTTTAAAAGGTATCTTATCTATCTATCTATCTATCTACATATGATCTGATTGAATGATGAGTTCAACTTCAACCACATTTCTTGGAGACTATACTATTTCTTGGATTGATTATAATTAATTCCAAGAAGAAGCATGTGTCATTATTCACATTCTTTGTGAAGCAACAATACACATTCTTTGGAAGCAACAATACACATTCTTTGTGAAGCAACAATACCCAAGAAACAAGTTCGTGTTCGTGTTCCACAAGAAGTCTTCTCCAATTAAGAAACTAGTTCTTCTATTCTTCATTACTGAGCCTCTCCGGTTCAATTTTTATATTTTGGATTTGGTTCTCTTGATCGAACCGGTCGGTTCGCATCAAGTTTCTTAGCATTATTGGATTGTAATTGTGGAATTTTATTCTTAAGACTTTTCAACTATGGATGACGAGATGATATGTAAGAAAATAATATTAGCCATACATGAGTCCGTGACAATGACATAATCATAAACAAAACACAACGTCAGATTTGAATTTCAAGAAAGAAGACCACAACGAAGAAGACTTATTCTTCTTGTTCTGTTTATCCTTATTATAACTCTGAGTTCTGCTTTGTTTATGTATTGTATTTTGCAATTTTTTTGGAAATAATGGAAAAGTTTGAGTATCTGAATGAGCTCCAAGTTGTTGTAGAAAAGCTGATCCACAGCTATGGATTCTTAGTTATGTTCATGTCGTTCCTACAATGGGTCGCGTTCTTCGCTGCAGTGTAAGTCATCTTTTCTTGTCTAAAACATTTTGATATATGTATAAGCCCTTTAATTAGTTTGTTTAAAATGTTTTGATCTCTCAGTAATATATATTACTTGTTCTTTTGGATCAAAGTCTTGTGATGATATTGGATGGAACGAAATGGAAGTCTACCAACATGTTGACTTCACTATTAGCTCCTTACCTCTTCGTTGGCCTTCCTCTTGTTATTTTCCAGTTCTTGAGGTAACAATCAATACACAAAGAAAAAAATCCTTTTTTTGTTGTTGTTTTTTTCTTATAAATACTGCTTCGTTGCATATTTTTTTCTTGTTGTTGTTCTTGAGTATTTAACGATGATCTGATTGAATATTTGAGTTTTATCCACAGGACAGAGTTTGTGAAATGGATCGCTCTCCTCACAGTCGTTCTCAAGCTTTTCCTCCCAAAACAGTTTCCTGGTACACAATCAAGAAACAAAATCTTTAAGAACAGTTTTAACTATACAAACATAAAGAATCTTCATTTAATAATATTAGTGTTCATTCTAGGAAGAATTGGTTTAAAGCCTTTTTTTATATTTGCTAACCATAGTCCATAGTATTCATTCTTTAACAAAACTTCTTTAATCTATTTGACTATTTATAATCGTTCATGCATGCGTAGTGTAGTAATGTTAGAGAACACTTTGGGTATAAAAAATCATTCAATTGAGAGTTGGTTAGTCTTTTTGTGATAAGTTCAAAAACTTGCAGAGTCGCTGGAAGTTCCGGGTGCAACGCTTCTTCTTATTGTGGCTGCTCCGAATTTCTTCATGGAATCATTCAGAGACGATCTTAGGATGAGAGATCCAGCAAATGTGTGCCTATGCACGAGCTTTTACCTTCTTGATAAACACACTAAAGCTTGTGGTGGTTTCAAGAATTCATTCACTCAGAAGGACAAAATCACTTGCACCATTTGTCTTTATCTTCTCTCTGCCTATCCTTTTTGTTCCATATTTTCCACATTTTCTTACTTCTTTCTATGAACCCAACTCTACACAATGACAAAAAGGAGACCTCTTGTCTCGATTTTAGTCGATCGTGATTAAAAAAGTATCAGATTTTAAAACTTTTTAAAAGGGAATTTAAATATTATATATTGCTGTTAAACAATGATTCTTTGTGTGCAATAGCATTTGTTTTTATAGCGAATGTATATATATATATATATATATATATATATGTGAATTTACAATTAAAGCATATAATGTATATTTATGATTTTATAGCATTGAATGTATATTTACACGACTTTAATGATTTTACAATTTAAGCATCAGTTTATGAATGTTTATTTTCGGTAATTTTTTTATTTTTTTTTGTTCACGATAATTTTTTTGTTAATGGAGAAAATAAACACCAAACATAAAAAGAAACGAGGAGAACTTTCTGTTTGCCTTTATATTTTGCAAGGCAGAAAAGTTTATGCACAACTAGAGATCATATGTTATGTTCTAAAAGTGTGAAATTTTTTCATGTAGACGTTTAGCGTTTTACCATCGAAACCGTTATCTTACTGCACGCACTGAAGATAAAATTCACAAGTTGAAAAAGCTCACATTGGTATAACAACAATGAAGCACACACATTACACCGATGTTTCAAGGTTTAAGAAGTTAATTATTTGCCGTTTTCTCAAGTTGTTAGAAAAAATCAAGGCGATCTATCGGTGATAAGTTCGTTAACAAATGCTAAATTTCTAACGATTATGCACGATTTTTTTTTTTTTTTGAATTATGTGTTAAATTAATTCAAAGAAAATATTCTTTTTTACATCAAATGCTTCTTAAGTTTGAGTTGCAGAGATGAAAAGCACTTTTGAAATTAAGTAGAAATAGCAAACCAAGCTTGGAGGCTGTGACACCCCGACCCAGCGAAGCTGAAAAAGTCGGCGGCATCAGGACACCTGTCTCTAGCCACACGGGTCCAGACAGCATGTCTTTTACCAGAGTAGGATCCCAGGATAATCTTTGATCAAAAACCCACCAACATGATCCGAACCTGCAAAACAAAACGAAGAAACAGAAAAGGGGAAAAGGAGGGGTGAGCATAACGACAACAGCTCAGTGAGTGCAGATCCTAGGGACCCACGATATACCTCTCGCATATGCATATTCATTCCAGACGAAAGTTCTAAGCTAATACACACATCAATCACGTCCGAAGACACTCATATATCAAGAAATGACATCCTAGACCTATCCGGTGTCTCCACGCTCAATACCAGCGCACACCCGTGGCATATAGCGGCACACACGCTGTCCGTCCCCAAGACGCTTGGCTCGTCAAGCCACAGACGATGGAATATGGTGCCCCGAACACGCCAAACCATATCCAGCACACAGACATAGTAAGAGAATCACACATCAATTACTATGTCGCCACACAGGCCAAACCGCCTCAATAGCCTACAGCTAATCCCACCCGCACAAGTGATTTCCCTCACACAATGCAAACACCCGCAAACACTATTCACAAACCAATCAACCATTTTCCGTTTAGCAACCTATTTTACTAAGTCCAACAATCAACAACAGAAATACAACAATTTATAATATAGTGATATTACAGCGCTTACTAATCCGGTTCAGACAACAATCAAATACGTGTATTCATATAGATACATCGTAGGTATGCGCGCATTAACAAAGGACTACTCAGACTAAAACGACTACGAATATACGAGAGATAAATCACCACCGGTCCTCACCTTGGCAAAATCCCGATAACTGCGGATCTGAACTCCGGATGCTCAAACGGACGTCAAATCTGAGATCGGCACGAAAAATCGAGTGGAAACAGCCTTCGAACGACGGAAAACGGATAACGGGTCAAACTGGTCAAAGTCAACTGTAAAAGTCAACGGTCAACGGTCAACGGTCAACAGTCAATCCGGTTAACTCAGACCCGAACCAAACCGGACCAGACCCGACCCGACCCGTTAACCTGACCTGATAACCCGACTCGATAACCCGATTATCCAAACCGGACCCAAACCGAATCAAACCAGCCTAACCGGATTGAACCGACCGGTTAACTGGTCACCGGCGGCGAGGGAGGACGGCGATTTCCGGCGACGGTGACGGTGGACGGCGGCGCGGCGGTGGCTCCGGTGGTGATGGACGGTGGCTCCGGCGGTCGGCGGTGACGGCAGCAGGCAGCTCCGGCGACGGCGGCGGCGGCGTGTAACGGCGGAGGACGGCGAAGGACGGTGGCACGTGGAACGCACGCGCCATCTTCCATCGGCGCGTGACACGGCAGCTCCGGCTGATTTTGATGGCCGCGGCTTCGTCTCGACGTCTAAAAAACTCAGATCACACGAAGCTTAAAAACAAGAAGAAGAAGATTGGAGAGGTTTTAAAAGAGAAGAAGAGTTGTGGGTGAGAGTTTAGGATGATGATAAGGGTGTTTAAATAAGAGAGTTTTAGAGGGGGGAAAACGTGGGTAATGATGGTTTGGTGGGATTGACAATTAGGTGAGGTTAGTGGAAAAAAGTGGGGAGAGGGAAAATGGGGTCGTTACAAAGGCCTTCTTCATATCGTTTGTCGCCTCCACTTCGGATCGATATGAGCTTGTTCCTCACTTGTTTGTCTATGAATTTGATAGCATGGTTGGACGGAGTTGGTGTTTCGCAATGCTTTCGGGCATTTCGTTCTTTCCAAATTGTGTGGATCGTAGCTTGGAAAACGTATCGTGCAAGAAAGCTCTGGATACGGTCTAGGGTCTTGTCGTTGATGTAATTCACTATTGCTAGCCAATCCGTCGTATATCAGTGCTTAGCATTTTCTGAGCAAGTTTCGACCAGACGTCAGAGGAGTATCGACACGAGAAGAAGAGGTGATCTCTCGCTTCCATGAGTTCCGAACAGAGGACGCAAGGTGGGCTAGGTCTTATAGTCTAAGTATTCATACGATCCTCCGTCGATAGACGATTTCGCATCGCAAGCCAAGTGCAAAAAGAGTATTTCGGGTTCGCATGCGTGAACCAAACCCCCTTATGCCAATTAACCTTACTTGTCGATGTGCGAGTATGGTTCCATGTATCGCGAGTTGTAAACACAGATTTGAACTTGCCTCCTTTGCCTTTCCACTGAAACACATCCTCTGTTCCAAGTACTCTTTGATTTCTCATTTGGTCCAATGCATCTTCTACAATGTTAAGAATTGGTAGTCTGTGGTGACGTCTTCGTCTTGTATCCCATGCTTCAGCAACTGTAGCTGATAATCTTATACTCATATCTATAACCCCTCTCGGACTACATCATACAAACATCTTTGGTCCGACCATCGATCGTACCAGAAGGAGGTTTTTCCCCATTTTTTAACTCTACTCGGCAGAAATCCTTTGCCCGAATCCGGTATTTCAGAAGCCTGCGCCACATCCACGATCCCTTACTTGTGCTTTCCTTTATATACCAGAAAGAATCATGCTGTAGCAGATTCATTTTAATCCATTGGACCCATAGCGATGGTTGGTGTGACACTATTCTCCATATCAATTTCATACAGCATACCTCATTTGCTTCTCTAAGCGATCGCAATTCCAGTCTCCCCTCTGACTTCGGTTTACATACATCCTCCCAAGCAATCTTCGCTTTTCGAAAGGATTATGCACGATCATGCATCTCCAAATGTCATTTTGCATCCAAAATAGCTCGTTTTCCTCTAAAACAACTTAAAATCTGTAAAGATTCGATAAATGATCTCTAAAAATACATTTTAAATACTCAAAAGGTTAAAAACCGGTAAAACCCCCACTTTATCAGAATACAATCTAATTTAGAAAGAAAATTGACAGGATCTAGTTTATTAGTAGTTTCAATTAATGTCCTAATATGACTATCTAGCTAGGATAGTCTGTTATTTATTTCAATCAAGTACGTTCACTATCTTTGCCACTTTTCATATGTTTAACCAATTATTTATAAAAAAAACATTTATTAAATAATTGTCTTCTGGTTTTATCATGTGAAGTTCAAGGATGATCAATGAATATATATAATACAAATAGTATCTTAAACGAATTCGTATAGAGGTTAAAGTTCAAAAAAACAAAAACAAAAACAAAATGGTATAGAGGTTGGAAGGTTTCATGAGTGTTACAGCATTCAGCCAATACTATAAGGATGAGTAATTACCTTTTTACTACAAGAAACAATCAAATGGGTTAAAATTTCAATATAAAAAAAACACTTCTTTGAACTAGTTTGATATATCAAGTTCAAATCAGTGTTTCTCATATTGGATTTTTAATTGGATAGTATATAAAAGTAATAACTGTGAAAACTATGTTTGCTTTAGCAAAAAAATAACTTTGAAAACATTTTTTCGTTCTCAACTTATATAAAAGAAATACTAACGCTTTAAATATTTTAAACCTTATGTAGATTTTAGTTTAGTTCACACAATATTCTCTTTTGGACCTCAATAACAAATAAAATTATGAACTTTTTATATAGTATCCTTTCTTTTCAATATTAAATAAAATTATGAACTTTATATGACCCGAACGAATAATTGATATTTTCTTATATAACCAAATAATTAGGAAGATCTTGATGGATTCGGAAAAAAAGAAAGAAATGGGCCAAGACAACCTTACATCATTGATGATTGAAAAACGTTGATCCTAAAGCTACAATGGGAAGTTTCATGGTAATGTCAAGTCCAAGCTTTTTCCATTGAATCTTAACAACAAAACAACAATTGAATCCGACAAAATAAAAAAAAGGAATCCCACTCCTTTAGAACACACAAATAAACAAACATATAAATACAAAACAATAATTAATAACCATCAACTCGTATGGATTATTCAAATAAATTAGAAATATTTTTCGCAAACTAGGTAAACTGTTGGTCAAGTTTCCTCCAACTCCAATTAATCGAAGTTTGGGATTAATTTCCACTAAATACACATTACTTGATCATATAAAATAAATTTCTACCGGAAAACCTAGTAACAAATATCAATTTTTTCTTTTCTTAAATAATGCAGTCCATGATTTGCCGGTTGGTGTTTACCTTCGAATTGCTTGTACAGCTTTGCTTGTTCCATATATATACAACAAAAGGTCATATATATAATAATATTTACACTTTAGGTTACGTAAATGAAGTTTAATTATTCCCAAGTTAAGAGCTTTGACCATGTTCGGGATCTCATTCCTCGCACACACGTGATCTAACTAAGGAATTGAGTTGGAAATTCAATGGTAGAAATTATTTGTATAACCACGTAATAGTCTAATAGCTATGAATTTTCCATGACGATTTCGAAAAAGTTTTTAAAAAATTACGAAAAACTACAAAAAAAAATAATAAAAATCAATATAATCACGAACAAACTTAGTTACGAAATTATTTCTGTAGCTTCCTCTGTAGCCTATAGTTTCTCGACTATGGTTATATAAACCTTTTGTAATTTTTATATTTTTATGGCTTTTTATGTTAATTTGTAGCTATATAAATTTTAAAAAAATAATAAAGGCTTTCACACAAATAAATAAATAAATAATTACCGGATACGTCGAAAATAAGATGGAGTTGGAAAACAAAGGAAAATGACTAAAAGCATTAAAATTTAAATAATATAAATAGGCTATACAATTTTTTTAAAAAATGGAAAAAGCTTTCACACAAATAAATAAATAAATAATCACCGGATATCGAAAATCAGATGAAGTTGGAAAACGAAGGAAAATAACTAAAAGCATTAAACGGAGATTAAAATTTAATTATTTATTTAAATAATAATAATTTATTGTTGAGATACTATTTTGAGTATCTGTCGATCTAAAAATGAGATAGCCGGAAAATGGCCGGAAAGTAGATGTCTAGTTTTTTGGGTGTCTGACCATATTTGTGGTACGAGTTGGTAGGTTCCAAAAAAAAAAAACTATATTTAACATATCTGAACATGTCCTAATTTTTAACCACTTAATTCATAATAACATCATCTCTAGATAACATGGCATAAGAATTGGTTTTGAGATAGATGGACTTCATTATTCTAAATATATATATATGTAACGTTACAAAATTTGCATAATACTAAATATATTAGTATGTATCTCAATAGTTAGTCAAAAAGGTTAACGATCGTTCAAAATTTATAACTTTTTACTTTATCCGAAGAAAACATATTTGCACTTTTTGGGGGTGAGAAAATGTATAATAAAATGACGTTCTCTTCTTTTTTTTGGTCAAAAAAAGACGTTCTCTTTTTTTTTCATGCAAAACTTTACAAGTAAAAAGGTAAAAACGCAAGTTATTGACATTTTGCCAAATAATTCTCTTTCTTAACTCGAAGGCAAAAGAGAACTACGTTTAATTAAAAAAATCAATTCACAAATAGATCAATAAACTAAGCACACGTATGCACGACACAGAGTATTTATAACAGAGAGTCAGAGACCAAATGAGTTTGTAAGAATTTAAAATATAATTAAAAACACAGATTATGAGTGTATTATAGCCAACAAGCATTTTTAATTAGACAATCCAAAGCTAAGTCTAAAATAATGAAGTTTCAAAGGATCAAAATGCCTATCTGTTTCTCCTTCCATTGCACGAGAAAACTCAAAAAATGTTTTAAATCTAATTATCCACCATTAGTTAAGTAATGACCAAACCGTATGTCTTAATGGTGGGTTGAATTTTCGGAGTACAAGTATTCGTGAAGGGTTTTAAAATACAAAAACTAATTGTAAAAAATCGATATATAGAAGATTACTAGGGAACACAAGTCATTTCTGGTTGGCATCAATGTGCTTAGTTGACAATTAACCATTGACCCGCCATATCATTACAAACTCCATAACAGCTAAACAAACATGATCAATTCTTAATCCACTTCCAAAAAAATAGAAAATATTTTTGTTTAAAAAGTTGTCTTGAATTAATGAAATTTGAACGATTACAAAGAAGCAAAACATAAATAAAACAACAAACAAACAAACAGAGGGAATGAAAAAAATAAAAAATACTCCCTCCGTTTTTAATTATATGATATTTTAGAGATTTGCACATAGATTAAGAAATCAATTAATTTTCTATTTTCTCAAAATAAAACATGTTTTTTTGTCAATTCCAAAACAGTTCAACCAATACAAAAATAGAATTAAGAATTCAAACAGTCAAAATAACAAAAATATAATTAATTTTTACATAAAAATTTGAGGATATCAATTATTTTAGAATAAAAAATACTTTCTAAAACATCTTTTAATAAAAACCGGAGGAGTATATATATAAAGCATACAAGCTACGCTTTAAAGTAACATGTAAATGCGGTTTAAACGCGAAACAAAATTTAGTTCACATATTCTTTTTCTTTTTCAGTTTGAAAATGCTCGAAAAACGCTTGCAAATATTGTAAGTCAATACAAATTATACTCGAGAAAAACTTGTTTTAACTACTCAAAATATTAGAAAAAAAAGTCAAAATTTAATTTTTATATTTATATTGTATTTACCATTTACCATTCAATTTTATGTGTGCTTTGTTATGAAGTTGTTATGTGTGCTCGAAAAACTTTGTTAGCTTTCTTCCCCCTTCGCCAACAACTGGTCGAATTCAGTCAGGTAGGACACGCTTATTGAACCAGACACGTCATTACTTAACTACTATGACACGTGTCGGATTTGGCCACGTCATATGTCCCGATCACTCTTTTTTTTTTTTTTTTTTCTCTGTCACCGTCGTCCTCGTGAAGGCCACATATTCTTTTCTTTTTTTTTTTTTCAACTCCCTCTTTAAATTTTTGGTCATGCAAAAGCCGCGTATACTATTAGCGTTGAATTTAAATTCTTTTAGAACCATATATTTTCCATATTTGTACACTCTATTAGTGTCATCATATTTGATAAAATGTGACAGCTTTAAACATAATACTGCATTCCAATTCCAATCTAAGAAGAAGAAAATAAACATTCGGTAACTACAAATGGATAACTTATGAATTGGAATAGTATATTTATATACTGTGCGACTAATTTGAATTTTTTTCATAAAATAATTTTTAGTTTGAAAGTTTATTGTGAAGTGAAATTATCCGAAGACTTACGTATTATTTTGAAAAACAATTATTGCAATTTTCTTTATATTAATTTATTTCATATATATTATATTACTGCCAAATGAGAACTTTTAGTTGATGATTCACATCTCTATTTTGGAATTGGTTTACATACATTTTAAGTATTTTTTAGAGCATATGTTATATGATAGCCAGGTTTTGTTTTTTTGTCAACTGATGGATTTCATTCATAACTTATACGTTTGTGAAATACAAAGACGGAAGACAAGACCCCGAACAATGGAGGACATAAACTAATGTAAAGTAGAACCATAAAAACGGACAAAAGCCAAAGATAAGAAAAAATAAAATTGAGTAAATTGAAAGCAAAGTGTAAAGGCTGAAAAACGAAACCAAAACCACCAACAATCTTGCTCAAAGAAACACTGATAACGCTGAAGCAAGACAAAAGACATGAGAACCAAAAATAACCCGAACCAATCCGTCTCCAAGACCCAAGCAAACACGAGGCCAACCAAAATTCGAACTCAACTGGCAAGAGACAACAACAGCAAAGACCGAGGAGGAGAAGAGAGACAGAAGAACAGCAAAGACAGCGAAGACGAAGAAAGACACAAGGACAAACGCCTCGAAATCAGGCTGGGAAAATGCCAAAAAATATCAACATCTCTTACACGCGGACACTCGCGAAAACAGCCTCGACAATCTACAGGAAGAAGATTGACCACGTCCTCGCAAGAGAAGAGATAGAGATCGAAACCACTGCTTAGACTTTACACCAAACCGAAGAACCTCACAAAGGCACTAAGGAAAGGCAAGCAGATTCCTCCACAACAAGATACCTTCGGAGAAATGAACCCGGAACCCGAAACCAAATCCACTCAAACCACCTCTAAACCAAGGACGAACAGCCAGACAAGAAACACAAAGGAACTGACAAAACTTCAAAGACAATTCCGACTTATCTCAAATACTAAAGGCCACACAGACAAAAACTACAAAACTAAACGAAGATAGAAAATCGAAATGAAGAGGATGGGAGAGAATGATAGCCAGGTTTTAGTTTTGATTAATTTTATAACAAATCATCCTTTTAAAATATTATGTGTGCAATGTACTATAGTATCATGAGTTCAAAATGATGATACTATGGGTGTAATTAAGAATTATTATTTTAGAATCCCATGGAAAATGAATCTCATGGGTTATCTTACGGACAGCAATTTTAAACAGTTAAACCAATACGAACATCGCACTAATCCGAGTACATGATGGATCATATTGGTAATTTAAAATGGTATGAGATTTTCAGTGGTAAGCTGAATCTTTTAGCGGTAAGCTGTACCGATAAAGTGGTTATAAAATAGTTAAAAACTGTAAAAAAGAGTTATAGGTCAAAACGGTACAAAAAGTTAAGTGTAATACTGTTGGTAACGCTTTCTGCACTGCTTTTGTGATTGTTAACTATTAAAACGGTATAACTTATACCGCAGCTTTACGATAAAGTTTTTGGTTACCAAATAAAATTGATATTTTAGTTTTAAATTATGAACGTAGATGTAGACATTTTTATATTTAATTTACTAAATAATCACAATGAATAGTTTTGCCTAGTGTCAATCTCTACATACTCGACAATGAATTTAAATAATATTAATGGTATAGTATCTCGTAGCTTCTTGGCCAATCAAAATTTTACGTTTAAAGCATATGAAAGCTAATATTCTCATCATGTACCTAAATGAAAATAAAAATGCCTTAGAAAAAGATGCAACTTAATACGAAAGGGGAACCATATAAATGCATGGTCCCTCTTCATTTATTTATAGTATGTTATTATCAAGCAATAAATTTTAGATCATGCAACTTATACACAATTACACATCCCCCACATTCCAATCACCATCATACATATATACTACGTTTAACCCCAAAAAAAAAAAATACAACACGAACCAAAATAATAGTACTATATACTAGTGAAATAGAAACTCAACCATAAGATTTAAGAGTATTTGCAGAGAATGACAAAAATCTGAGTAACAATTAAGTGATGAGACATTTTATTCTCCAAGTGTATAAATTGATTTTTCGAGCATTTTTACACAATGTTACGCTTTTCATGAGCATCTCTAACCCAAACTTTATAAATTCAAATATAAAGTTTTTTGAACTCCAACCCAAAAGAAAGGAGTGATTTTCTTTTACAGTATGCGATTTTTTTACATGAATATAATTTATCGAAATATTTTTTTATATGTTTATTTATATAATATAAATGTTGCAGATCATATAATTTTGTAGTATTATTTTATTTTCTATTATTAAACATCTGTTTATCAAATAGATTTATATTGTCTGTCATATATATCAGTCAATAATTTTTTATTCTTAGAGTTCTTTTTTTTGTGCAAGATATTTTTATAGTTCTATATAACTATTTAATGCATTAAATATTTGTTTATCTATATATGCGATACCAAAATGAATATATTTAATGAAAAAAATGGCTCGTTACATTTTCACTCAAATATGCAACAAGGCACGTAACCTCATTCACACACCCTTACATGATCTCGTATCAAATGGTCAATTTTATCTCTAATTGTTCATTAATAAACTGTCTATTAACGGCAAAAAGAGAGACATCATATGTTAATGTCACAAACTGATCAATGAATTTTTATTCATAATCACAGTCCCTAAACTCGTAATTAAACCTAAAACGAAGGGTAAACTAATCTCAAAATAAAGCTGTCATCCTCCCAACTTACTTACAGCCTGTCATTGCCCCCACTGGTCGTTGAAACTTCAAAACTAAATAACAAAAAAAACATAATCACAAATCGACAAAATCCTACGTGGCACGTCCTTTTATATATATACAACACACAAAAACACATTTTCACATATCTCATTTCACACTATCTCCTTTTTCGCCGGAGACCCGAGTCGACTCAGTGAGTCAACCGAAATGGGCATATGCAGCTCGTACGAGTCGACACAAGTGGCGACGGCGAAGCTGATCTTACAAGACGGGAGGATGATGGAGTTCACGACTCCGGTCAGAGTCGGCTACGTCCTCCAGAAGAATCCGATGTGTTTCATCTGTAACTCCGATGACATGGATTTCGACGACGTCGTATCCGCCATTAGCGCCGACGAGGAGCTTCAGCTTGGACAGCTTTACTTCGCGTTACCTCTCAGCTCTATTCATCAGTCTCTTAAAGCGGAGGAGATGGCTGCATTGGCGGTTAAAGCAAGCTCTGCTCTCATGAGAAGCGGTGGTTCTTGTGGCCGAGATAAATGCCGGTGTCGTCGGAAATGTGTCTCTCCGGTTATCTTCTCATCCCGGAGAGTGGCGGCGGTGGGATCCAATGGGGAGACGAGGAACGGGAAAAGACGCGGCGGCGGCGGCGGTGGTGGTGGTGGTAGCGGGAGGAGGAAGTATGCGGCGAAGTTGAGTAAGATAGAGGAGTAAAGGGTAGTTTGGTGATTTAGTTATTATTTTAGGGTTAAGTTTGTAAATATGTAGTTATTGGGGGGGGGGAGATGCAAATTGCATTTAAAAACGTGGGAAAAGTGGATCGTACTTTAGTGGAATTCAAATTGCATATGATTGGGTGATTTATATTATTTTAATCATGTTTTGTGAACTGCATAGTACTATAAAGTATAAACCATCCAAAATATGGCGTTTTTTTTCTTCTTAATTTTGAAAAAAAATATATAAAGGCATACAACTACATTGTTCTGAGTCTCATTCAATTTTTCTTTTGTTAGTTCTGTTTGATCTGTCTGATATGTTTGTTTTGTCGGAACCACAATTGTTCCATTCAATTCGTTTGGTTTTGCATCGCATGTTCCTATGTTCCCATGTTACCATTAGAACCCCAAGTTTAATTGGTTGATCCCTATCATTAAGATTAAGATGGGAATAGTTTAATCCAAGTCGACTACATTTTATGGATAAGAAATGACCATGTGTATGGTTCTTGTAGCTAGTATTTTGATTGGTCGGTCAACTAAAAGTAAACAACAAAATATAGTTTTTTTTTTCATAACATAATACATCATGGAATATAAAGCATTTTTTGTATTACCAAATAATTCTAAATCAAAACCTGTAATTCTTACATATTCGATATCAAAACATGTAATATAGTCTTGTCCCAATCTCGTCATTGTGGCACGATGCGTAAACAGCAAATTAACTATGGAACCTTCACTACATGTACTGTAACCAATTTGGAAGTTGGCATTTGGCACGATCAATATGATAAATAATTTTAGTCAGTAGTTGCATTAGTTTGATATGCAAATATATTTTACTCCAATATTAAGAAGATAGTTAGATATGCAAATACATTTTATAGATTTTTCTTTGTAATAGAGTTACACAATATTACTAATCAACCGAAATGACATACTGATTATCCGGTTATGTAACCCTTTTACTGATCAAATAATTTAATTCTAAACTTTAATGTCTACTGATAATGTATTTGTGTAGTGTATAATACGATATTGCCGATCCAATTCTAAAATTTTAATATAAAATATCAGGGGTCCGATTGATAACAAAAAGCAATATATAATTTTTAGCGGTAAGATGAATTTTTTAGCGGTAAGATGCAGTGATAAGTGTTTATAAAATAGTTGAAAACAGTAAAAAAAATTGTAAATAAAAACCTTTGTTCAAAATCGCGCTAGGCGTTAGTCGGGCGCTCGGTCCGAGCCTAACGATTTTTCTAAAAATCGGATATAAATCGAAGAGTATTCGGAGATTAGTTTTTTGTACAATTTAATATTTTATTAAATATTTTTATACATAACACATAGATTTTTTATACATAATACATATATTTTTTAAGATTCATAGAAATACCAAATTAGATCAAAGATCATTTGTTATTTCTTAAAATTCACATCTAATACAAAAGGCCAAAAACATAGTTCCACTCACAACCTACACAAAAATATATAGTCATTGATATTGAGAACACAAAAAAATAATAAAAGGATTTTAGTTCTTCATCCTTTTGTTCTTCGATGATTAGTCAATGTGTAGTGGACTTTTAGATGTGTTATAAGTTATATACCAACCTGAAAACAAATTTTAAAAGCAAATGTTAAAAGATTGTACAACTACAAACGAAAGAAAGACAAAATAAAAACAGAAAAAGGCAAAACCTAAATCAAAACACAAAGACACAAAGGCCGATCACTCTGTTTCCCTTCTCATGACCTATGTGCTCTTTCATTCTGTAGACACCACCAGATATCTCTTTACCACATAACTTGCATTTCAGTTTGTCTTGATTTCTTGGATCACACAATACTCCATAATCCCATCCTACATCATTTGAATTTCGCTTTAGAGGTAGAGGAGGAGGTGTATCTGTTGGTGGAGTATCCATCACACCCTAACCTTAAAAACAAACAAAATCGAGTGCTAAGAGCTAAGAACCAGAAAATCAAATCGAAAGAAACAAAAGAATTTCAAGCATTCAAACTTGAATTCACAAACGATTTGAGAGATATTACCTTGAATTCACTTCAATATAGGAATGCAATTGATAGACAAACTCGATTTCCTGAGATTTTGCCTCGAATTGATGCAGCTGTGAGGTTGAATAATCTAATTTAGGGTTTATCGTAAGAAGTAAGAACTAAGAAGAAGACAAGTTCCCAAATCGTGTATCGGAGAGGAGAGGTGAGTTAAGGAAATTTTTTTTCTCAACTGGGCTTAATGGGCTTTAACACTTTGGGCCAAATTGGGTGAATTATAAAAACTATGCAGTTTTTGAAAATTGATCGGCGATTTGAGTTAAAACACGGTCTCGGCGGATATTCATCGGACTGCCGCACACTTTCGCCGCCCAGACCATAGTCGCAACGGTGACTCACCGACGAGCGAGTTTCCGATCGATTAGTGGTCAACTCGCCCGAGTTTTTAAACAAAGATAAAAACTGTTTAAAAAAGTTGAGTATATTACTATTGATAACACTCACTTTCCTGTTTTTATGATTAGTAACTATTAAAACGGTATAAATTGTATCGCAGCTTTTGGGTAACACTTTGCATTTTTTGACGGTAGTAATAGTGCAATGAAAACATCACATAGATTCAGTAATTTGACTATTATGTGACCCTACACACTAGGGGTTAGGTCTGAGACGCATCACTCGATTTGGTCCCATCTGATGATGCATTATGACAAAGTCAATTTCTTGGGATTACGATGACATCTTCATTTATTTTTTTCGTTACAGGCTTACAGCTATATTAACAAATCATCCCATTGAAACCACATCACGCACTCGATTTTGATTTGGTTTAAGCAATTTGGTTTGGTTCGATTACGATTTTTTTTGTCCACTTGTATAGTATATGAAGTTGTGAACTAACACAAAAGAGAGAGTGGGAGTAATAATAAGTTTGGACGAGACTTTAATGAGACGGTACGTGCGGTGCCTAACCATCAGGGCCTACTTTTAAAAGCCCACTTCTTCTGTTTTTTTTTGTATATATATGAAGGAATATTAAACTAATTAGTTTATACCATCATGTCTCTACTAAAATTAGATTAGATATTAGATTATCACACTATAATTTTAATTTAAATAAGTAGTGTAGACAGTCTTTTTATATATGGAGCACTTTAAAGTGTATTGTTTGGAGAAAAGTCTATTATTAATGTTTATATAATAATATATACATACCAAAAACCCAAACAGCATGAAAAGAAAGAAAAGAAAAAGCAAGAGAATTTTAATAGAAAAAAAGAGATAAGAGAAAAAAAAAAAGAGTTTACGTTCATAAAGCTATCCACCAAAGTTTTTATTGAAAGTGTGTATATAATATCCCACAACTAAAAAGCTTTTGAGTTTGTTTATGCATCTTTAATCATTCAAACTAATTCATCGATTTTATTTATGCTTTACTTTAGTATGTTAAGAATGGTGAATTGTTTCCAAATGTACATTAGGTTCATGAGGCGTGATTAAAGAATCTAACTTTTATGGTACAGATTATACCATTTTCATTTACCTTACCAATTTTTGTATTTATTAGAAGAACAATAATCAATCTATGATACACATATTAGACCATTTTCATTTTCTTGAAAGGTTCCATCCATCCGCTTATTTCATAAATAAATTTTTATCAACTTTAATCTTAAAATAAAATACGAAGAAAAAATAGCTGTAATATATTTGAACCAAAACTATAATGATTTTCAAGTGCTAAATAAAATGAAATGTGGAAGCCTCTTTAATTTAATGGTTGATTAAAGGTTAATTAATGTTTATATACTAGGAGATCATCTGGGGTCCGAGTCTCATAACTTGCGAATAATTGCAGATTAATTGAGGCAAAAGTTACATGAAATCTCCAGCATGGTACAATTAATTGAGGCAAAAGTTACATGAAATCTCCAGCATAGTACAAGCAGAGCTGTTGTTGTGGATCCTAATGAAACAGATTAATTGTCTGTTGAAAAATTGTCATTGAATATGACGACTAGAAAAAAAACATGAAATATCTATATAGGAAAAAAGTTAATCCAACAAGGTCATAAATAAATAAAAATAAGGGAATTGATTTAGTATATATACACTACACACCTACTCTTCTAAAACAAAGACAACACAAGCCAAAACATCAAACCAGGATTGGTAACCAAAAAAACGGCACGCAGTTTTTTCTCTATCTCTATTTCTACTCTCTCTACACTTGCAATACATCCTCCTATACACTCACCAGTAGATTACAAAGAAACAGAGTCCTGCAAATCAAAACCCTTCTCAAGAGGACCACATAAAATCATTCATCTAACAAGTTCCCTGGATATCAAATACCGAAACACGAAACTATGAGGCGTCCATTCGACAATGCTCTTCCGGGATCTCCCCGAGTTGAGTTTCTTTATGGTTTTCTTCATTGTATCGGGGAGACATTCTTGAATCATCTCCACCAATGCCGCTTGACTCAACCCCGAGTCTTTGCTAAAAGACTCTATGATCTTTGGTAAGACTAGTTTCTGGTCCTTCTTTACCCCAAACGTTGCACGAATGTACTCTTCTTTTGCGGTTTCTAGCTCTTGGTATATTCCCTTGGGGGTATAAACACGAATCTACAGCCAAAGAAACCACATTTTCAAGATCTCTTAACTTTTCAAAGAAGATAGCAAAAGTTTAAAGCCTTCTCTACTTACCGCGGGATCAGAATGGTTGCCTGAACAAAGGGAAAAGTATAAGAGAGGCTCCGAATGGTCTAGGGAATATTCTTGATGCTCATCTCCGGTTCTGAACTTTCTTGGAATCAGTAGTAACTTCAGCCACTACAAATAGAAGAGAGGAGAAAGCTTCAAGACACAGTCACATTTGACAAATCTGTAGTTTTGAGATACGCAAGAAAATGAGCCTTACCTGACCAGGACGAGGCATTTTGATGCGAAGAATATAACTTTGTATAGCTTCTACACTTACCATGCGACCTCCTATATTGTAAGCTGGCTGGAAAATGTAGCAGAGACCAAAAAATTTCAGTATCATTCTTAAAAGTTGGGAACTTTTTTATCCATCTTCTTGAAGCAAACCAAGAAAACTGTTGATAATATTTACCTTCGAGAGCAGTAAAAACCGCTTCCCGTTGTTCTGTGGAATCCCATTTGCCAGAAATGTCTGCATTGGTGAAAACACAGTATAAGCTGAATAACTTAACAGTAAAAAGAAGACAGAGAGAGTAACATAGAGAAAAACGCTTACATGCATCACAAGTGAGTTATGTATGTTAATCCAGAACGCCAGTTTCTCTTGATGAGACAGCTTTCTCGGATCAACACTTTCGAGTTTCTTGATAAGCAAGCTGTATAAGTATAAACCAATGACTTCTATAAGCATTAAAATATGAGTGAAAGAGCAAAGCTAAACTCAGATAGCGCTTCTATTTTAAAGGCTGACCTGAAGTTTCGATTCATCAGGTCAAGGTCGCGTCCTTTCCTATGGTTTCGATGAATGTGTGACACTTCGATCATTGAGCTATAAGGTCCGCTGAATTCAAACTGGTCATCGAAAGACGGGTTTTTCCTGAAGCTTGGACTCCACATATCATATTGGTCTTGAGGCGAAAACTCGCTTGTCGATGACGGAGATGAGCTTGGGGATGAGAAGCCGTGGTTTATCGATGGCGGATCAGCGAGCTTGGAGTATATAGCCGACGCACACTTTATCATTTCCTCTGATAACTTGTTCGGTGTCATAAATATGTGATCGGATATCCGAGTTCCCATGTGTTCTGCAAGGCTTGCGGTATTTGATCCATTCTCTACGTACTGTTGCGTCAAAAGTGAGTAAAGTTACAGACTTTGTAGACTCTAATGTCAATATACAAGATGATAGTGAACAATGAGACTTACTTCTTTTATGGAAAATGGTTGGGAGTGGCAGGCGAATACAGAGTCTTCTGGTGGAGAGATTCGGTTATTGGAGGTGGAACGCTGATTAAGCGAGGACTGGCAACGGCGAACACATGAATCGATGTCTTCCTTCTCGTAAAAGCATTGATCTTTCAGCCTATTGTCGAAGGAGAAACACCGAGAATCGTCGATTGTTGAGTTTTCTTGATTGAACTGCCGAGCAGCAGAACCGGGTTGTTCCTTCTGTCTATTGTCAAAGGAGAAACACTGAGAATCCATTCTCGAGCTTTCTTGATTGAGTTGCCGGGCAGCAGAACCGGGTTCCTTCGGTCTATTGTCGAAGGAGAAACATCGAGAGTCGATTCTTGAGTTTTCTTGATTGAGTTGCCGAGCAGCAGAACCGGGTTCCTTCAGTCTATTGTCGAAGGAGAAACACCGAGATTCAGTGGCCGAGATCTCTTGTCTGCATCTAAGGCTAGGAGAATCTGGTTCTTTCTTCAACCTGTTGTCGAAGGAGAAACACCGAGATTCAGGTGTTCTTGAGAAGTCTAGACGTTTTCCTCTGAGGGTGGATTTAGGTGAGCTCGAGCTCTCTCGTTTCGATGTTGGAGACACAGAAGATGATGATTGTTGATCAAATGCTTTACGATACAGAGATAGAAGGTACTGTTCCAGATGCGAAACTTCCAACTCTAGCACCGCGATTTCCTTGATCAGTTCTGTTGCAGGCTGCAAATTATAAAACCGTTGGTGAGCTGCACAACATCAACATCAACATAAGAAAACCAAACTATTCACCTTTGGAGTAGAGTCGGCCTTCGAGTTGATATCTCGAGAAGGTGTTTTATAGCCTAATGCCTTCTCTAAAGCACCACGGACATCAAACTGGCTCTGTAATCTTTTCTCAAGATCCTGAATCTGAGTGTAACCAAGAATCATAAAGAAAATCAATTATGTGAACGAAACAAATGATCTCGGAGTAGAGAGAGAGAGAGCTACACAGAAGTTCAGAAATACAAACCTCTTGCTTCAGAGAGCTCTGGACTTTTGCATCCGGCGATAGAGTCTTCTTCGTTTCAACAGATTTATCGCAGCATCGAGGTAGGTCCTGAGAGAGAGAGAGAAAAACAGTTGAGAGAACCTAAGAATCAGCTGTTCCATAGTTCTGGAGATCATAAAACAAAAGGAAGTTGTTGGGTTTAACTCACGAGCTTGAAGCGTTGAGAAGCATTAAGAGAACAGACAATGCTGTTATCCTCTTCAAGCCTTTTCTTTTCAGGAACAGTCCAGCTAAAATAAGTAATCAAGATGCCAAGAATCAATCAAAACAGTTGAAACCCAGAAAAAAGATTCTGACCAAAATCAGACAGAATCCAAACCACATTCTATGAGAAGTAGACAAAAGCTTCAATCTTTTAGTCCTAAACCCAAAATTCTTCAACAAAGACCCAAACTTTGACCCATCTAGCAGCGAAATCACTTTGCATCTGGGCAAATTTTAACTACCCAAGTTGTCGAATTTGAGAAAACGACACAAGGAAATTGAAACAGAGCGCTAAAGAAGAAAGTTGTAAAATTGCCAAACCTTTTCGAGCGATTGTGTCTCTGCGTCTGCATTTTCTTGTCTTCAAATCCCATCTCTGAAGAATCTCTCCTGTAACCAAAGAAACAAAATCGTTGACTGATTGAAGAAGCATGGAGGTTTTAAAATCAGGATTAGAAGTTAGAAATAAAGCTCACTTTGTACTGATCTCAAATAGAGAACCAGAAGAAGAAGAATCTGTAAATGGGTTTTTTGGCTTAGAGACAGAGAAAGAAACAGATTTTTGATGTAATTCTCCTTCAGATTTATAAATCATAAGAAACTAAACTCCAAAAGAAAAACCATCACTTGTCTTCTTCCACCATTGAAAAACCAAAACTAATCTGAGTTATAGTGTGATTAATTTTTCTTTCTGCTATAGAGAAGAAAGAACATAAATACGGATACGGCCAAAAGATATGTAGCAAAGATTTGATGTTTTTTTTTCTTTGTTTTTTTTTTCTTTGAATCTGTTCTCTCACGCGCGCATACACAGAGAAAGAGCAAAAAAAGATGAAAAAGACTGTAAGAGAATTGGTGAACTTTTTGACCCTAGAGAGAGAATCTCACATCATCACCTTCTTAGCCTTTATCAATCTTTAAGCTTTTTTTTTGTATTTAGAGACTTTCTCTTTTGCATTAAAAGCACAACATTTTACGTGTGATATCGATACACGTAAAACTAACTATTAGTAGTATAACTTTTTTCACAAAATTCTAAATAATAGTATGTGTATATTAGTTTGAGTTAACTTATAAGATGGTTTAGTTGATTTAATATATAAAATGTTTTAGTTGAATCAATGCGTATGAATTAAGGAATTCTACAAAAGGATGTATTTCTTTCTGTTTTATAATTAATGATATAAATATGAATATAAAATTATAGATATATATTTTTTTTTTATCAAAATAAAATTATAGATATATATTTGGGTAATTTTAGTACATATACATAAATAACTTAATAATTAGGTAGGTAGGAATAGATAAATGTAAATTAAATTAATAGGAAAGAGAAACAATTTTTTATCCTAAAAACCCTTTTTATTGTGTTTAATTACAGAATATGCCACTGTCTGAAAACTTGGTTGTTGACGAAAAACCTGGTAATACTGTTCACCGTTAGCTGGAAACATTGTTCACAATATATCCGAAAACACTGTTCACGCAAGCGAACACTGTTATTAGGTAGTTAACATGTTAAACAAGTTAATATATTGTGAAAAATACTTGTTAACTCTGTTATCCATCATACATGTTAAACTAGTTATTCTGTAAACTATATGTTAAACCAGTTATTCATAGAATATTATCTTGTTAACTTCGTTATCATATCATAAAAATATGAAACTTAAAAATTATCGTGTTAACCAGTTACTCAATTAACCAGTTATCTAAGAAAATATCGTGTTAACTTTGTTAACTTAACAACGTTAACAAAGTTATCGTTGTGTTTCTGTCACCACCGGCCACCACTGTGTTGTCGTAGCCACATCACTGTTATCGTCGCTATCGCCGTTAATACTATTGTCGCCGCCGCTGACACCGTTGTCGCCATCCGTCACTATCACCAACTAAACAAATCACCCCACCATCACCGATCTCCACCTCCACCTTAGCATCTTCCATGTTTTTTTTTCCTTCTCCTTTCTTCTCATTTCCTCTCCTTCTTCTCCTTCTTCTTTTCTTCTTCTTCTGTTCTTCTTCTTCTGATTTTCTCGCTTATGAATAATTGAAGAGAAAAAAAAACACAAGTTAGTAATTAGATAGGAAAGAAGAGGACAAAAAAGACATTATCATATAAACAGTAAAAACAAAAAAAACGGCTGACCAAACTTAAATACCATATTATTATATGACATCCATTGTAGTTTCTCTATAAAATAAATTGTTTTTGCATTGAAACTATAATATCAATTCCTTTCAAACGTGAAATGATTTAATTAATTCTATTTGATTAGTTAAAATAGTATCATGCTTTGGATTAATTAAAAAAAACGGGTGAAAAAATTATTCGACGGCTACATTCACGTTTAAAAATTGATAGGATGGTAAAAGATCCGTAATCATATATGTTGTTTATAAATGAAAACAAAAAATTATAAAACATATATATTTTAAAAGAGAAAATAGTGTCAAAACATTAAAGATGCAAATATTTGGCACATTATAGGAACAAAATTGGATGGAATTGGCTATTATTCTTTCAAATTATATTAAGTACCACTAAATAAGTGAAAAAATAAATTTTATTCTCTTATAAATTGTTACTGTACAAAATAGGAGAAGAACAGATGAAAAAAATTAGTGAAAATAAACATTATTACATTAATTTTTTTCTATTCATCATTTTTTTCTTATTTCTCTCACATACCACCATTTGTACTCTATAATGTGAAATGAAAGGATCATAAAAGTTTTTCTCCATTAGATTTGTGATCTAGATATTGGCAAACTAAATTGTTTGATTTTTTAATCATTCTGAGAACAAGCATTAAAAATAAAATAAATATATCATTCTACAATTTTCTAATTAAGTTTAGTTTTTTTATCCGATGATTTTGACATTTTTACGGTATTTTCTGTAATATTACTAATGAGAGCCAAAAAAAAATCGATATTGTTTTAAAAGATTTAACACCTTATGCTGATAAAATTAATTCAAAAGGATCTGTAGATACCATTCAATTATGTAAATAAACTTCTCGTAATATATTTTACAAAACTAAAGAAAATCAATCTCATGGGTGGTGAAACAAGGAGTCCTTGATAATTAATATATACAAATGTAATAAGTGGAAAATGACATGTACAAGACAAGCCAGAGGGTAAAACAATACTACTTGGTTACTATTTTTGTGCTGAACCAAGAAAAACGAAAACAAAAGGAGACAAAACTATATATATTCTTTTGTCAATATTTGAACGACTTTCAATTAAAGGATTATAATATATTTTTTTCTGATGACCTATCAAAGAAACAGCTACTACAAAAGTGAAAACTATTGTATCATGGGCTTGTTGGAATCTAAGTGGGAGTTGTTGAACCATCGCATTGCTCATTGTCCCGTTCTGTTTCTTCTACACTCATGGGATCATTAGGATGCTACGTTTTGTTTTTTCTTTCGTTTCTTGTAACATTCTCTTAACTTTTGTACGCATTCGTAATGTTTAATTACTTCTACACGTACCTATATATTCTACTTGGGTTTTTATTTATTTTACATTGTTTATATATTTTATTTGTTAAAAAAAAAAGTCTTTTTTATTTCTTACTCAATTTGAACGGGGGACATCCAGACTATCATCTAACTTTAGTCCACTTGGATTTCATCATGCATATATATTACATGCACTAACGTAGCTAGCCACTACATGATTTATATGGCCAATGCAAGCTTAACTATATATCTGAGTCCAATCAAAAAACAGAAACTAAATAAATAAATTAGCTTGCTTATGAAAAATTAAAAAAAAAAAGATATAAGTCTGCATCTCACTTAAGTTGCTGGTGCGTTAGGCCAACAAATTAAGATCAGATCGATTATTAGACCACTAACCATTATTATTTGGGAAAATTGACATTTAAATCCTCGACTTCACCATTTCAACCATTCAAAGCTCAACCTTTCACCTGACCCATTTAAATAACAAACTTTTTCGTTGATCGATATTTAAATCACGAACTTATGTTGACTCGGTCAAATTAGGCACGCCGTTAACTTCACTAACGGATGGATTTAACGCCGTCTAATCCCGTCTGGTTGGGAAATTAACGTCGTGCCTAATATGGTCAAGTCAACATAAGTTCGTGATTTAAACAATAGTCAACGTAAAAGTTTGTTATTTAAACTGTCCACGCGAAACATGGTGCTTTTAATGGCCAAAATTTAAAAGTTTAACATTTAAATGGCATTTTTCCCGTCCAACCGATATTTTCAATTTCTTTGGATTTCGTAATATTACGTGATTGCTAATCTAAGTAAACCAAAACTAATTTAAGAAGATATTTAAACATAAATTAAATTTACATTACACAAAAAATTGGGTTTAGTTTTTAAAACACCAATTTAACCACATCTCATGATTATCTAACAATATGTAAATCTTACGAAACCCTAAATCTACATACAGAAATTGAGAAACTTCGAGAAACTTATTCTACCTCGCTGGTATTATCATAAAAAAGATTCATTTCGGTTAGCGTACAGTAAATGAAAAAATCTTAAAACACTGATCATTCATCGATCATGATTACAGTTTCACTAGGTCACAAAAAGCTTGAGATCCTTAAACTTTCACATTGTAAAATCTTGAGTTTGAGATACTCTTTCATCAGAAATAGAAGCTTTGAGATACTCTTTCATCAGAAATCATGATGTTTATAATATCTAAAATTTGAAAGTTCGGCATTTGAATAATATTTTTCTACTAACGAATAACTTCTATTTCCTAAAATTAGTTTATGTTTAAATATCTTCTAAAATTAGTTTTGGTTACTTTGATTAGCAATCACGTAATATTATGCAATTCGAAGAAATTTAAAAATTCTATTTTGTAAAATTAGTTTATGTTCAAATATCTTCTAAAATTAGTTTTAGTTACTTTGATTAGCAATCACGTATTATTACGTAATCCGAAGAAATTAAAAATATTCTTTAGACGGAAAAATGCCATTTAAATGTCATACTTTTAAATTTTGGCCATTAAAAGCACAATGTTTCGTTTGGACGGTTTAAATAACAAATTTTTATGTTGGCTATAGTTTAAATCACGAACTTATATTGACTTGACCATATTAGGCATGACGTCAATTTCACTAACAAACGGGATTAGACGGTGTTAAGTCCATCCGTTAGTGAAGTTAACGTCGTGCCTAATATGACCGAGTCAACATAAGTTCGTGATTTAAATATCGGTCAATGAAAAAATTTGTTATTTAAATAGGTCAGGTGAAAAGTGGAGCTTTGAATGGTTCAAATAGTGAAGTTGGGGATTTAAATGTCCATTTTCCAATTATTATTTCAATAAAAGTACTTAAGTTTATGTTGATATTTAGTCAAACTATCCAAACAACCACAAATCTACATTTGTCTAGATGATTGGACGTTTTTAATGTTTTCCTAGTTAAATTATATATATGCAAAAAAAGAAAAAACTGACCCTTCGATATTTTTATTAGACCACTAAACCATTCGATATTTTTTTTGTCGTCAACTTTGTACTGTAAAACTGTGCTGTTATTTTCAAGAGTCAACCACAAAATAAATAATTGAAAACCTGTGAGAGTCATTTTTCTTTACCAAGTTTTTTGGCTGAAATTCAATCTAAATGTTAAATAAACAGTCATATAAAAGGCCCTTTAACCCCAAAAAAAAAAAACAGACATATAAATTTGAAATAACTAAATATATAAAGCCTTGTAATTTAAGCACGAGACAAAACTGTTTATTTTATTGTTTCACCTCAATTTATGTTTTTAAAAATAAACTATATTTAGTAAAAGCTATTTCTGATATAACTTGTCAAAAAAAATTAGTATCTACAATATATAATTATATACATATATTTATAAAAAAAAAATTTAATGAACAAATTTCCCTCCAAAATTTTGTTTTCTCCGAGACAGAAAGGAAAGAGACATAGGATGCTTGCTGTAAAGGAAAACAATGTGGCTACGTTACTTTTCTTTTCTGTCTTCCTCTTTTATTTCACTTTATATTTTAATTATTATTTTAATTAACGTCAAATAGTCGGATACCCAAATTGTCTTTCAGTACCAAGAAGACTTACGTTTGTCAAAGAATCCCAGGAAAATATTATATTTAATAAATAACCAAAAGTGACATATCTACAGTTAATATAGATTAAAAGGTAAGAGTAGCTAGGGTTTATACTTTTATTATTACTGTTGTGTTATATTGTTATGTTGATATAATTAAACTTGTTGATTTTTTTATATATATAATTAATCACACCGCTCTTGCTACTTTATCTTGATTTTAATTACCTGCTCTTGAAAATAATTCAATTTCCTAGTTTTAAAACATTTGGCTAGGGTTTTATTATTAGTGTTGTGTTATGTTGAAAATCTCCCTATACTTAAACTTGTTGTGTTCTGTTTTTTTTTTGTTATATAATTAATCAGACAGCTCTTGCTACTTTATCTTGATTTTTACCTGCTCTTGAAAATAATTCAATTTCCTAGTTTTAAAACATTTAGCTGAAACTAAACGCAAAGAACTTGATTTTTAGTTAACGACATGTTACATATACAATTATACACTAAAAATGACGTAAATAATTGAACTCACTTTCTTGGTATATTATTCGTAAGATTATAAACTTTGAAAACTCCAGTTTCCAAAATATACCTTTTTAGAAAATCGAAACATTGTAGTTCATTAATTTATTCGTTTTTATTTAAGTATGATACAAATTATCACATATCTGGAATCAAACCATTTATTTGAGGAGCAAATTATCAGTTCATATGTGAAATTGAAATCCATTAACCACAATAATTAAAATGGTATACCATGTACTATATAGAAATGATCCAAATTTTACATTTTACAAATGGACATTATATATTTGTAAATGTGTTTAATGCATGATTTAGCTTATATCTAGATTCTAGAGTATGAAATTAATGAAATAGATTTTGAACCAATATTTGGAACAAAGATACACTCTGGTCTTTAGATATTCAATTAGGTTTTAAATTGTAGTAAGTGATTCACTTAACAAACACTATGTTAGTGGAAAGATCCAAAACTTTTCCT
Source organism: Alliaria petiolata (assembly GCA_020283515.1). Classification (NCBI taxonomy): domain Eukaryota; kingdom Viridiplantae; phylum Streptophyta; class Magnoliopsida; order Brassicales; family Brassicaceae; genus Alliaria; species Alliaria petiolata. The sequence continues at coordinate 92,851,993 of JAHZTW010000003.1, forward strand.
ACATGCATTGAGATCGAGTAAAAGGCCAAAAAGCTTGTCGATTATATATTTTAAACAAATTGGACGCTAGTGAATTCAGGAGTGATCGTAAGATTGACCAATTTAAATTTTTGATTGTTATAATAATACTAATGTGGTAATCTATGCAAGTTGAGCTCGGTAATAGTGTTACAACTTCTTATTTGCACGGTGTCGGGGACACAAATGACGGTAAAAATTCAAGTTTCACCACTAAACACTATTCTAATTTTTTTTTTTAAAATGGAGTTTCAGATAAGATAAATAAACCAAATAATTTAATGGGTATTTCTATTACTCTAGAATGGGTGATTTTAATGAATATACATAAATAACTGAATAATTAAGAAAATGGTAATCAATAACTTAAAATTAGAAAGTTAGCAGAGAAAAATGATTTTTAAACCTAAAATATCCTTTTTGTTTTCTTAAATTACACAAAATGCCATTGATCAGAAAACACTATTATTGACATGAAATCACGGTAAACAATGTTCACCAGTTATTCGGAAACACTGTTCATTTAACGTTAAACAGTCAGCCGCCACTACTATTATGCAATTAACGTGTTAAACCAGTTATCGTATCGTGGGAAATAGCGTGTTATACTAGTTATCATATCATTAAAATATGAAATTGTCATGTTAAACCAGTTATCATATATAAATATTATTGATTTATTACTTTTCATTGTATTGATAACTACTACGATAACTTTTTATTGCTTAACTTACAATGTTATTTTTATTAACGTCGTCGTTATCGTCGTCGCTGCCAATGTTATTGTTATTCTCATTTGTGTTTCTATCGTTTACCAGTGTTACCGTTATTATCATCACTATCGATACCTTCATTACTGTTGCTACCGTCATTACTATTGTCATTGGTTTTGTTATCAACGGCGCCGTTAACATTATTACCGTTGCCAATAGTATCGTCGTCTTTTTCTTACTGTTAGTAATGTTTAAGAAGAGAGAGAAATGAAGATGTAATTAAATTATAAAGTAAGGGGTATAAAAGAGTTTTTGGTGTGAATAGAACCATGGGAATAGTAGACATGAGAGAGAACTAATTTTGAACTTATTTATACCCATCCATTGCTATTACTCTAGAATTTATTACAAAAGAAATGTGAGATTGGTGTGACTTATGGCATGTGGAGAGCAAAGTGTGAAGATGTTAGATCAAGATTTGTCAGGTGAGAGAGACAAACATGTTTTAATGAATCTTAAACTAATTAAGATGCATTTGAGTTATGAAGTGCAATTTAATTTGCATATTTAAATATTTTATTTCAAAACGTCTCAAAGAAATTAATGAGTCACATGAAAGAACTACTTAATTTTTGGGTCAATATATTGGATTCCGGTTTTTAATACCATCGTGCCGTAAAAAACCAGTTTCTTCGTAAAGATTATTATTTCTTTAGTTGGAGATTGGGGGGGGGGGTTATAAATAGAAAACAAAAAGTTGGGGCAGTTTAAGAATAAACAACTAAAAGGGGTTTTTATCAAAAAATAAGAAGGGGTTGAAATTGGGAATCATACAAATAAGAGTGGGAAAAAGCTGAAGTTTACAAAGGCATTTGGACAAGAGAGTCAATGCCAATCATAACTAGCAAAAAAAGGTATCTCCCATAATTTCACTTTTGCGCACGTGTAACTCACGCGCTTCCACAAGTGATAAACAGTTTTTATTTTTTTTTAATTGCAATACATTTCTACAAAACCAAGAAATTTAAAATATTAATTTCATTTCTCGCGTGATCCGTAAGGCCATAATGCGATTGGTAACATAGATGCTATTATGTCCCACTCCACTGGGGATATTAATCTTTAATACTATTCAAATTTTTTTTTTTTTTTTTGGGGTCTAAATGTTAAGATACTATTCAATCTTATTGTTGCATGCATGTATATAACGAAATGACATAATTTTATGATCTCGTACAGGCCCATGACATAATTTTATGATCTCATACAGGCCTGGCCCAACTATATCAAAAGTCAATAGATAATTTTTTTTTTTTATTCTGAAGAAAACAATCAATTTTTGTGGACCATGGTTTACACCATTTACTATTATTTTTTTAAAAAACAAAAACTGATCCTGGTTTACATTACAAAATAATTGACACAAACATGAATTCTTATTATAATTATAAGTGGTTGATAATAACCGAATAAAACAAAAAAACAAAAAAAACACAAAGTGGTTGATAATAAAGCAAAGATGGAGGTGGAAGTTCCTTTAGTTAGAAAAATCATCTAACTAGGGAAAGTACTTCGTAGTAGAAATAGCCTCGAGTTCGACTTCAACCATCAACGCATCATTCACAAGGAAACCCTTCGATGAATCTCTGAGATCGTCAAAAGAGATCAAGTTCATACCCCAAGAAAACGTTCTTCCATACCAATTCCGGACTGTCGAAAAAGAAAACCGGAAGATCACAAGAAATCACACTCATTAGTCATATTGCAAAATGTGTTCATAGTATATATATATCTGCTTACGTACGTTGCCCTTCGCGGTTATTGAGTTTGCGTTGGTTAAGAACTCGAAACTTGGCTTGAACGTAAACCAACTCATAGTCTCCGGTTCTTTGATTCCCAGTAAGGACAAGATACAATCCCACGGCTTTTCCACGTAGACCCATTTGTAAATACCTGATCATCATATGTGATACATTTTGTTACTACCAAAACTGTAAAATATATAAAACAATTCTTTTTTTTTTGTTCTTCTGTCAACATATGCATCCAAAATCAGTCAGCACTACCAAAAAACTAAATTTTGAAGTGATGTGGACTCACCATTTTCTTCCTCCAAGAGAGAACTTAGATGAATAGTAATATTCTTTGACCAACGTGGAGAATTTCTGAATTGTCCAGGTGAACTTCTCGGAACTCCTACTGACAGAGAAAAGTTCTGATTTTTCAAAGGGAGCAGGAACGGTCACGTCAACACCAAACTCGCAGTGATCTCCATCGTAAAGGTAACCGTTTTTCGGGTCTCTGAAGGTATCAAGAGGGAGGACCTTAGAGAATCCCCACATCGTTTTGAAGGCAGTGAATCGCCATACATCAGTATCTACAAAATTAACACAACAAACATAGATAAGTTACTATCTTATTATATAAAGTTTGATGTTTCAAAGTTAGGAAAAACCTTGGATGGTGAAGTACTTCCTCTCGTTCTTGTTGAAGATGTAAAACCTGAGATCCGCGTAAACCTCTTGATGTGCAGAATCGACGAAACTCGACTTGTCTATGGCTACGTAAAGCGAAAGGTAACCTGAACCACCATCCTTCTTGTTCCCGTTGAGGTACACATGAAGAGTCCTGTGATGATCCATCAAATGAACATTTTAGTATCTGTCTCTTATACACATCTAGATGAACCTGAACCACCATCCTTCTTGTTCCCGTTGAGGTACACATGAAGATTCCTGTGATGATCCATCAAATGAACATTTTAGTATATATATAAGATTCGGTTGGCGAATAAAATATCAAAATTACTCCTGCTTACCAATTGTATCCACCAACCGAGAAAGGACGAGTTTCGTATGTGTCTACAACGCTTGTCTCAATCTTCAAAGAGTAAGTCGATGGACGACGATCTCTCAGACCCGTCACTGTGTTTGAAGCAGAGACTTTATAATCACGCGATGAGATCTCTTGATGTTTTTGTAGGTAATGCACTTCTTCTTTTAGGTTTGGGTTTGGTTCTGCTACTTCCTCCTCTGTTTTTAGACCCCCCCCCCCCATCAAAAAAAAAGAGAGCATCTTTATACAACAAAAACGAAACAGAGGATTTGTGTCCAAACATAGATTCTAAAAGACATAGATGGATATTCTTGAAATATTAGATCAGTTTTGATGACATACGCTGCAGAGTTGTATTGAAGTCATCGGTGATTTGTCGTATTAAGGAATGTGCGGACACAGATGTGATGAAGAGGCAAAGCAAGAAATAGGCAACAAAGATAGAGATGGTGTTTTTGTAGTGACTCTTCATCTTTTTTTTTTGAATGGAGTGTGCAGTGCAGTAACTACTGACTAGTGAGAGATATTTATAGAACTGGTTTAGAGTTGAGAGATACTTTAGGATTGCTCAAGATGCGGATGAGAATTTTACACGATAATGTTAGGTTTTTTTTTCCTCTGTGTTTTTGCAACGGAAAATTAAATTTTGAAATATCGTTTTGGATGGATGGTATAACTAACGTGGTTTCATTTAGAACCATTGACAATTTGAATTTAATCCATCTCTCAAGGTTGGTTACTCAAAATATATATATTGACATCAGTTAGTTACTCATCTTAACACTGACGTTGTTGTCGTTACTCGTTAGCGCTGTATCTATGTTTATCGTTTTTCTTTTTTTTTTCATCAAAGAGGCATCTTTTTTACATGCAAAAAGGAAAGTTGGTACGAAAGTAGTTACAAGTTAGAGTTACAACGGAAAATAAAACGCTCGTGCTGTTTTTTTGTCTTTTCTATTTTTAGATAAAATTCAAGCATTACTTTAATCGATGAAATTATTATTACAAAAATTAGGAAAAGTACTTTTAAAAGAAAATCCGTAGTCGTTTTGCTATATGACCCGTCTTTTGTGGACAGTTTTTTTTTTTCCTGAATACTTTATTTTATGGGCTGATTTGGTGAATAACCAAAAAAAAATTATATTTAAAAAAGTAACCAATTTTGTAGAGAGAGATAGGGAGAGATAGAGAGAGAAAATGGTTATGTAGTAGATTATAATTTTTTTTGTGGTTATTCACCAAATTTTCTCTTATATTATTTAGAGTAATTGCAAAAAAAGGCCCCAAATAATGATGTATTTAAGTGACAGTTTCTGACACACTTTCTGTCATATCCAAGCATGTAAAAAGACGCTACTGCCCCTACTAAATTATAACAACTTGTCCAGTTTCTAATTCGAAATAATTTTGCATCAGCGTTGACAACTTGCCCAGCGACGATAACGCTGGTAGACGACGACAACAATACGTTAGCGATAATGCCGATGAAGGTTAGTAAAATAGTTATCGGAATAATTTTGTATAACTTGTAAATTTAACAAAGTTAGTTAATCAATAATTCATAATTTTATAAAATTACAAGAAAGTTAGCACGATGGATATCACGATAACATGATAACAAGGGTAACATGATAATTTTACGATATGATAACAGACTTAACATGATATTTTATATGATATGCTAATTGAGTTAACACGTTAACTGCATGATAACAGTGTTGGAGAATGGTTGAACCTTAAATAAACAGTGTTAGAAGACGGACGATGAACAGTATCTTCGATCTATTGTGATAACATATTAGTTAGCACGGTAATCGATTTGTTATCCCCTAAAACCGATTGAAATAATTGTAGGGACGAAACCGTCATAACTTTTGTGTATAATGTGTATCAACCCAATTCAAATTTATTTGTTCCCTTTTCTTTATTTTTATGTTATCTGGGGCCATAAATTAAAATTGCCCTTTTATTTAAGGAAAAAAACCCTACATTCTAATCATTGTAATTCTTTTATTTTCTGCGTTATTAATCAAAACGACCCTTTATTTAATCTGCAGGTTTTCCTCCAAAAAGAAACTTCCCTAACTATTACAAATGTAGGAAGATATATGAAAACCATACAACCAATACTGTTCTAAAATACAGTCAACACGGTCATATATATGGTGCATATACGCTATACGGTGAATGACACTACCGTTTTTCTATTATACAGTAAAAAATACGTTTTAATATATACGACCGACTATACAACTTATACGGCTTATACGACCATATACGGATTATACATTTTATTCAATAAATTAGTATTGGGTTCTTTTTTTTTTGTCAACAAACAACTACTATATATTAATTCAAGTTTGGTATATAGCAATGATTTTGGAGGATTACGTTCCTATTAACCGTAGCTGACTTACATGGGAAAATAAAATCCCTCGTGCTCTTGTCTTTTTAGCAAGGGTGTCCGTACAAAATAAACCGAAACATATATTCCTCAAAAGAATATACTATATGAAAGTAGAATGACACTTTTCAGGGGCTGCCACGTCAGCACATAAGAGCATGTCAAGTGTCCTTCATTATTTAATTTTAAAAAATTTGTTTTACTTAAATTAAATGCGAATCAAACAAAATATTTTTATTCTTTCACATCCAAGGGATTTGAACCCACAATCTTCTAAATAAAAATCAACAGCCTTATCCATTATGCCATGAGTGTTCCTTGATAAAGCTTGCAAAGATTACTATAATAATAGTAAAAGACATAAAAAACTATGCTAATCTAATATACACTACAATTTTAAAAATAGCATAACAAATAAATCACAAGAAATATGAAAGTAGAATGACACTCTCCAGGGGCTGCCACGTCAGCACACAAGAGCATGCCAAGTGTCCTTCATTATTTAATTTAAAAAAATTTGTTTTACTTAATTAAATGCGAATCAAACAAAATATTTTTATTCTTTCACATCCAAGAGGATTCAAATTCACAATCTTCTCAATAAAAATCAACAGGCTTATCCGTTATGCCATGAGTGTTCATTGATAAAGTTTGCGAAGATTACTATAATAATAGTAAAAGACATAAAAAAACTATGATCATCTAATATACACTACAATTTTAAAAATAACATAACAAAATAAATCAGAAGGAAAAATAAAAAATCTTCAAATAAAATAAGATAAAATCAATAGTCAAAATATAGATCTAAACATATTATTTAAAACTCAAATTGAAATAAAATTTGCGCATTGCGCGTGTTCTCTCCTAATATAATTAATAGGAACAGAATCCTCGGAAACTTACATATTAATTATATTTTTTAATAATATATTTAAAAAATACCCACAAACGTCCGCATATACATTTATATGCTATATATCTGGTAGCCGGCCGCTCGGTAAGGTATAGCGTATTTTAGAACAATTCAACAGTAGCCTGCCGCTCGAATAATAAGAGGCAGAGAATAGTTGAAGTCAAGATCAAGTGGTATTAGAGGAAAGAGAGAACTGAACAAACCCTAACCAGGTAGAGAGAAGAGTCCACATGGCTTTTATTCTGACCAGTAGACGCCCTTTCTAGACCATGACTTGAATCTCATAGACTAACGGAGCTGATGGCTTGGGCCTTGGAGACAGCTCGATGTAGTCTCGCAATTCTTTATTTCCACACTTCATATATAAATACTAGCTTGGAGGATAATCTTGCAAATGATGTTAAACTTTGAATTACGAGAAGGTGTTTTTATCCAAGCAATGATATCCTCTAAAACTAGACGGGGGAAATAGTGATGGATGGTTAAAGAAAAATACTTGTGTTGAGAAAGAGCAACCAAAAAAACAGATGGTGTTGGAAATTTAAGTGAATCGTTGTAACCGTTGACGAACTGTTGCCACCGTTTAGATAAACATTTGCAACCGTTTAAATGAATCATTGCAACTGTTGTGTTTATGGTTACAACCTTCGGTGACTAACCATTGCAACTGTTGGTGACCAACAATTGCAACTCTATCAACCATTGCAATCTTTCGAGGTAACCTTTGGTTTCCTATAAAAGGAGTTGTTGGCTTTGCCAAAATAACAACAAGAAACAGTTACAAACAGAGAAATAAGAAAGAGAGAGATTCATTGTTCCAAAAAATCATTAAAGATCTTTGGAAAAACACATATCAACACTAGAACTCTAATGTGTCTCTTGTATCTTTGCTTAGAACAAGAGAGAACTTGGATTGTCTTATCCTATAAGGAATTTCGTGTAACCCAAGGCTTAATAAAGGTCGAAATACTCTTTAAGAAAAGTGTTTTCGTGCGCGATTCAATCATTATACAAGTTCATAATTCATCATCCGGATTACCAAATAACCAACAGATGGAACCGACATTTCCTATTTTTTCACAAAGGATCCCTAAACACGCGTTTATCCATTGGGTTATGGCTCGTGACCGACTTGGCCCAAATAATATACGGACTAGCCGGATGCAAAGAATCCCAAGTTTTTGGAGACAGAAAACATACTATATCTCCATTTTAAAAGAGTTTGGGCGGGAAGAGAGAAGAAACAAAGCACTAGGCTGAATCTCCTTTAGAAGGACCATGATCGGATGTCTTCCACGAGACAAAAGCCAAGTTCCATTGTTTAATGCTTGGTTAACTTTGTCCAGCCTATGTATTCCGGTAGCTCTCGGACCATTAGCTCCTGTCAAATCAATTAAAGGTCGTAAAGAAATCCAATTATCGTGCCAAAACAAAGCTGTGGAACCCGAACCAATCTTGCAACACAAATAAGGCCGAAGCTTTAAAAGTCTTTTACAAATCCAGCTTCCCACAACATCAGCATTTATTAATGTGATACCAAAAATATTAGAATCATGAAAATTATAAAGTTGAGCATGGGTGCCGGCTAGATGTGATGGGTCCATTAAACTATTTCATACATGATTCTTTGTTTGATAAACTATCCAACAAGAATTGCAATTTTGTTTTCCAAAATGTTAAGCACATAATTATTTGTACAACACTGTTAAGAACATTGAAGTTTCCTTATATTTTCATCAGTTAAAAAGTATATATTTATATGATCAAGACATGTAGCTTAGTGGTTTATGTTAATATTGTTACTGTGTTACTATCCAAATTTAACCGCACACAATGCATGTTGTTGACAAGAAAATAAAATAAAAAGATAAAAGTTTATAGATCACATAAACGTATCTCGAAATAGATAAAGTGTGTTTTTTGCTCACTAAAAAGTATGGGGCAAATAAAATAAAAATTGTAAGAAAATAAAACTATCGCTTAAAACTATCGTATGGACATTTATGTTTGGTGGATAATGGACCAATATATGGGTCTCAAGAAATTTTTTTGACATAGTAAATGGGCTTTCTACAAAGAGAAAACCAAAGCCTCTGGTTTAGACTCGGCTAATCAATGTGTAGAAAGGGACTGGAGGTCATGTAACGGCGTTTTGGAATACGCTAGTCGGTGGTTGGAGGTCACGAAGATTGTACTTTTAATTGTTTCATGCAATTTAACTTGTAAGTAATGTAACATAGAGATGCGACCAAAAAAAAAGGAGGATTTAGCTTTTGAGAATTTTCAAATTTCAACAATACTCTCATAACAAAGTTTGGCTCGAGAATACTCATCAAATCGGACTGTTTTATGGCCCGTGGCCATCTTGTGTCATCTGGTCGGCACGAAACTACGTTATCTTCAAAAACATAAAACCGTTCTCTTCAAAAGGTTCTTATAAAGTATCTCAGTATTAAACTATCTAAGTGTGGGACTCGTACACATCTCGCATACATTAACTTTATGTTTTGTTTTGTATGCTCTGTTCCTCTGTAATGCCTCTACTCTCTCTGAGTTTTGGGGGTTTGCTTTGTTAAGGTACCTACTGGTATCAATTCTGTTTCGGTTTGGCTTTGAAAGCTTTAATATATTCATGTGTTAAAAAAAAACAATTGAAAAAAAGAAAAGTAAAAGAGAGAAATGAGAATTGGTTCTAATTTGAAAAAATACCTATGACAACCATTTGTGACACTTGATTTTTTTCATTAGTTTAATTCTTTTTAAATTTAAATTTAATTTATATATAATAAAATTATATAAAAATATCAATATTATCTTGTTGAGATTCTCCAGTGCTCTAGGGGCCGACGGGATGACATGTTTCTTTTTTTTTTCAGAAATACTGGGATATCATTGGTGCACAAGTCATGGACGAGGTAAAAGATTTCTTTGTGACTGGAGTTTTCCCGGTGGACTGGAACTACACGCTCCTTTGCTTAATACCAAAGATACCAAATGCGGATAAGATGAGTGATCTAAGGCCAATTAGTCTTTGCACGGTTTTCTTCAAAATCATTTCCAACATTCTGGTAAAGCGCCTGCAACCGTTCCTGGCTTCCTTAGTCTCCCCAACCCAATCAGCTTTTGTCCCGGAAAGACTAATCACTGATAATATCCTTATAGCGCACGAACTTATCTATGGCCTCTGGACCCATCTTTGGATCTCCTCAGAGTTCATGGCTCTCAAATCAGATATGTCCAAGACCTATGACAGGGTTGAATGGTCTTACCTCAGAGCTCTTCTACAAGCTTTGGGTTTTGACAGTCTTTGGATATCATGGGTTATGTTTTGTGTATCGACTGTCACGTATGCAGCTTTAATCAACGACCAGCCTCATGGTTTGATTACCCCGGAGAGGGGTCTGAGGCAAGGTGATCCTCTGTCTCCTGCTCTTTTTGTCCTCTGCACAGAAGGTTTATCCCACTTGTTGTGTAAAGCAGAAAGGGAAGCTCTTTTAGAAGGGATCAGTTTCTCTCCTTCGGGTCTAGCGGTCAATCACCTATTGTTTGCCGATGAAAGCCTTTTTCTATGTAAGGCTACTTTTGATCAGAGTTCTGTTCTGAAGCTAATTCTGAAAACCTACGGTGATGCAACAGGGCAAGTTATTAACCTTGATAAATCGTCTTTAACATTTGGGTCAAAAGTCGACCCCGAAGTTCAGAAGTCTATCCATGTCTCTTTTGGCATCTCGAACTCTGGAGGTGCGGGCACTTATCTAGGTCTCTCAGAATGTTTTAGTGGCTCAAAGGTGGACCTTCTCAGCTTCATTCAAGACCGTCTAAAAGCCAAAACATCGGGTTGGTTTGCCCGTTCTCTATCACAAGGTGGTAAAGAAATCATGCTCAAAGCAGTGGCACTTGCGATGCCGGTGAATGCTATGTCTTGCTTCAAACTTCCCAAATCTACCATTGCAAACCTAAATAGTGCCATGGCGGCTTTCTGGTGGAATGCAGTTGACCACAAAAAGAAAGTGCATTGGCTAAGTTGGGAAAAGCTTTGTCTCCCCAAGTCCCATGGTGGAATGGGTTTTATAGATGTTGAGAGATTCAACCAAGCTCTGCTCGCAAAACAGGCCTGGAGAATTCTTCAAGAACCGGATTGCCTTCTTTCCCGACTCATGAAAAGCAGGTATTTTGAAGGAAAAGATTTCCTTTCATCTTGTTTAGGCCAGAGACCTTCGTTCGCTTGGCGCAGTATTCTTTTTGGAAGGGAGCTTCTGGTTAAGGGTCTATCTAAGAGAATAGGTGATGGAAAATCAATCAAAGTTTGGATTGATCCTTGGTTAGAAAGGATTGGGCCCCGAGTGCCAGGTTTTAGGAATCCTAGTATTAACTTAAACCTAAGGGTGAGCGATCTTATTGATGTTAGTACAAAGGATTGGAAGCTGGATTTGCTGCGAGATCTCTTCTTCCAGAACGACATTACCCTGATTTTGGCGAGAAAACCGGCTCCCGATCACGCAGACTACTGGGTTTGGAAACATAATAAAAGTGGAGCTTTCTCTGTCAGCTCAGCGTATTGGCTGGCGTCTTCCCTGGTGAAGAGTGATGTTGTGTTTGAAGCCTCAGTTCAACCTTCTCTAAATCCTCTCAAAGAAAAAGCTTGGCTCCTCCAAACCGCACCAAAGATAAAAAAACGTTTGTGTGGAGAGTCCTCTGTGAGGCAATCCCGGTGGCAACAAATCTGGCAAGGAGAGGAATCAATGTTGATCTGCGTTGTCAGGCCTGTGGAGAGGAAGGTGAATCCTCAAACCACTTTCTATTTACTTGCCCCATTGCTCGGCAAGTTTGGGCTCTCTCTGATTTTCCCACTCCCCAAGATGGTTTCCATCAAGAATCGGTCTTTGTTAATATCCACTACCTGATGATGATGGAAAAGAACATTAGAATCCCTACTGATATACGAAGATCCTTCCCTTAGGTGATGTGGTACTTATGGAAAAATAGGAAAAGCTTCCTCTTTGAAGGAAAGATTTATCTCCCGTCTGAAACAGTAGCTAAGATAAGGGAGGAAACAACCCTTTGGTTCCATTCTCAAGTGGTTGAGACTCGTACAATTGAGGCAATGGGTTCATCTTCGATTTGTTCCCAAAAAGGTGGAAGCCTCCTCCTAATCATTGGGTCAAGTATAATATTGGGACCTCATGGTCTAGGAATACCCGTACCTCGGGTGGAGCGTGGGTCCTTAGAGACAACGCTGGAACGGTCTTATTGCATAGTCAGATCCAATTTGGTGATGTGTGCAGTAAGGAAGAAGCGATTCTCAAGTGTTTGACTTGGGCAATTGATAGTATGTCGTACCACAAAGTAGATATGGTGATTTTTGCAGGAGAAGCGGCTTGTTTGATGAACGCTATCCTTAGGCCAAAAGCTTGGCCATCCTACAAGTGGATGATCTCCGATGTCAATTTTTTGTTAAGGAGATTTAACCTGTGGCGATTCGAAGTCGAGATTCGGGCTACCAATAGAGGAGCTTTTCTCATTGCTGATAGTGTTATAAAGTTTGGCTTATTCTAGTCTTATGTTGCTTTTGGTTTCCCTTCCTGGTTGGTTTCCTTTTTCAACTCTGAGAAAGTTTTATCCTCTGTATGTGTTTAGCTTCGGTCTTTGCTAGTAAGGTTTTTTTCGGAGGGTTTAACTTGTTTTCTCCCGATCTCGTCTTTGTACCTATCCTCCTGACCTTTGGTCTTATATATCACAGAAGGAAAAAACAAATCTTGTTGAGATTCTAACAATGGAGATACTCTAAACTTCTCAGTTGAAGAGATTCTCCTAAAAAAAACTGTCGAAGAGTAAACCTGTCCTTTCCAAATTTGTAAAGACATATGCGGCTAAGAGGAATGATAACAAATATGCAAACACGTGTTTTTAAATCTGAACATATTTATATATTGAAAATCCTTTAACAAAAAAAAAAACATAATTATATTGGGTCCAAATGGTAACATATTAATTTTGCTAAATGTGGAATCTGGCTGAATTTTTGTGTGCTTTTTTCGCAGAATCTGGCTGAATAATTGTTAACTCAAATGGTAATCAAAGAATCTGGCTGAATAACTGAAAATATTTAAAAGTTTAGTGGTTACGAAATAAATAAAATATATTGCCAAAATTTTAAAATTTTCTTTTCATTGATTACTTATCATGTTATAAATTCCATCTAAAATTTATAAAATTATAGTTATTCTACTTATAAAATAACAAAAAAAAATTATTTAATTGAAATTAACAGTTATTTTCGATTCTTTTAAAATTCTTTAACTGTTAGCTAATTTGTGCCAGACAGTCATCAGAAAACACTCGTATATCGTGTTTTCAAAATATCACATTTATTATTTATTAGATATTTGTCTTGTTTCATTTAATTTTTGTTTAAACAAAAGTTTTTAAAAAAAGTTATTTATGATTTTATTTATTGTAAAACAAATATTATTATATGCTATAATAGGGTTCCGATCTGATATTGTTTGAAAATTAGTTCGGTTATTGGTTATGTTCTGGGAACCGAATGGTTACCCGATTTTTTTTAACCAAATCATACCAAACTATACCGAACCGAAAAACCGAACTACCCGAAATATCCGATTTTACCCGATTTTATCCGAATTTAACCGATTTTAACCGAATTTAAACAAAAATTACAAAAGTTTGGTTAGTTTCGGTTTAAAAATTAAGAACCGAATTATATTTCGGTTAGTTTCGGCCAATTTTTTCTAAATCTGAACTACCCGAAAAACCGAACTATCCGAAAAACTGAACTACCCGAACCAGATTACCCGAAAGAACCGAACTCGCAGGCCTACTAACAGCCATTCGCTCAAACAAGGACACCTACTAACCCTGAAAATTTCGGGAATCGGGACGTGAATTTACGGGTTCGGGACGGAAACGGAAAATTTTTCAATTCCCAAAAGGGAATCCATAAGAACGGGATGGGAACGGGATGAATTCGGGAAATTCCTTTACGTAAAATATCTTCCCAAACGGGTAATTATTTTGGAAAATTAGGGAAATTTTGAAAAAATTCAAGAAAATTTGAGAAATTCGGGAAGTTCGGGTACCCGATCTTATTCTAGTTCCCTTTCCGTACTTTTCCTGTACCCGTTTGAGAAAAAATAAATGATCCCGAATAGAAATTTTTTTGAACGGAAACGGAAACGGGACAGAAAAATTGAAAAAGGTACGAATGGAAACCGGGTACCTGTCTCGAAATTTGCAGGGCTACCCAACCCTACGTATCATAGTATACAATATGACATACTAATCAATATTATTCCCAAAAAGTATAATGAATAATAACATGTGAATAATTATAGATTAATCATTTTAATAAAAATATAATTTTATGTAACTAAACTTTGATTAAAAAAATTAACATACGTAAAAGTGGATTAGTTGAAAACTAATTGATGAAATAACTGAAATTTTAAAAAATAATTGAATTTTTCAGCTAAACTTTTTTTCCACTTTAATTTCTAGCTGAATTTCCAGCTGAATTTTCTTTTCTTTAACTGGTGTCACAGTTTCAAAATTTAGCTGAATGTAAAGACATTCGACAACTAATTTTACACCAGTTAGTGCCATTATGATCCATAAATGTAATCTGTTTATGAATATGTGAAAACAAAATGTTGTCATCAATATGATATTTTACAATATTCAATCTAATAACAAAAAAAAATTGCATTGCATAATTTCATATCAAGTTTAACAAATATTTTTTTCAAAACAAGAAAGTAAATTTTTTGGTAATATACAAAATACTATGTCCTATGAGGAAGAAGACGAAAGAGAATGTAAATCTTTGAACTATATAAGTTTATGTGTGAACTATATTAATTAGCATTGAATGTAAATCTTTGAACTATATAAGTTTATGTGTGAACTATATTAATTAGCATTATTTATAGTCTGGTAATGGTTTTTTTTTAACACTTTATTTTATTAATCTTCGTTGAATGATTACAATATAGAAGAGATCTGACAGATCAAATATAACGAGAAACCAATGATCTTTCCCAACAACTTAATGAAGAGGGGTCCACTTGATGATACATTGGCGATACCAGAAAAATCTTGTTTCGAGTCTTGAAAAAGTCAATAAAAGACGTTCCCATACCCACAATAGCAGGCAGACTTCTTATACTTTTGACGACAACACGACAACAATTCTCACAATGTAGATAGATCTTTTCTTTGATTGTCTTCTTCAAATTTAGTTCTGGAAGATTTAGTCTCGGTGAAATCCGCTAGATAGAAAATTTTGACGAGACTCCGATCAAATCAGTAAAACAGAATTGAGGAGCGGACGATCCAAACTAAGTAGCACCAAATCTATAAGGGGAAAAAGATAGTGTTTTCCACAAAGACAAAAAAATATATATTATACTTCATCACAAGATTCACAACTATGAGATACAATTTTTGACTTCTACATATTTCATTCACTTCATGCTGTATTTTTTCATATTTTTAAATTTAATATTTTGATTTACATATTATTTATTAGATGACAATATCTATATTTTTTTAATTAATACTATATTTTTAAAGTTTGAACATAAAATAAATAAGAAATTAGATAGTAACATGCGTTATAGCTCATGGTGAGATATTTATGAATAAAATTATAACATAGATCATAAAAACTTAAGTTGTACAGTGATAGTGGAATAATCAAATGACCGAGTAGCAGAACGAACTGAACTTGATAAAGTTTTTGCATAATTATCATAAAATACTAAAAAATCATTTTAGTAGATTAATGACGTCTCATATAGTTAGCGGAATCACATTTTTAAAATCTGACATATCATCTATATATATTTCTGATTTTTCGATTATTTTAAACATTTGTTGTTGTTTAAATTTAATAAATCAAAAAGTTAAATTAGCATTGGAAATACATCAAACCAGTCCTCGATAAGGGTTACACTACACATTCCTTTTCTTTTTTAATTTTTTTTTAAAAATACAATTACAGTATTTTCTAAGGGTAGCTATATAAAAACTTGACATGAACAAAAAAAAACTATAAAAGACCATCTATTATCAGTGATAAATATCAGAGAAATGAAATACTATTAGAGAGATTTTAGTCCTATTTTTTTGTTTTTTTGTCAACAGAGATTTTAGTCCTATATTTACAGCTAACATAACTATAACAGAACGATCACCCCCATTTAACTCGGTCTTCTTTATATTATTATTATTAATAAGCTGAAATGTTAGCTGTAATATGTACATATATATATACGTATGGGGAAAAATATACATACTGTATATACGTATACATAATTTTTCCTTTCCTATAGATTTTTTTTTTTTTTTGTCAACTTCCTTTCCTATAGATTATTTTTTTATCTTGTAATTCAATTTATAAACCACACAATAATAAAAAAGTTATCCCTACCTAGCATAGAAATTATCTTTTCCTTTTTCGACATTCTGGCCATGGTACATGCCCAAATACCGATGCCCTCGACCTAGAAAAAAAAAAAACTTCATATAATCCAGAAGAAAATCAATTATACAAAAAAGAAGTTTATAAATCTCAAAATCGTTAGATTCAACCTTCTCTATTGTCTAATTTGCATCCACAGATCAAAAAAAAGGTGTGTGAACCTTCCATGCCCAAAAACCCAATCTTAATGGTATAAACATTTGCTTTTAGCTTTCGATACTTATGTCACATACATGATGTGTTTCCCCCACTTTATAATTCTTATATTCTTTTTTTTTTTTTTTTCCCCTTGCATTATCGTTTGTTTTGGTTTTGGTTCCTCTTCCGTGACCTAGCCTTTGATTCCGCCATGCCTGTTTCCATGCGTCTCCTAACAAGTTTATTGTGTTACTTGACCTTAGAGTAAAAAAATTAGATCTTTATGCGAAAGATTGGTTTTTTTTTTTGCGCATTTTAACATTTTTTGGGCACCTCCTGGGTTTGATTGGCCATGTTATTGAATCTTCAAATTGGTATCATTTTTTCTTCTGTGTCTTTGATCTATGGACCCACCTTAATATATATCTATATAAATCCAGTATTGCAGGGTTTAGCTCAATTTTAGATTTTTGATTTGTGGGTATTAGCCAATTTGTTCATCCCCAATCAAGGAGTTACTTCATAAGATCTGATCCTCTAGATGAATTATTACAATTCTGAAGAATCAATGTTCCTGTCATAATTGTCTTCGTAGGTATGAGAAAAATCTTATCTTTCAAGAAATCATAATTGATTAGCTAAACAAATTGATATTGGTTATATGTTGTTTACTTGTACATTGATATTTTTTTTCTGTTTTTCCTTTCAGAATGTGTGAGTGATTTGATCAAATCCTGGGTTTTAAAGAAGTGAATTATTATCTATAAGTGGTGGTTATGGAAGTTATATCTTGTTCGAGCTCACAACGCCCTGAACAAGTCGAAACTACTCATGGTGGCGGCATTGTTGTAATGGACGAGTTGCTACTTGACGTGGCTGTCGAGGAGCCAACAGGTAGCGAATTGTCGTTGAAGCCTGAGACTGATGAGCATAGTAACAACGATGTAGTTATGGACATGGAAGAAGAAACCGAACCTCTTGGTAATAATAATAACGGAGAAGGAGATGAATTGTTGTCCACATCTCCTTCTGAGCCTAAATGGCTGCAACAAGATGAACCTATAGCTTTGTGGGTGAAGGTAATAACAGTTAACAACTCTTCAATCTCTCTCTCTCAGAGCTTGGAATCTAACATTCATGTGTTCTATAGTGGAGAGGGAAATGGCAGGCCGGAATCCGCTGCGCGAGAGCGGATTGGCCGCTGACGACGCTGAGAGGGAAGCCGACTCACGATAGGAAGAAGTATTTCGTGATATTTTTCCCGCACACGAAGAACTACTCGTGGGCGGATATGCAGCTTGTCCGGTCCATCGACGAGTTCCCTGACCCTATTGCGTATAGGTCACACAAGATTGGGATCAAAATGGTTAGAGACTTGACCGTTGCTCGGCGCAACATCATGAGGAAGCTTATGGTTGGGATGCTCTACATAGTGGACCAGTTCCACTCCGAGGTATATAATAAAGCTTTTGGAACCAAGTATTGTTAACGCGGAAAGCATTTGGTTTTTCAGCTCTTTTCGGATGTTGCAGGTTGTAGTTGAAGCAGCTAAAGATATAATAATGTGGAAAGAGTTTGCAATGGAAGCTTCTCGAAGCACAAGTTATCAAGATCTTGGAAGAATGCTTGTGAAGCTTCACAGTGTAAGCTCTCTCTCTCTCTCTCTCTCTCTCTCTCTTTGCTGTTAACTTTAGAGTATTTGTTTTTGTGTTCAATTCTCATGTATTCATGTTTTGTTACAGATGATTTTGCAACGGTACATGGATCCAAACTGGCTCGAGAACTCGTTTCCTTCGTGGGTACAGAGATGTAACGACGCAGTGAATGCTGAGAGTATCGAGTTGCTGAATGAGGTAAATGGAAGCTGATAGTGTCGTTGACATATAGTGTTGTTACAGAGATTTTGTTCTTAACGGAGTCCAATGGATGTGTATAGGAATTTGACAATTGTATCCAATGGAACGAAGTCAAATCCGTATCTGATTCTCAGATGCAACTGATGGTGTTGTCAGAATGGAAAACGTGGAAGCATGACGTTACGAAATGGTTCTCGATATCACGCCGTAGCGTCGGAGAGATAGCAGCGCAGCAGCAGCAGAGTAGTAGTGGTAAAAGCGTCTTTGACTCTGATGTCCAGGCTAGCCGTAAGAGACCGAAACTCGAGATTCGTCGCGCCGAGGCAACGAACGCATCGCAGATGGAGACTGACGTTTCGCCGCAAGGACTGGTGGCTGCTGCTGCAACTGGCTCGGAGTTTTTTAGTTTCCGAGACAACGCAATGAAAGACGAGAACGCGGTAACGAGCACACCAGAGAATGGTTTAAGCCTGTGGGATGGCATCGTTGTTGAAGCGGGCGGTTCACAGCTCGTGAAAGCGAAAGAGGCGGGGAGTGAACCGTCTCACCCGCAAGTCCCCAACGTAAACGAGTCGGCTGTGAAGAGACCGTTTGGTTCGGGGAACAAGAGTCAGCAGTGCATAGCTTTCATCGAGTCGAAAGGACGGCAATGTGTGAGGTGGGCGAACGAAGGTGATATTTACTGTTGCGTGCATCTAGCTTCTCGTTTCACCACCAAATCTACAAAGAACGAGGGATCTCCCGCGGCTGAAACTCCGATGTGCGGTGGAGTTACTGTTCTCGGTACCAAATGCAAGCACAGAGCTCTGCCTGGATTGTTGCATTGCAAGAAACACCGTCCTCACACGGGGATGGAGAAACCCGTCGATTCCTCGTCTCTTCCGGTGAAAAGAAAGGTTTCGGAGATTATGTCAACCGTGGAAACAACAGCTCAGTGTCAAGATTTGGTGCCTTTTGGAGAAACAGAGGGGGGTTTCCCCAATGGAACCACGAGCTTCACTGAGATGCTTGAGCATTGTAGCAACGAGGATAACTTGTGCGTCGGTTCTTGCTCGGAGAACAGCTACGTTTCTTGCAACGAGTTCTCGACGAAACACACGTTATACTGCGAGCAGCACCTTCCTAACTGGCTCAAGCGCGCGAGGAACGGGAAGAGCCGGATAATATCCAAAGAAGTCTTTGTAGATCTTCTAAGGGGCTGTTCATCGCGCGAGGAGAAGTTGCCTCTGCATCAAGCCTGCGACATCTTCTACAAGCTCTTCAAAAGCCTCTTGTCTTTAAGAAACTCGGTCCCGATGGACCAACAGCTCGAGTGGGCGATATCGGAGGCTTCAAGAAACGCTGACGCTGGAGTCGGGGATTTCTTGATGAGGCTAGTGTCCCATGAAAAGGAGAGGTTAGCTAGGATATGGGGTTTCAGTGCTGGTGCCGATGAAGAAGATGCATCGATGTCGGCATCTCCTAATCGGCTGCTTGCCATCACTAATGACAAAGGAGAAGAAACCGGAGACGAAGAGAAATGGTCGTTTGGTGGGTTTGCTTGCGCTATCTGTTTAGATTCCTTTGTGAACAGGAAGCTTTTGGAATCTCATGTGGAGGAGAGACACCACGTGCAGTTTGCGGAGAAGTGCATGCTTCTCCAGTGTATTCCTTGTGGAAGCAATTTCGGAGATAAAGAACAGTTGCTGGTACATGTTCAAGCTGTGCATCCTTCAGAGTACATGACGCTTTCCGAGTGGAAACTGAACAATAATGAGTCTTCTTCTCAAAAGCTTGAAGCAGGCGATTCACAAATTGTTGTGAGCCAACAAAACAAAGAGAGCACAAGCGGCGTACATAAATATGTTTGCAAGTTCTGTGGGTTGAAATTCAATTTATTGCCTGACCTTGGCCGTCACCATCAGGCGGAACACATGGGGCCGAATCTAGTTAGCTCTCGTGGTCCGAAGAAAGGGTTAAGGTTTAATACCTACAGGATGAAGTCTGGTAGGCTTAGCCGTCCGAATAAATTCAAGAAAAGCCTTGGAGTTGTCTCATATAGGATTAGAAACAGGGCCGGTGTAAATATGAAGAGGAGGATGCAAGGCTCTAAATCACTCGTCACCGAAGGAAAAACTGGATTATCGCCGCCTCCGAGTGATGGCAGAGATTTTGATAGTTCAACAGATGCTCACTGCTCTGTAGTTTCGAAAATATTGTTCTCCAAGATTCAGAAAGTGAAACACCGCCCTAACAACCTCGATATCCTGTCTGCTGCTCGTTCGGCTTGCTGTAATCTGAGCCTCGAGACCTCGTTGGAGGCTAGCTTCGGGGTTTTGCCTGAGCGGATATATCTCA
The DNA here is from genome assembly GCA_020283515.1 of Alliaria petiolata. NCBI lineage: Eukaryota > Viridiplantae > Streptophyta > Magnoliopsida > Brassicales > Brassicaceae > Alliaria > Alliaria petiolata. The sequence goes on from JAHZTW010000003.1 coordinate 92,872,712, forward strand.
AGGCAGCAAGACTCTGTGGTGAGCATGGTGTACAAGTGCTATGGCATCAGGAAGGATACATATGCTCTAACGGGTGTAGGCCTTTTAAAGACCCGAATCTTCTGTGTCCCTTGATACCGCGACAAGAGAATGATCGATTACGGATAGCTATGGACGCCGGAGAACCTTCTGACACCGCGTTGGAAATAGACGAGTGTCATTGTATCATGGAGGCTCATCATTTCAGTAAGAGACCGTCTGGAAAGACCGCGGTTTTGTGCAGAGACATAAGCTTTGGTAAGGAACCGGTTCCGGTATGTTGTGTCGTGGATGGTGATCATTTGAATTCCGCTGAGAGGCCTTGGGAAAGTTTTACTTACGTTACAGAATCAATACATGATCCGTCAATGGATCTTTCAAATGAGGTATCTTTCTTGTTCTAGCTCGATCGTATCCTTGAAACAGTGTTGTGACTTTGTGTTGTAACCTTGTTGTTCGCTGTTATGATGCAGAACCTGCAACTCAGGTGTGGCTGTCGCGGTTCAGTATGCTCGCCTGTAACTTGTGATCACGTGTACCTTTTCAGTAACGATTTCGAGGAAGCTAGAGACATATACGGAAAATCAATGAGGTGTAGATTCCCATATGATGACAAAGAACGGATCATCTTGGAGGTAAACTTGGTTGCTTCTCTATTGAAGTTGAAGATTTTGGGTTAAAATGTGAATTGTTTTTGAAAATGTTGCAGGAGGGTTATCCTGTATATGAATGCAATGGACTCTGCGGATGCTCAAGAGCATGTCAGAATCGGGTTTTGCAGAATGGGATTCGCACGAAACTCGAAGTTTTTAAAACAGAAAGCAAGGTATGATGATGATTGTTTTGGAGCCATCATCTCTTTAATCTATTCATCTTGCTTCAACTCCAATATCCATGACGGATTTGATCTGAACAGGGATGGGGATTACGAGCTTGTGAACATATACTACGTGGCACATTCGTCTGCGAGTACATTGGAGAGGTTCTTGATCAGCAAGAAGCAAACAAGAGGCGAAACCAGTAAACAATAGCTTTCATCTCTTCACCTTTTTTTGTGTCTTCCAGCGTTTAAGGTTTGGAGCAAAACTCTAAAATCTTGCTATTTGATTTCATAAGGTATGGAAAAGAAGGTTGCAGCTACATACATGACATTGATGCTAATATCAACGACATTGGTAGATTAATCGAAGGAGAGACCGATTATGTTATTGATTCTACTAGTCACGGAAATGTCTCTCGGTTCATCAATCACAGGTGAGTTTCAAAAGAAAACTTAACTTTTGGATTATAATACAACATAGACTGATGATGATTTCGATCTCTAGCTGCTCGCCGAATCTTGTTACTCACCAAGTTGTTGTGGAAAGCATGGAGTCCATTCTTGCTCATATCGGTCTATACGCCAGTGAAGATGTAAGGCTCTTCTTCTTCTTCTCTATTTGCTTGAAAGAAGTTTCAAAGTGTTGGACCAAATTGAACTTTTTTGTTCGTTGTGTGTAAAAACAGATAGCTGCAGGAGAAGAGATCACGCGAGACTATGGACGTAGACCGGTAACATCTGGAGAAGAAAATGAACATACATGCCATTGTAGAGCTATAAATTGCAGAGGTCGTTTGTGTTAGAGGATTCTGTTCTTANGAGATCACGCGAGACTATGGACGTAGACCGGTAACATCTGGAGAAGAAAATGAACATACATGCCATTGTAGAGCTATAAATTGCAGAGGTCGTTTGTGTTAGAGGATTCTGTTCTTAGGTACACACATTCTTTGCAGATTTGTTTCAATAATTTCCTTCAAGCTTTTACTTTTTTTTTCCCCCATTGAATCTTTAGACAGCTTTGGACTATTTAGTTCTGCAAGTTTTTTTTTTCATTGTTTCATAATCATTGATTATATGAAAATGTAACAGCACAAAAAAAAAGGGATCAAATCTTGATTTCTCCTTTCTCAATTGTGAAGAGCCAAAAGGGAAGTCCATAGCCAAAGATCACAGTTGCAGCCATCCCTGAGATCATTAAGAACCAAATACTGAATTAAAAAAAAAAAAAAAAAAAACTTGACTAAACTCCTTTTGAAAATTAAAGTATAGTTGATACAAAAACCAAATGCGAAATGAAATCTTTATACTATGGTTTATTGGTAAATAATGTTTTAAGGATTAAGTAAAAATTTAGATTTCATTGTTGTTAGATTATGAATTCGGAGTTCTAACATTTTTAATGAAATCTATTATTATTAGTTTGTGGATTCTGATTTTTGTTGATTTTATCATTTTATTAAAATTTTGTATTGTGAGATTTTTATTTTTAACAATTTCAAAACACTATGGATATTTTTAAAATTTTGAAGTTATAATACTATAATAATTTGATAAATTTTTTGAATACACAAATTTTTTTTTACAAATTTGCAAATTTAACAAATCTCTTACCTCTTAAAGTCATTCAACTCTTATATAAATCTAATTCTCACTAAATCCCTATGGATGATACTATTATTTATAAACAAAAAATACCAAAAAAAACCGACCCAAAACTAAATCAAATCCGGGTTAATGTTTAAAATTCGTCTTACCAAAGTCAACGCATTTATCTTTTGGATGTTCTGAAGAAGAAGAAGATCTTAGTTGCAGAACCGTGGAAGCTATCACCAAAGCACTTCCGATCTTCTCTCTAACCACTCGATGAGTGAGATCCAAAGACAAGACTCCGACTTTCTCTGTTGTGACATCCTCTGCAACAACTTTAGCCAACAGAAACAGACCCAAGCTAAGAGCTGTTCTCATGATCTGTTTGGTTCTTCTAGATTTAGATACTCTTTTGAAGTTAACCAGATTAACTGCAAAAGCTAGTGTGTACAGAGAAAACCAAAAGTACCAATCTACAAAAACACACACAAAATGGGGAAATTTACATAATCTGTAGAGAGAAATGGAAATTTGCAGAAAAGAAAAAAAGTTTTTTTTTTTGTATTTTTTGTTAATACCAGGATCATTAAGCTGGACAGATGCAGAATAAGCAAACAAGAACGCCATTAAAAGAGAGCAAACCCTAAAAAGATTTCTGCATTTTTCCATATGTTCCTTCAAAATTTGGGATCCTCAAACTCTAGTGTAGTGATGGAGATCAAAAACCAGATCGTTTGTTTGTGGAAATCGTTTGATGAATCTTCTGCTAAACCGTATGTTTCTGAACCGAACCGATATAAGGCTTTTGATTTTCGGTTCAGGTTTGGTTATGAGTTGTGAACCGATCGGCAAGATTATTAAATCTATTCCCTCCAATCAATTTTTCAATTTATTTTTCTGATTTTTTTCTAACCAACATATACCGAAAATGTATTTAGAATTCCAAACCAAAAAATCAAACGAACCGAATGTAACCAAAATTATCCGAATTTAGTATCAACAAAAATCCAAAAAAATCGGTCAATTTGATAAATATTTTTATATAACTAAAGTAAACGAAACCAAATTGAACTGTAATTTTATTCGGTTAATCCAACATAAATTTCTCAACATAAATTAACCAAAAAACTGAATAAACCGAATCAAATTTCCCGAAGAAACCGAACTCGCAAGCCTAGAATGCTTTTTTTGTAACATGTTAGTTTTTTATATGAACTTCTAATTTATAAAATTTTGAGATTAGAGTTTGGTTTTGGTAGTGTACTACGAGATGAATTATAGCGTTATGTGATAATTTAGAAATCCCTCTGATATATTTTACGTTCATGTGATAGATTAGGTGTTTACATAACAAAATAACATGTTATGTATTATTAGCATAGGTTGATCAATTAGACGTTTAACGAAAAAAAGTTTACATGCCTCGGTACAAAATAAATAAATAAAATTAAACAATACACTGTTTGATGATAATATATCACATTATCGCCATTTTCCTAAAAATTGTCTTTTTTTTTTTTTTGCTTTTTACCTAATTTACTCAACATCAAAATATCTAAATAAAACAGTAGAACAGTAGAAGAATATGAAAAAAAAGAACATTTAATCTATTCGACCAATACTACTTATGTGAAAAAAATATGCATATATTATCTATGAGGCCACACTTCACATCACATGGAGTGAGATAAGACAACAAAAAGATACGGCCTATCCTTTAAAATTAATTATTCCAACGATAGTGTGTAGTGTGTACCTTCACTGTTCTCCAATCATTCTATTCTGTAACCCCAATTCATTTATTGTATAGTTGTTATTTATATTTTCATGCACACATATAAACGTATTTATTTTGTAACGTATTTATGTCGACCAGCACATGTCTCATAATATATGTATTAGCAACGTTACTGCATCACCAACTATATTACAAATCCGAATAAAATATATAATGTATTCATGGTTTTAAACTTTCTGAACAAACAAACGATATTAACAGAATAGCTGAATGCATATATAATATTATAGCTGGTTATTTTTTTATTTTTGGGTCATAATATACTAGCTGGTTATTAAAATTGACAATAATTAATTACATTTCCATGTATCAATTCAAATAATTGACTGAAATAAACTCCACTAACTCATTACATTTCTTGGAAAGGAAAAAAAAACCCTAAAATATAGTTACATCCAACATTTGTTTTACAAATCATAGCAAGTCATTAACATGTGCTTGTTAATAGTTGTTATATTGAATAAAATTACCAAAAATAGACTACGTTCAAGACTTGGGCATTTGTTCATACTATGTAATTATGTGTGGTCGAGTATTATTTAAACAAGTTGTAAAGTTCAAAAAAAAAAAATTATTGGTTTTAGTGAGGGGACCTATTTGGTCATAAAGTATGATTGTGTGATGGGTAGTCATCGGATTCGGCGATCGCTACATTCCATGATGCCATGGGCCCAAGCCCAATACTATTTTTAATAGGCCCCGCCTGAGAAAATAATTGGGCCCACACAAGTTGGTATTTTCTTCTTCAATTCAAAGCTTTACAAAACGATAAAACGTTTTTTTTGCAACGTCGATAAAACGTTTTTTTTAACCCAAAAAATGTCTTTAAGAAAAAACATACCGACTTTAACTTCAGAATTGTTATTGTTCCGGTGGAAGCACACTCTTCCGTATTGCAGGTTTAATTCTCAGAAAATACAAAATGCAGGTTATTGCAATTCATAGGTTAAAAGTTTTTTGTCGATTTAATAGATTGTCTGTTTTGATATATGTTTGTACGTGATTTGTAATTTGTTAATGATGTTAAATTATTTTGGTAAACACGGTATCAAAAACAACAACAAAAAAACTATAATTGTTGAACGGGAAATGCATATTTACAATATGGGATTTTAGGCTCTATAACCATAAAAGCACTCTAAATAAAAAAAATGATCATAACAACAAGTGGCTACGATATTCAGCATATAATATGTATTAATGACGATAAAGACCCTATTTTAAAATAGAGAATGAAATTTATTGGCTCACACACTAAATAAAAGAAACAATTTTTAGAATTCTTTAACCTTCTTCATGTCTCTTCTTCTTCTGCGCCTCACAAACGAATCTGTCTGCGAGCTACTCCATCACAAATCACGAGCAAGGACGTTGCAGTCACAAATCAAGGACAAATGAGGAGAAGGGAAAACAATTTCCTAATTTGTTTTTGAATCTAGATTACTCGTCAATCGATTGGACGATGGAAGCATCGGTAAAGAGCTACGACAACGACAATGGCGTTCTTTTGGAGAAGGAGAAGAAATCCCTAATTTGTTTTCTCCAATTTATGGGTCTCTAACAAATTGAAATCAATTGATGTTGATTAAATCAGATTCGATTTGAAAGCAGTATCAACACCTGCAAATATGAACGCTAATCACATTAATGTTTCAAATTTCTATGCTACTATATGTAAAGTACCATTATGTTGTTTGTATGTAGTATAGTAATCGAATTTGTTGTTTGCATGTAGTATAGTTTGTTTATAAATGCTTTGTATTTTGTACTAAATTAACGAATGCCTATCACTACGATAATTACTTCTCTGCTTGTTATACTACATGGATCCACCATAATGGTATTCATCATAGGAGTTTAGTATTTTTGCACCAAATGTGATTCAATGTGTGATTGAGAGGAATATATCGATTAATATGTTGCAGGCGAAGAACATTGATAAGAAGAGAAGTGTATATCCGCTAAACTTGAGATAGTTATGTTGCTCTACTTCATACTATGCTATTTATCGTGGGTCCCATGTATATTGCGTCCTTGTCGCCTACATATTCTTCCCGCCAATTTTTTGTAGGGGCAATTATCGTCAAAAAAATATAGCATGCTTACGTGATGAATTGGAAATTTGCTATAGCTATATCATTTAATATTGTGCCCAATATGGTTATCTACCTCAAAAGCCCTTACAATATTTCTATACATATATGAATTATTAATCATATATAGATAAAGAAATCATAAGTACGTATTAACCCCAGAAAAAGCACGTAGTTGAATTATTAATTCTAAGAAAACTATAGAAATTTGTTTCATCATAACTCAAAATATCATGTAAATTCAATTTTTCTTCTTTAACAAAAAAAAAATCAATAAGGTTAAAAAAAAAAACAATTTTTTATTTGGAACAAAAATTCACTATTGTGATAACTTTTTTCATTGATCTACTATATCAGCTCAATTGTATCCGATTTCTAAGTAATTAATAAATTAGATATTACAAAATAAATTCATTGTAAGACAGGCTAGGGAACCAATCAAATTGCTATATGTAACAAATAGTAGTAGCTTTGAAAATTAACACGATCGAATCCATATTTTCAAGGCCAGTTTAAGCACTTGTATAACACACATGAAAAATATACAAATTCGAGGGCTTAATTAGTATATAGTGTTAGTATATAGTGTATATATATATCAAAAAGTAACTTGTTGAAATTTTATGTATGCATGACATAAAAATCCATCATGCGTGCGAAAACCATGCATTAATATATATAGACACACACATATTATATATATATGACAGCACATATATACCCGCTTGCATATGGATTATTAAAAAGGCAGGCCCTCCAATATATTAAGAGCTCATATATTAACATCAAGAATCTAACACTCATGCATATGGATTTTCTTGTCACGTATATTTATTTTTTATTTTTAACAAAAAGACAAAAGAAATTGATATTTTGAACTTTTGTATACCAGCCAAAAGATAATAATGAATTAAATCGTTATATGAATTTTCCCAACTAAAATTATTTTTATAAGAGTATGGTAGCTAAAGGACAGTGGTCAGACAAGAAGGGTTAAAAATGGACCACTACGATTGAAATAAATGTACTTAAGTAGATTAATATCAGGCTGCATTTTTATATATTCATAAAAATACAAAAGAAATAGATTAAGCGTTCACAGAATCATTTCAGTGTTATTGTCATTGTTCGTGCAAAATCATAATTATTCGCTATAGTCTTGACAGTTTTACGCTGTTAGACACAGAAAAAAAAGAGTCAATATCCACAAAAAGAGGGATAAATGAAAAGAACTGCTAAGAAATAAGAAAAGAAATAAACTTCTTTTTGAAAGTGACCCATACATTATATTAACAAACACATACATTGCATAGGTATATGTGATTCTTTACCAAGTAATTAATCTAGAACTTTCAAACCATCGATTCTAATTTTATCTGATGACATGTATATATGTGTAACTTCGTCTAGCAACTCTTAGAATTTGTTGACTGACTGATTTTAGAGCTCGTCATAGATTCTTTTTCGTATATTATATAAATCATTCGTATGTGTATATGAAAATTTATGTTTCAAATATACATATAACCCTGAAATTCCAAAAAATAATAATTCATGGCATACATATATGTCCATTAATGATATAAATAAGAAAATAAATAAAAAATTAAAAAGTTATCGTACTCACGTAATCTTTTATTAAGCAGATGTTAATTAGCGGTACATTGACATCTAAAAGTACACGTCACATATTATTTCGTGAACGGATTAGTGATTAGTTTAGACAATCTGCTTGCTACTGGCTGCACTAAAGACATCTAATTAATAGCAAAATGTCGAATAATCAAATCGAATACTTCCTCTGTTCTTAAAAGAAGGTAGTTTTAGAAAAAAAATTTGTTTAAAAAAAAGCAATTTTCAATTTTCTAGGTGTAGTTGTTGTCAATTTTTACTTAATTTGCCTTTATAATATTTATTATTTAAAAAATATCTTAAGTAACAATTAATAAAACAAGATTAGAAAAGTCTTTTGTAAAATTTTCTTAATAAGTGTGAAAAACTCAAAAATACCTTCTTTAAAGAACAAAGGAAGTATAATTTATCTTGCCAATTTTTGGATCATTCTCGGAATGTAGTATATATATACTTAGAATAGAAATTCATGCAAAACTATATGGAATTAGGTGAAACGTAGAAAGTTCTTGTCTAAAAAAAAAATTAGTGAAGTGACTTTTAAGGAATGAGTAGCACAATGGCAATGAGGTTAATGCTTTTTTTTGTGGAATTAAAATGTCATCGTCTCGATTGAGATATGCGCAATATGACATGTAACCAAACCTTTGGAGTTTTAGGGAATTGTGTTCTTAGAGGAAAAAAAACACGTAAAATATAAGGATTTTTTTAATAAAAAAGGAGGATTAAATTCACGTTGAAACTGTTTTAATATAACTTGGAAAATAATACTACAATGTTGATAAGCCGATCAAGTGTGTCCCAAACATATTTTGTTTCCTTATTACTAAATTAATTAGTAGCACATAGTTGTAGTAAGTAGGGATTAGTTGAGGTGATTAATTTGATTATACAAGCAAAGTGATGTCACTTAATTGACTACTTTGTCGTTTATTAGTAAAATCAAATGGAAGAGTGCTTAAAAAGGGTTCTATCAAATGGAAGAAGAACCCTTAAGTACTACTACTAGTACTACACAAAGTTTGGTAGGGGCCCTGAACAAAAAAAATTATTTTTAAAATATGTACATAATCATAATCTAAAACAAAAATTACAGAAATTTGGTAAGGATATCAACATTAAAAAAATTATCTTAAAAATATGTACGTAATCATTATTTAAAGCAAAAATTACAGAATTTTGGTACGAATGATCAATATGAATAAAGTTATTTTTAAATATGTAATTAATTATAAACTTAAAAAAGTTATAGAAACTTAACAAGGACATCGATTTAAAAAAAAATGAACCAAAACGTGTGCATAATTACTATACATTCTAAAACAAAATTATAGAACTTTGGTATAGCTAGAGGTATCATTATATATATTTCTCTTCTTCTTACGAGAGGAAAAAAACAGAAAAACAAAAAAAAAACTTTAAAAGTATATGAAGAGCCCAAAAACATATTCCGAAAAGAAAAAAAAAAGTTTCCACTATAATAAGTTGATAAATGAATGGAGAAACGACCAAGGCAGTCTAAAAATCTCCAAAGTCTCTAACGGAGAAAGAAGGGTTCTTGTTATCAGGCATATTGCCAGCGTGGCGTAGACCAAGCGTAAGTGACACGTCACCACCCTGTTTGGACCCGAACCTAATGACACCATCGTCGACGTGGAAGTCACTGACGTCTTGCTGACACGTGGTGACGGCGAAAGCGTCTGAAACGCCGTGAGGAGCGGCGGCTGCGACGGAGGACGAAGAAGGGAGGAATGAAGAGTCGTTTTCATGATGTGTCGACGTCATCGTCGTTGTTGTTGTTGGAGTTTGTGCGGTTATTGTCTGAACGAGAGTGAAGTTGCTTTCATTGTTGGGTTTCGTGTCGTTGTTGTTGCTGTTGTTTGTTTGTTGATGTCTTCTTTGTTGTTGATAATCTTCTTTTTGATTTTCTTCTAATTCTTCTTCTTCTCTTTCTTTTGCTTCTTGTTGATACATTTCTTCAACCATTGGTTTCCATAGACGAACCCTAGCATTTATAAACCAATTCGACACCTGAAAACCCAAGAAAAAACTAATTTTAATCACCAAGTTGTTAATAAAATACTTGAAAGAAATGATCTTTCTGTTCAATTATTGTGGAAATCTATAAAAAAACCAATATTTTCGGTTTCACAAATAGTGTATTTCTAGAGTTATTATTGTTTACGACGAAAAGAGTTAGTACTATTATTGTTTATTTTGAAAGATATATTTTTTTAATAGTATTTTATAATATAAATTTTGAAACCAAAATTTTAATTCTCTCTTCCACCCAAATTTAATAGATTACAATATAACTAGTGGTATATATATATATATATATATATATATATATATATATTGAATATAAGCGTTAAAAAGAAGAATATGAGCATACTCGTCTATTTGAAATATATTTTAGTTTCTATGAATTTTTTCAACATGACATTTTTTATGAAAGGGAAATAGAGTATTATGGTCATGTACTAGGCAAGTGTATCAATTCATTGTGGTCTAGATGTTAATGTATATATATACAAGAATTTGATGTCTCATCGTTATAATTGAAATTAAAGCTTCAAACTTTCATGCACATGAGAAATATGGTCCTAGTTTGAGTATTTATGTCTCTGTCTCTCTCTCTTGTAACCCTCTCTCCTATATACGTGTGTGTATATATGGATATAAAATGTATTAAATGGAGAAACGAACCCCAAGAAAAATGATTTTCATATTCAATATCCATGCAAGAGAATAGACATGAAGCCACTCATGTCAGGTTTTGCATGATGAAATGATTGATGTATATAGTAAATTTGCAAATCAAGTAAATATATCAATGTAAACGAGTAATCTAAAGGGTTCTTGTATGATCAGTATTAAAGAATATTATATACTATTATAAAGGCTGACCTGATTTCTGGATAAACCAGTCTGTCGAGCCAAGAGGTGCTTATCAGCATCGCTTGGGTACCTGAGAAAGAGACCAGAAAATGACTTCACGATCTTTAGAACCCTAAACCCAATAATTATTATTTTTTAAAATAAATTTGTAGTAGAGAGAGAGGAAAAAAACACAATCAAGTATATGCAAGAGAAGGTACAAACTTTCTTCTTACAAGGGCGTGAGAATCTAAGAGACAAAAGAAAAAGGTGATTGCAGAATAGAAGAAGCATTTGATTTTTATTTTTTGTTTCTTTGCTCTTTTTTTTCTTTTTCATGATAAAGCAAAATATTTAACAGAAGAGGTACATGTAAAAAAACTGTACAACTCTTCGCTTCTTTACTTCACTAACAACAAAATAGTAAAAATTCGGCAGACATTAAATAAAGAAAGTACTGCTGAATAATAAGAAAGGAAATTGCTTTTCTCAGCTTTTAAGTTTTTTTTTTTTCCTTATCTTTTAATTTGTCTTTCTTAACAGACAATATACCAATGACACTGCACCACTGACAAATCTGAGGCCTATTTTTTTTGTAATTATGTTAATGGCTTTGTTACTTTTATTAATAGTATAGGGAAAAAAATTAAAGCCAATTAAAGAGGAAACTATAAAGACAGAGACAGGGAAACCCTTACTATTATGATCCCAAAGCATAAAAGTTTGTGATCTCACTCTGCAAACTTCTTTTACTAGTATTAATTATTTAATTCATTTGCCATGCAAAGCACCTTGCATTTATATAATACACACAATTTTCTTGCAATTATCAAGGTCAATGCCTTGTTACCCTTGTTAATTTTGACTCTTAGCTGATACTAATTTTTATTAGTGGCATCAAGGAAAAAATGAAAAAGATTAACTGATAGTTGAATTCAATTGGTGGAATTAATATATAGAACTTTTAAAATTTTATTGACGAAATTTATAAATTGGAATCAAAGAAACTTTTTTTTATGGATAAAACAAAATCAGCAACTTTTTAAACTTTGTGATTGGAATATTCTTCCCGCAAAACCAAAATAAGTTCTAAGAAAAATAATTTGTCAATTTAACTTAATTTTAGTAAACACATATAGTAAACATATTACCAGTAAAAGTCTTGGTATATATATATATCAATGCATAGTAGTAGTCTATTTTTATAAGATATGGTCAACATTGCAAGAAGATTTATTATATTTGTATCGAAGAACAAGAGAAGATATATGTAATATTATGTTGAGTAAGGGATGAGAATATGGACTTACGGATTTAGAAAGTGTTCGAAAAGCCAAGCTCTAAGGATATTAACGGAGCGTTCAGGCAAACCACGTTGCGGTCTCCAAGCCTCTTGCTCCATCATTCCCATATGATGAAACGCACGTTGCTGACGCAAACTCTGCTCTAGCAAACGCAATCGCGGCGTTTCGCCTTTGGTTAACCCTGAGGACGCAGCCCCCGCCGCTTCTTTGTCCCCTAGAAGCTCACAGCTGCGTTTAAGCTGAACCGCAACCGCGTCTTTCAAACACCGGAAATGTCTAGACATTGCCTTTTGTGCCAATGTGGTGTACGGAACCGCCGCGCCGTAGCCCATTACTTGGTCGAATGAGTTCACTACCATTTGCATTTGTTCGCAGTAGTGGTTGTACCGTCGGTCCACCTAAACATTTAAATAAAAAAAAATGAAATATAAATCGAATAGTTTTTGTTTTGTTATTATTAGCCCATTTGTTAAGATAAAATACAACCCTCAAGAGATTATTATATTTAGATAAGATACCAAATTAAGCAAATTTCGTCAAAATAGACAAATCAGGGAATATATACACTCCAATGTGTTTTGTTTTCCTACTTGCAATTTATGGTATCTTAACATAAACTAACTAAAGATAAAATCTTGGAATAAGACAATGTCAACTACAAAATAAAATAACGAAGTGACTTCAAGGACTAGCTTTGGTTACGTATAGTGAAGGTAGCTAATATGGAGAAGGAAACTCTAATTTAAATTTCTGGTTGAAGACTAAATCACTTGATTAATCATAATTTAATTTCTTTTGTTAATTTGATTAAGCGATGCCACCAAACGCGTCACACAAAATAAGCATTAATATATGTCAAATTAGACTGTAACACGAGTATAATGATATTAGTTAGAAAAAATTATATATAAGTGATGGTAGGATTGCGTAATCAAGCTCTACCAACTAGAGCATGTGTCGTGCTCTTGTACCAGTCGGTCTTTCTCTATACATTTAATTTTTTATAAAATACATATCTAGAGTTTTTGGAAATATTTGTTGATTTAAAGTAATAATATGAGAAGAAGAAAAAAATCAAATTTCTGATATGAGATTGGTTGATTGATCAATTCAATCATTAGAAGAGTTCAGTTTATTTTAATCAAAAGTTTAATGGAAAATTAGTTCATTGGTTAGAGAGAAATATAGTGTGAAAACGTTACCTCTTCAAGCATAGAGAGTAGCTTGACTTTTCTTCTTTGATGTTCAATCCGATCAGCCGGAGACAAAGGAGGATTATCATTTGCTGCTCCGGCGGACGAAGATGACCCTCCACCACCTCCACCGCCTCCTCCTCCTCCTCCACCGCCGCAACCGCTAGTATTAGGGTTTGAATTGTTCCTACTAAGTTTGTTCTTCTTGAAATGTCCTCTCCCGACACTACAAAACTCTTCCAACAACTCTTGTGCCGGTTTCGTGTACTTCGAATTCCTCAACGTATAGATCCCTCCAATGGAGGAAGAAGCCGCCATGGGAGAAGATGATGATGATCCAAAATGCCCCACAACTTGATGTTGATGAGAAGTAGAGTTATCAAGAAGAAGAGTCTTGAATTGATTGAACTGGTGATGATGAGCCGATGCGTTAGAAGAAGAAGTTCCATCAACGGCTGCACAATAAATGCTTCTATATTCTTCCGCTTTTGCTGCTGCTGCTGCTGCTTCTAACGAAGACGAGAGAGATAAAGATAAACCTTTTCCACCTTCCACGTGTACGGTCCCGATCATCTCTCCTTGACTTTGATGATCAGAGGAAGATGGCCATGTGAAGTGATGTTGCTCGTTGGTGAAACCATAACCTTGATGATGATTTGGTAGTAACATATGAAGAGTTGAGTTGTTGCTGCTGTTGTGACGGTTTTGTTGCTCTAGCAATTGTTTAGTAGATTGATCAAGAATCTCGCCGGAGTCACCGTTGCCACCACCGCCGGGGAAACCAAACATTTCAGACAACATTCCGGCTGTTTCATAAGCCGGAATCGGAGCTCCGGAGACGGCGGATTCCTCCACTTCCTCCTGATGGGAAGACGATGATCGGTGGAATCCATTGGGGAAGGAAAAGATTCCTTGGTGGTGATGATAATCTTGGGACATAGAATCTGAATTGTTGTAAAGAGTCTTGTGATGATGATGATGATGAGTTGTAGTAGCTAGACCCATATCAACTCTTGATTATTGTTATTCATTATATCTCTCTCTTTCCAAAGCTTTTGGATCCTGCAAGGATTCAGACACATAACACACAGAGAGAAGAATCTTATATAACAAAAAACAAAACAAAAATTTAAGAAAAGAAAGAAAGAGAGAGAGAGAGAGATGAGTCAACTAGGTATTATACAGTTTTTTGCTATCTTCTCCATCTCTTTCTTCTATCTCTTTTAGAGGTTTTTCACTTTCAGCTTCGGTCATCATCTACATATGTGTATGTGGTGATTCTATATGATAGAGAGAGAGAGAGTAAAGAAATACCTTGGAGTTGCAGAGAATTAAGGAAAGAGAAGAGTAAGGCTTTAGCTATCGTTTTCTGTCTACTCTCTCTCTCTCTCTAGCTTTCTTTTTCTTGAGCTTTCTTCTTTTCTCTGGTAGTGAGAGTTTTATTCAGAAAATTCTGGAAACCATTTCAAAGATTAAAGAAAAACTTATAAAAAAATCTCTCCCAAAGAGAAAGGAAGAGAGAGAAGAAAGAAGAAGAGGTCGCTGTTCTTTCTTCCTCGCCTCCCTTTTTAACCCACCAATCTTCTTTATTATTTAATTATTTTTATAAAAATATAAACTATTCTTGATTTATATATCATTATAGATATTTTTTTAAAATGAAGTGGTTTTATAACTTCGCAAAGGTATTCTATATCAATAACGATGAAGAAGAAAGACAAAACTTATATACATGCGAAAATTACGAAACTGTCCCTGTCAATTTTTCTTACTTCTTTTGTCAACGATATTTGTTTATAAATGCAAAAAAAAAGTATATAACTTTTTATCACGGAAATGTCGGCTGCGATCAACATTTTAAAGGAGTTAATTTGAAAAACCAATACAGTAGAACCTCTATAAATTAATACTCGATAAATTAATAATCACTATAAATTAATAAATTTTGCTGATCCCGAGTCGGGGCAGTGTAAAAATTAGCAAAATTTGATAAGATAATAAGATAATAAATTTTTTGAAACTCTTATATAAATATATAGTTCCAATAATAAGTTAAATTAATAATTATACATCTAATCATATATATCCACATATATAACTAAGGTAATATAGTAAAATATGATTAAATTATTGTTTTAAGTTTATAAACATTGTTGATTTATCTTTAAATTCTTTGATATGATATTTTCTAAATAAATTTTATACTTTCAAAAATATTTTTGTATTGTTTCTTGATGACCGTTAAAAGTTCAAATCAAAAATATCTCTATAAATTAATAAATTATTAATTTATCGATAAATTAATAATTATTAATTTCTCTATAAGATAATAAAATTTTGAAGTCTCGACATTATTGTTATAAACCATTGAGGTTTGGATGTCCATAACCGGCTCAGTCCATAAGGCCCAATTCGTGGTCTAGTCTCGGCGTGAAGACCAAGTCCCATTAGAGATAGGATTTCCTTTTTCCAATAGGATTAGTAGAAGTTTTCCTATTTCATGTATGAGTAGTAAAAAGACTATTTCCTTTTCTCTCCTTTCTGTAATCACTATAAATATAGACCATTGGTCTCAGCAATAATAAAACACAATTCATTAGATTCACAACACGTTATCAGCACGAGAGCTCTGAAAAACCCTGAAGCAGCCGCCGGCCCCTAAAACCCTATTTCCGACGAGCAGCCGACGCAGCCGCCGCAGCCGCCGATCCGCCGCCGCCTCCAAGCAAATCCGATCTTGAGGTTTTGTTTTCCGAGGTTTTTAGCTCCCGGTCCATACCAGTTCAACCCCAAAAGGAGATCAAGGTAAAACCCTAAACTAAGAACAAAGAAAATCGAATTGGATCTTAATGAACCTAAACCCTAAAATCGATTTCTCATCTAAACTTGTTTGGTCTTGTTAAAAGCAATACTTGAACTTGAATCTAAGCTAAAGACAAGACTTAAAAATCGGATTGCTTGTTTAAATATTTAA
>JAHZTW010000003.1:92907386-93051686 GCA_020283515.1 Alliaria petiolata
CGATACAGAGATAGAAGGTACTGTTCCAGATGCGAAACTTCCAACTCTAGCACCGCGATTTCCTTGATCAGTTCTGTTGCAGGCTGCAAATTATAAAACCGTTGGTGAGCTGCACAACATCAACATCAACATAAGAAAACCAAACTATTCACCTTTGGAGTAGAGTCGGCCTTCGAGTTGATATCTCGAGAAGGTGTTTTATAGCCTAATGCCTTCTCTAAAGCACCACGGACATCAAACTGGCTCTGTAATCTTTTCTCAAGATCCTGAATCTGAGTGTAACCAAGAATCATAAAGAAAATCAATTATGTGAACGAAACAAATGATCTCGGAGTAGAGAGAGAGAGAGCTACACAGAAGTTCAGAAATACAAACCTCTTGCTTCAGAGAGCTCTGGACTTTTGCATCCGGCGATAGAGTCTTCTTCGTTTCAACAGATTTATCGCAGCATCGAGGTAGGTCCTGAGAGAGAGAGAGAAAAACAGTTGAGAGAACCTAAGAATCAGCTGTTCCATAGTTCTGGAGATCATAAAACAAAAGGAAGTTGTTGGGTTTAACTCACGAGCTTGAAGCGTTGAGAAGCATTAAGAGAACAGACAATGCTGTTATCCTCTTCAAGCCTTTTCTTTTCAGGAACAGTCCAGCTAAAATAAGTAATCAAGATGCCAAGAATCAATCAAAACAGTTGAAACCCAGAAAAAAGATTCTGACCAAAATCAGACAGAATCCAAACCACATTCTATGAGAAGTAGACAAAAGCTTCAATCTTTTAGTCCTAAACCCAAAATTCTTCAACAAAGACCCAAACTTTGACCCATCTAGCAGCGAAATCACTTTGCATCTGGGCAAATTTTAACTACCCAAGTTGTCGAATTTGAGAAAACGACACAAGGAAATTGAAACAGAGCGCTAAAGAAGAAAGTTGTAAAATTGCCAAACCTTTTCGAGCGATTGTGTCTCTGCGTCTGCATTTTCTTGTCTTCAAATCCCATCTCTGAAGAATCTCTCCTGTAACCAAAGAAACAAAATCGTTGACTGATTGAAGAAGCATGGAGGTTTTAAAATCAGGATTAGAAGTTAGAAATAAAGCTCACTTTGTACTGATCTCAAATAGAGAACCAGAAGAAGAAGAATCTGTAAATGGGTTTTTTGGCTTAGAGACAGAGAAAGAAACAGATTTTTGATGTAATTCTCCTTCAGATTTATAAATCATAAGAAACTAAACTCCAAAAGAAAAACCATCACTTGTCTTCTTCCACCATTGAAAAACCAAAACTAATCTGAGTTATAGTGTGATTAATTTTTCTTTCTGCTATAGAGAAGAAAGAACATAAATACGGATACGGCCAAAAGATATGTAGCAAAGATTTGATGTTTTTTTTTCTTTGTTTTTTTTTTCTTTGAATCTGTTCTCTCACGCGCGCATACACAGAGAAAGAGCAAAAAAAGATGAAAAAGACTGTAAGAGAATTGGTGAACTTTTTGACCCTAGAGAGAGAATCTCACATCATCACCTTCTTAGCCTTTATCAATCTTTAAGCTTTTTTTTTGTATTTAGAGACTTTCTCTTTTGCATTAAAAGCACAACATTTTACGTGTGATATCGATACACGTAAAACTAACTATTAGTAGTATAACTTTTTTCACAAAATTCTAAATAATAGTATGTGTATATTAGTTTGAGTTAACTTATAAGATGGTTTAGTTGATTTAATATATAAAATGTTTTAGTTGAATCAATGCGTATGAATTAAGGAATTCTACAAAAGGATGTATTTCTTTCTGTTTTATAATTAATGATATAAATATGAATATAAAATTATAGATATATATTTTTTTTTTATCAAAATAAAATTATAGATATATATTTGGGTAATTTTAGTACATATACATAAATAACTTAATAATTAGGTAGGTAGGAATAGATAAATGTAAATTAAATTAATAGGAAAGAGAAACAATTTTTTATCCTAAAAACCCTTTTTATTGTGTTTAATTACAGAATATGCCACTGTCTGAAAACTTGGTTGTTGACGAAAAACCTGGTAATACTGTTCACCGTTAGCTGGAAACATTGTTCACAATATATCCGAAAACACTGTTCACGCAAGCGAACACTGTTATTAGGTAGTTAACATGTTAAACAAGTTAATATATTGTGAAAAATACTTGTTAACTCTGTTATCCATCATACATGTTAAACTAGTTATTCTGTAAACTATATGTTAAACCAGTTATTCATAGAATATTATCTTGTTAACTTCGTTATCATATCATAAAAATATGAAACTTAAAAATTATCGTGTTAACCAGTTACTCAATTAACCAGTTATCTAAGAAAATATCGTGTTAACTTTGTTAACTTAACAACGTTAACAAAGTTATCGTTGTGTTTCTGTCACCACCGGCCACCACTGTGTTGTCGTAGCCACATCACTGTTATCGTCGCTATCGCCGTTAATACTATTGTCGCCGCCGCTGACACCGTTGTCGCCATCCGTCACTATCACCAACTAAACAAATCACCCCACCATCACCGATCTCCACCTCCACCTTAGCATCTTCCATGTTTTTTTTTCCTTCTCCTTTCTTCTCATTTCCTCTCCTTCTTCTCCTTCTTCTTTTCTTCTTCTTCTGTTCTTCTTCTTCTGATTTTCTCGCTTATGAATAATTGAAGAGAAAAAAAAACACAAGTTAGTAATTAGATAGGAAAGAAGAGGACAAAAAAGACATTATCATATAAACAGTAAAAACAAAAAAAACGGCTGACCAAACTTAAATACCATATTATTATATGACATCCATTGTAGTTTCTCTATAAAATAAATTGTTTTTGCATTGAAACTATAATATCAATTCCTTTCAAACGTGAAATGATTTAATTAATTCTATTTGATTAGTTAAAATAGTATCATGCTTTGGATTAATTAAAAAAAACGGGTGAAAAAATTATTCGACGGCTACATTCACGTTTAAAAATTGATAGGATGGTAAAAGATCCGTAATCATATATGTTGTTTATAAATGAAAACAAAAAATTATAAAACATATATATTTTAAAAGAGAAAATAGTGTCAAAACATTAAAGATGCAAATATTTGGCACATTATAGGAACAAAATTGGATGGAATTGGCTATTATTCTTTCAAATTATATTAAGTACCACTAAATAAGTGAAAAAATAAATTTTATTCTCTTATAAATTGTTACTGTACAAAATAGGAGAAGAACAGATGAAAAAAATTAGTGAAAATAAACATTATTACATTAATTTTTTTCTATTCATCATTTTTTTCTTATTTCTCTCACATACCACCATTTGTACTCTATAATGTGAAATGAAAGGATCATAAAAGTTTTTCTCCATTAGATTTGTGATCTAGATATTGGCAAACTAAATTGTTTGATTTTTTAATCATTCTGAGAACAAGCATTAAAAATAAAATAAATATATCATTCTACAATTTTCTAATTAAGTTTAGTTTTTTTATCCGATGATTTTGACATTTTTACGGTATTTTCTGTAATATTACTAATGAGAGCCAAAAAAAAATCGATATTGTTTTAAAAGATTTAACACCTTATGCTGATAAAATTAATTCAAAAGGATCTGTAGATACCATTCAATTATGTAAATAAACTTCTCGTAATATATTTTACAAAACTAAAGAAAATCAATCTCATGGGTGGTGAAACAAGGAGTCCTTGATAATTAATATATACAAATGTAATAAGTGGAAAATGACATGTACAAGACAAGCCAGAGGGTAAAACAATACTACTTGGTTACTATTTTTGTGCTGAACCAAGAAAAACGAAAACAAAAGGAGACAAAACTATATATATTCTTTTGTCAATATTTGAACGACTTTCAATTAAAGGATTATAATATATTTTTTTCTGATGACCTATCAAAGAAACAGCTACTACAAAAGTGAAAACTATTGTATCATGGGCTTGTTGGAATCTAAGTGGGAGTTGTTGAACCATCGCATTGCTCATTGTCCCGTTCTGTTTCTTCTACACTCATGGGATCATTAGGATGCTACGTTTTGTTTTTTCTTTCGTTTCTTGTAACATTCTCTTAACTTTTGTACGCATTCGTAATGTTTAATTACTTCTACACGTACCTATATATTCTACTTGGGTTTTTATTTATTTTACATTGTTTATATATTTTATTTGTTAAAAAAAAAAGTCTTTTTTATTTCTTACTCAATTTGAACGGGGGACATCCAGACTATCATCTAACTTTAGTCCACTTGGATTTCATCATGCATATATATTACATGCACTAACGTAGCTAGCCACTACATGATTTATATGGCCAATGCAAGCTTAACTATATATCTGAGTCCAATCAAAAAACAGAAACTAAATAAATAAATTAGCTTGCTTATGAAAAATTAAAAAAAAAAAGATATAAGTCTGCATCTCACTTAAGTTGCTGGTGCGTTAGGCCAACAAATTAAGATCAGATCGATTATTAGACCACTAACCATTATTATTTGGGAAAATTGACATTTAAATCCTCGACTTCACCATTTCAACCATTCAAAGCTCAACCTTTCACCTGACCCATTTAAATAACAAACTTTTTCGTTGATCGATATTTAAATCACGAACTTATGTTGACTCGGTCAAATTAGGCACGCCGTTAACTTCACTAACGGATGGATTTAACGTCGTCTAATCCCGTCTAGTTGGAAAATTAACGTTGTGTCTAATATGGTCAAGTCAACATAAGTTCGTGATTTAAACAATAGTCAACGTAAAAGTTTGTTATTTAAACTGTCCACGCAAAACATGGTGCTTTTAATGGCCAAAATTTAAAAGTTTAACATTTAAATGACATTTTTCCCGTCCAACCGATATTTTCATTTTCTTCGGATTTCGTAATATTACGTGATTGCTAATCTAAGTAAACAAAAACTAATTGAAGAAGATATTTAAACATAAATTAAATTTACATTACACAAAAAATTGGGCTTAGTTTTTAAAATATCAATTTAACCACATCTCATGATTATCTAACAATATGTAAATCTTACGAAACCCTAAATCTACATACAAAAGTTGAGAAACTTCGAGAAACTTATTCTACCTCGCTGGTGTTATCATAAAAAAGATTCATTTCGGTTAGCGTTCAGTAAATGAAAAAATCTTAAAACACTGATCATTCATCGATCATGGTTACAGTTTCACTAGGTCACAAAAAGCTTGAGATCCTTAATCTTTCACATTGTAAAATCTTGAGTTTGAAATAATCTTTCATTAGAAATAGAAGCTTTGAGATACTTTTTCATCAGAAATCATGATGTTTAGAATATCTAAAATTTGAAAGTTCGGCATTTAAATAAAATTTTTCTACTGACGAATAACTTCTATTTCCTAAAATTAGTTTATGTTTAAATATCTTCTAAAATTAGTTTTGGTTACTTTGATTAGCAATCACGTAATATTATGCAATTCGAAGAAATTTAAAAATTCTATTTTGTAAAATTAGTTTATGTTCAAATATCTTCTAAAATTAGTTTTAGTTACTTTGATTAGCAATCACGTATTATTACGTAATCCGAAGAAATTAAAAATATTCTTTAGACGGAAAAATGCCATTTAAATGTCATACTTTTAAATTTTGGCCATTAAAAGCACAATGTTTCGTTTGGACGGTTTAAATAACAAATTTTTATGTTGGCTATAGTTTAAATCACGAACTTATATTGACTTGACCATATTAGGCATGACGTCAATTTCACTAACAAACGGGATTAGACGGTGTTAAGTCCATCCGTTAGTGAAGTTAACGTCGTGCCTAATATGACCGAGTCAACATANTATTTTTTCTTTATAATATATTTTAATCGAAACATGTGTCAAAATCTCATCGTTTAATTTGCCACGTGTCACGATCATGTTAATTAGCAACTTTGGCGCATCCAACTTTATATAATAAGATGATATAAATATCAATAAAAATTATAGAGATATATTTAGAAAATAATTATTTTTTAAAATTAGTGGAATAACATTATAATTTTAAGGGTCAATTTGTCAAAAAACTAAGTGTTGGCAAATAATTAAGTATTTGGCTATGGTAGTTTTCTTAATTAGTAAATAACTAAAGAATACCCAAAAAATGAGTTTCCTCAATCGAATTTACGTTGGCTGCCATGGCACTGCGCGTGTGAAGAAAATTCAATTTGCCAACCAGATATCCTTACCTTTAAATGTTCGGGTTGACTTATAAGTTGGTCATTAATTTGGTCAATTAAGATGTCTATATGAACCGTTTTAAATGTAGTGTCTTTATTTCGTTCCTAAATATATTCGGACTTTGTACGAGCGGATGTAACTCGATCTCATGTCTTGTTATATATAATTATGGACCGCTATATTAATTTATGTTTTGTTAGTGTTGAAAACTATTTAAGCTTTCACTCAATAGATTTATGTAGTTATGAATATTTTTATCAATATCGGCTTTCAATTCTAAAACACCCTTCTCGTAAATACTCCTAGATTTTCCATTTGGCCTTCTATAACACTCTCAACCAATTGTCGGAATAAATGATATTATATTGTATTGGTAACTAAAAATATATAGTGTTAAATTTTTACGTGGTCATCTATTTTCATTCTGTTATTGTACGATTTTATATTTTTTTGGATATCCAACTACGTTTGTAGCGTGTTATAATTCACATACGATACCTTAGTTATTTGGAACATTTTCCCATTATGATATAATAATTGTATTATTTTGGAGGTCTAATTGCTAATATATAGTGTTATATTTTTACTTATTCATATGTTTTCATTGTGTTATTGTAAATATATATATATGTGGATGTATATAAAAATATGTGCGTCTACATATTTATTTATAGAGCAAGAAGAAGTTGAATGTATATGTCATATGAATTAGTTTTGTAAGTTCTCTATATTTATCAATATACATCTACAATACGATATATATACATATACATTCACTTTTATGCTCATCTCTTTTCCGACGATAGATCGAACCTCGACGCCTCTAGATCGAAACCCAATTCCGACCACACGGATCGACCGAACCCCAACGCCGACCACACGACCGATCGAACCCGTCGCCGACCACACGACGATCGAACTCTGACGCTGACGACACGACCGATTGAACCCCGACGTCGACGACGAGACAGATTGAACTCCGACGCCGAACACACGACCGATCGAACACCGAGGCCGACGACATGAACGATCGACCCTCGATACCAACCACATAACCGATCGAACCCCGATGTCAACCCCACACATAGAAAACATGGGTGAAAGCGAAGAGAATAAAAGAGAGAAGGTTGAGATTTGGGGTTACGGAGAGGAATTGTTTAATGGAAAAATCATTTGCGTTTCTTCGATGGGTAGTAATTCAGGGGAAGCACTGGTCATTTGAAAGAGAGAGAGAGATAAAGGTAAGTGTTTGAGGCCTATGTTGATTTGGCTCATTTTACGAAGAGTGAATTTGGTGGAAAGCTTGAGTGGGCGCGTAAGGTTAGAAGGGTCTACGAATGTGGTAAAATATTTTCCTGTTTGAGCCTTGATAACAATGTATGGATTGACAAATTACATTTTATTTTTGGGTTGTATACCCAATTATCTCTAATTTTAATGATATAAATATCAATACAAAATTATAATTAATGATATAAATATCAATACAAAATTATAGAGATATATTAAAAAAATTAGTGGAAAAAAATTATTACATCGATTTTTTTCTATTCATCATTATTTTCTTATTCCTCTCACACACCATCATTTGTATTCTATAATGTGAAATGAAAGGATTATAATAGTTTTTCTCCGTTAGATTTGTGATCTAGATTGGCAAACTAAATTGTTTTTTTAATCATTTTGCGAACAAGCATTAAAAATAAAATAAAAATCATTCTACATTTTTTTAATTAAATTTAAATTTTTTATCCGATTATTTTAACATTTTTACGAATATTACTAGTCATAGCCAAAAAAATCGATATTGTTTTAATAGATTTAACACTTAATAATGATGCTGATAAAATTAATTCAAAAGGATCTGTAGATACCATTCAATTATGTAAATAACTTCTCGTAATATATTTTACAAAACTAAAAAAAAACCAATCTCAAGGGTGGTGAAACAAGGAGTTCTTGATAATTAATATATACAAATCTAATAACTGGAAAATGACATGTACAAGACAAGCCAGAGGGTAAAACAATACTACTTGGTTACTATTTTTGTGCTGAACCAAGAAAAACGAAAACAAAAGGAGACAAAACTATATATATTTATACACATAAATCTATTCTTTTGTCAATATTTGAACGACTTTCGATTAAAAGGATTATAATATATTTTTCTGATGGCCTATCAAAGAAAGAGCTACTACAAAAGTGAAAACTATTGTATCATGGGCTTGTTGGAATCTAAGTGGGAGTTGTTGAACCATCGCATTGCTCATTGTCCCGTTCTGTTTCTTCTACACTCATAGGATCATTAGGATGCTACGTTTTGTTTTTTTCTTTCGCTTCTTGTAACATTCTCTTAACTTTTGTACGCATTCGTAGTGTTTAGTTCTTCTAAACATACCTATTCTACTTGGGGTTTTTATTTATTTTACATTGTTTATAATTTTTATTTGTAAACATAGACATCCAGAGTATCATCATGCATATATATTACATTCACTTCATTAATTTCAACTTTTGAATGCATGATACAAATCATTTTAGTGACAGAATGCACTAACGTAGTACGTTACGTTAGCCACTACATGATTTATATGGCCAATGCAAGCTTAACTATATATCTGAGTCCAATCAAAAAACAGAAACTAAATAATGAAAATAAATTAATAATTTAGCTTGCTTATGAAAAATTATAAGTCTGCATCTCGCTTAAGTTGCTGGTGCGTTAGGCCAACAAATTAAGATCAGATCGATAATTAGACCACTAACCATTATTTCAATAAAAGTACTTAAGTTTATGTTGATATATTTTGTCAAACTATCCTAACAACCACAATTCTACATTTGTCTAGATGATTTGACGTTTTTAATGTTTTCCTGCTCTCCGTTAAATTATACTCTCTCTGTTCCTAAAAGAAAAGAAGGTATTTTTGTGTTTTTCACACATATTAAGAAAAATTTACAAAAGACTTTTCTAACCTTATTTTTATTAATTGTTACTTAAGTTATTCTTTAAATATTAANTTTTAGAAGTAGTTTTCGAAAATCTTGCCACTTAGCATATATTTGTCTAGATAATCCGGTTTTAAGTTTTGATTTTGTAAAATTAGTACATCGGTTGTTTTATTGTTTAGGAGTCATCTAGTAGTAGTATAACCCTTCTGTGGGATTTGTAAAATTGTTTTCGTGTCTGTTTAAATACCGCAAGCAATTGTTTTTAGAATTCTTACCCAATTAAACCGAATTTTGCTTAGCTTCATAAATTTCTTGTATTCCTAGTATCTTTCACCCCAAGGTTGGATTGACATCCTGAAGTATTACAATGACTTGACTATGCTTTAGGTTTGATAATCTCTGAGAAAAAGCTAGTTATCATATAACTAAAAAGATGTAAACTTTGGAAATGTAATAAAATTGTTTAGAATTAACATGTACAATGATCCGCAAATATTTTCAATAGATTTTGTAACTAAAACCAGATCTGAGTTATGCTTAGATGGCGCAAAAAGTCAAGAATAAAAGTAATTATGTCATATCTTAGACATGTGTTCACTAAAAACTTGTTCAAGATTATTTGTTTGGGATATGTTTGTATCATTTCTATTCCAAAACCATCTAGGACTTTTGGATGTCATGATCAACCTCGTGGGGCTTATGCCTTTATGGCCTCTATGTCTACATCTCTTCCACTCATATCTCTAGTTCTTGTTATGTTTTCCTCTAAATCTATCAAATTGTCCAGCCTTCTTTTGTAACATAGCTAAGATATGTTAAAAAGAAGAAAAAAATGGTGATCAAAAACTTGACTCGGAGTAAAAAACACACGAATTTATATAAACGTACCTTATGTATGCTGAGAGTGATGTTCTCATTTCTAACATGAACTCCGTCTCTACGTAATCATTATGCATATAACACCGAATCATGGTCATTAGATAAGCAACTTTAGCTTCCATTGCTGCAATAGACTAATGAAGCAAGCAGTGCTTTCGAAGTTGCACCCTTGTTAACTTTTAATTGATTGGTTTGAAGGTCAAAGGAAGCCCAATAGCGATTCGATACTTACCAGTTGGCAGGATATAAAAGGCGTCTAAATCAGCTTTTGATCTCCAATGATCAAATTGACAGAGCTCAGATTTTTTTTTATGCTCTTCACCTTCTCTCTTCTACTCTGAATACTTTTTGTTCTATACTCCCTCCGTTTTTTTATTAATTGTCGTTTTGAGCTTATTTTTTGTTTTAAAATAGTTGTCGTTTTCATTTTAACTTATTAATTACTCATATCAAAAAAATATATTAATTAGGAGTAAAACATAAAATTAATTTTGTTTTTGTTAATCTTTGTGAAATAATGTAGAACGATAATTAAAAAAAAAAGAGAGGGAGTATAAAAAAAAAATCCGAAAAATCATCTTCGCCATTCATGTTGTTGAATAAGATTTGATGGTGAAATTAGTTTGATGTTACTTTGGTTCTCGGATGAATAATTATGATTCCGGGAGTTTGAAGAAGATGGAAAGAATACACCGATAGATTTAATTGGAGTTTAATTTTTTATTTAGGCTTTTTTTTGTTATTGTTGATGTCTCATGTTGGCGTGTACACTTGTCAAGCCCTTGTAATAAAACTTTCCGTATAAATAGGAATCAAAGTGAGATGAGAAAGAGTGAATAATTAAAAAGAGAGCTTTAGCTCTCTTTCTCTTTTTTTTACATATAAACATATGTATATATATTATTACATTATATAATTTATAACACGTTATCATGACGATCGTCTTGATATTCGATCGTTTGGGATACAACGGTTGCACCAGTGTTTTTTTTCTATCAGTATGACGCCGTTATTCCGCCCATTCAATTTCATGTCGTCCTTCGTTCGTCCAATATCGCTACATGATTATGTCTGATCGTTTCTGTGTCGAATATTTTTCCCGTCTATTATTTACCATAAAGGTAATATCTAATCTATGTTGGAATTACGCCAAAAATACTAGGTTATACCTCCTCTCTTGAATTTATCATTGACGGGAGTGAAAGGTTATGCCTCCTCCTTAATCGAGTCTTAGGCTCAGCCTCCTCTAAATCACATGAATGGCTTTTGCCTTCCTCAGATGATTCTTTATATTACGTTTTCTTACAGTTTTATGTTTTTATTATGATTAACTATTAGTTTGAATATTCATTTAATTATCATGTCAAATTTTATATTGTCGATATTTTTACGTCATGACGGTTTAAAAAATAATGAACCATCATGCTCGTCCAACTGACCACCTTTCCATCTTTCAATATATTCTCCACTCTTAATGCCGCAATTAAGGACACTGACTTGCTCGGGCGATTCCATAATATACCAGCCTCGGCCGTCCTCTTTCCTCGAACACAATTCTTCCTTTTCCACAATCAAGCATCGCTCGATAACCGGAAAGCCAATCCATTCTCAGAATAACTTCATCTCATGGTACAGGTACCACGAACAGATCCGTCAGAAATTTCTTTCCTTCTATAACCAAAGGAACTCCCCGAATGCACACTTTGCTTGAAGGGTTTTGTCTCCGAAGGTCATCACAGCCATATAACCCCTGTCATTCACAAACGATCCAACAAAACCGGCAACTACCTCGGGGGCTCGTCCAACTAGATTGGTTCCATTCTCAAAAGTGAATGTTGTAGCAACCAGTAATTGTAATAATTTTCGATGACGAGAATGTAGTCATAGTAGAGTTTGTGGTCACGCTTGTGAATAAGGTGGTGGACATGTACGTGGAAAGAGATTCTAGTCTTTTAAGTTAAAAGCGAAATTGCATAATGAAAATACAAACGAGAATGTTTGTTTCAAATATGGCATAGCAGAAGTTGGATATGTACATGTCTAGGCCTGGGCATTCGGATATTCGGTTCGGTTTCGGGTAGGAACCGTTCGGTTCCGGGTCTTTTGGGTACAAAAAATTTATACCCATATAGGTACCGAAAGGATTTCGATTCGGTTCCTACCGGTTCCGGGTCGGTTCGGTTCTCAAATCTCAGAACCGTTTAAAACCCGAAAAAATCGGTCTCCTATAATTTCGGTTTGGTTCGGGTATTTTTACCCGATTAGACCCGAAATAGTAAAAAAAAGTATCTGTATACCCGAAATGTAACCAAATACCCAACAAAAAAAAACTGAAATTTTCGGAAAAGTGAATTTTTGTCAACTTGCGAACTGATTTACGGATTGAATATACTTCGGAATCGATAACGGAAAGAAGATCTGAATAGCTGACTGCGAAACCTTCGAAACCATATATAGATCGAATTCTGGATCCTTCTGGTTCATCGGGAAATCTCCCCACAAAACCCTCTTTCGATCACAAGGTAACTAGGAAAAAAAAGTTTTCGGGTAACCGATCGGTTCCGGGTAAGAAGGCTCATAACCGAACCCGATCCGAACCGGTTATTTCGGGTC
Source organism: Alliaria petiolata (assembly GCA_020283515.1). NCBI lineage: Eukaryota > Viridiplantae > Streptophyta > Magnoliopsida > Brassicales > Brassicaceae > Alliaria > Alliaria petiolata. Next base: position 92,920,050 of record JAHZTW010000003.1, read on the forward strand.
GGTTCTGGTTCGGGTTTTCGGGTCCGGGTTTTTTGCCCAGGCCTATACATGTCCTATGCCAAAATGTTTAGCCAATCTGTATGAAAAATTACATAAAACAAAATAATAAATTAATTTCATCTCGGATGAGTATATTTCCTTTAATGGCCTATGTAATTATATTCATCTTGATGTCGTGAATTTTCTTGTTGATCCAGAAATATCAACAAAGAACTTAGATCGATATGACATGGTCATGAATTGGGATTCAGGATGGAGACATCAGTCTGGCAGATAGTGCTACAATGCGCATTGTAGATGATATTTTCTTGTCTCAAAATAAAGGACTCTGCCGAAAGCGTGAGTACCACACTTGGTAAGGCAAAGATCATAATAGGCTTGAATGAGCCAGTTTTTAATGCTAAGGGAAATCAAATGTTGTGTTCCCCTAAAATCTCGCGGAATTTTATTAAGTTCCACTACTGGTAAAAGGAGTCGTTCATACCATTGGAAAAGAATTAGGACTGGTAGAGGATCAAGAAATTACGACAACAATATCTGAAGTCAGACTTGTGGTGGGTGGTTTAAAACAACTAATTAAAGAGACTGTTGTGGATTTTGCTAACATGAGAGAGGCTCTCATCTCTTTGGAATACAAGAAGCTGCAAAAAAATGAAAACAATGTACCCGACTATCTGATGAAGTAAATGTATGTCCGGAGTGGAACTGAGCTAACAGAACCATAATACGAGACTGATCTCGAAGCCCACCAAGAAGAAGAGATAGAATAGAACAATTATCTACTCTCCAAAGAAAAACATATGGCTATAGAAGAATGGTCAGGGAATTCAGCCAAAGAAGGGATAGACATGGGAGAGCTTTTGGCGAAAGACCCTCCAATCAACGAACGATGGTCAACTGAGAAGAAAACAGAAGCGAGATAAAAAAATCTCAATATAAGAATGAGAGAGCCAACGACCTAAGCATAGGAGTGACACGGTCAAAAAGGAAAGAATTCAGCCCACAATACACTCAAAGAACAATGATCGACAACCGAGACCTACGAATGCATTTAAACAGAAGGAGACAACCTCGAGATACCTACCACGAAACACAAATGATGTGGAGAGAAAAACAGAAAGGACCTAAAAAATCAAACCAGGACCAATCGGCCACGTCAATTTTTTGTACGTGTGTGATTTTTTTCCATCAATTTTGTGTACGTGTGTGTATTTTCTTTCAGTTTACTCACAGTTAACATTTTATTTCATTACCCAAAGAGGTAAATTCTTTCAAATGGATGACAACTAAACTTTTTGGTTTCAGTTTACCCACATTTAACATTTTGTTACTTAAACGACTAGCAAAACTCTCCTACATCAGCTTGCAGAGTGACATAGAGCACATAGAGCAATTTTAAATCAACATTGGACAATTGAACGACAATAAAATAACAACTCTAGCGCACAAAAAACATCCCAATAGTCATCAAACATTTGACAACAAGCGTTCAGCTCAACACGAAACTCAGCCTAGAAAAATCAGCACAACAGTGTACCAATACCCCTAACCTAATTAACATAAACTTCTTCACTATGTCTTATTCTTATGTCGTAATCTCCACTGCTACCTACCGCCATGAAAGCCCTTCTCGATAGGCATCACAGTGCATGACCATCGTTATTGTGCTACATAAGAGGTTATTACCACAAAACAAGAAACCTGACAGGTTATTAATTTTAAAAATTACTCATGCATTACAATGATTGCCCTTTAGAAGAAAGAATTTTTTTTTAATACAAATACCCCTCAATTGGCCGCTTTCAAATTAACACGAACTCTACCTCAAGAAATATGCAGATTCATTTTTATATAATTTAAGTAACACAACACAATGACAAACAAAATTAATCAAAACATGGTCAAAACATCAAAAACATATGAATATTCGAGAATTGCCATATATTAAATAACATTAACAAAACAATACACAAATAATATGTAAAACAATAACTCTGCTGCAAAATTAATAAACATTGATGATCTATATATATAAAGTTACCTTTCCTCACTTCTGCTTACGGCACATCAGCAACCACCTCATCCTCTTTTATTTGACAACACATAGTTGTGCCAAATTTTAATACCAACCTCACTCAGTCCAATTTTTAATCTTCATTGGACAATTAAACGACAATAAAATAACAACTCTAGCACACAAAAACATCCTAATAGTTCACAAACATTTGACAACAAATGCTGAGCTCAATACGAAACTCAGCCTAGAAAAATCAGCCCAACAGTGGACCAATACCCCTAACCTAATTAACATAAACGTCTTCATTTTGTCTTCTTCTTTCGTCATAATCTCCACTTCCATCTACCGCCATGGAAGCCCTTCTCGATAGGCATCACGGTGCTTGACCATCGTTATTGTGCTACATAAGGGGTTATGACCATAAAACAAGAAACCTGACAGGTTATTAATTTTAAAAATTATGCATGCATTACAATGATTTCCCTTTAGAAGAAAGGAAAAAAAAATTAATACAAACACCCCTCAATTGTCCGCTTCGAAATTAACACGAAAGCTACCTGAAAAAATATGCAGATTCATTTCTATATAATTTAAGTAACCCAACACAATGAGTATTAAAATAAATCAAAACATGGTCATAACATCAAACACATATGAATATTCGAGAATTGCCATATATTAAATAACATTAAAAACAATACACAAATAATATATAACTCTGCTGCAAAGTTAATAAACGTTGATGATAGTAAAAAAGCATAGATCAAGATTTGAGCGAAGATTATAAGAACTAAAATATATAACCGAAGAACAGACATTATACAATGAACCAACACAATATTAACGACAAAAACTCGCGCGCAAAGCGCACACCAACCACTAGTCATATATATAATTAGTCAAATCTCTCTCCAATAAAATTGTCCACATAAGCAAACTAATTATTTTGTATAGGCCTCAAATAATCAGCTAACTTTGAAGATTTTTTTTAATGGGTTTCTATATATTTTATTCATATAATTTTTTGAGATTTGAGATAAATTTAAAAAAGGAAAAAAAATCTCTACAAAAAACTATCAGTTTCTCCAAAAAACCCGTTCCTGAGACTAATGAAGGTGGAAACACAATGCATGTTAATATTAGATCATCAAACCTAAAACCAGTAGTAAACTTAATCTAATACTATACATGAAGGCAATATATTTTTAGTATACATGATCAATGTAATAACAAGAAGTAGCTCAATCAACTGCAAGAAAACTTGACAATCTACCTCCAAGAGTAATAATTCTAAGCAAAGGCGTTTGACCCAAGTTAGAGATCTCAGAAGGATCGTTCTTATTGATTATATGAGAGACTTCCTCCAGCTTCGCCATCACATTCTCAGCCAGACGAAAGAAACTCGAAACCACGATTCCCTTCAACATTTAAGTACTTCAAAGAAGGAGCATATCTATCACATAGATACAAATCTGTTCTCAACCATAGTTACTATAAACTGATAGTCTTTGTAAAGATGGCACCTCAATAGTGAAAGTCTTCACTGGGAGATATACACCTATATATATATATATATATATCTAACAACAAATTTTCAAGATTAGGGCAACCAGATAAAAGGTTAACAAACGATGCTTCGTTTTTGAAGAACACAGAGTGAAGATGTAGAGTTTTAAGGGACTTTAGACAAACTTGAGAAGGGTCATCCACAGAAACCACAAGCTTGAGTATCAAGGACTTGCAAACATTCTTTGAAAAATGTCTTGAATCTGTGGGCTAATGGGCTTTACATAAATCTCAAATTTGTAAGATTACCAAAACCCAACAAATCTTATATTTTTAAAACCGGAAATTTCGGACCAAATCAGTGAGAAAATTTGAAAAAAGCAAAGAAAATATCAGAATTTTCTACTGTTCATGGATCCCACGTGAAGAGACAGCTCAAATTCCAATCTCGTTACGACGTCGAATAAGACAATTTGGTCTCTTGTCCCTAATCCATCTTAATTGGGTCCCACGTTTTTTTTTCTCCTCCTCGATCCAAAAAAAAAAAAAACACTCCAAAAGCAAAAGTGAAGAAAAAAAAAAAATTAAAAACAATTATCGCACAAGATTCCAGCTCAGTGGTTCTTCATCTTTTTTCAATCGCTTACTTTTCCATTCTCCTTTTCTCCTCCTTCTCCCACTTGCTTTTTTTGTTCTTTCTGAGCTTTAAGATGAAGAACCCTAAATTTTTCATCAATGTAATTTGATTCTTCTTCTGATTTTTGTGTGTGTTTTAGCTGTAAATTTGTGTGTTCTTGTTGGTGTACTGTGTGTATCAGTAGTGTTTTTTGCTTACTTCAGAAGCAAAAAAAAAAAAAAAAAGTTAGGGTTTGGTGAGAAATGCCAATGAAGGCGAAGAATCCGGATTCGATCCGGGAAGATGAGTGTTTGTTCGCCGTTGAATACGACGGTCCGCCGTTATCTTACGATATCCCTCGCGCTGTTCCGATTAACATGGAGAGAATCCCCGTCGCCGCCGTGGTTTCTCCGGTTTGTATCTCCGATAACATGTCGTTTCCTGTGATTCAGCCGATTCTGTCCGTGGATTCGCTGAGCAAGAAGTTTCTGAGAGAGATGGATGTTGTTCCTTCTTCGGTTTCTCCGACCTCGGTGATCGGGAATTGCGGAACCGGCGGCCTCGAGCTGGTCTCCGATTCCACCACCGTTTCGCCTACTTCCGTCATCGTCTTCGAGGAGCAGACGGAGGAAGAAGGTGGCGCGGACTGTGAGCTGAGCAGCTCGAACTGCGAATTGTCCGGGGAGTTGTCCGAATCGGTAAATCATCAGGAATCGAGAACTCTTGATTTCTGCGATAGTTTCGAGCAATCTAGGGTTAGTTCAGTGAGGTCAAAGGAAGAGAAAGAGAGCTTAGATTTGAATGAATCGTCTAACCCTTTACCAGATTGGGAATCTAACGAATCGGTTCTGAGTATGGATTATCCATCTTCAAGGGTTACAGGAGATTGCGTCAGTGAAACGAACGGAGATGGTAAGAAGCAACCAGTTGTTACTTTCTTGGGTATTGCTTCTGATGATGGCTTTGAGGAAGAAGATTGTAACCAGAAGCGGATTCGGGCTGTGCCGGTTAAGAAACAGCCTCAAACCAAAGGGAAGAAAGGTTCTTGCTACAGGTGTTTCAAAGGTGGCCGGTTTACGGAGAAGGAAGTATGTCTTGTTTGTGATGCCAAGTATTGTAGCAGCTGCGTTCTTCGAGCTATGGGTTCTATGCCTGAAGGAAGGAAATGCGTTACTTGCATCGGGTTTCCGATCGAAGAATCGAAGCGAGGGAACTTAGGGAAATGCTCTAGGATGCTTAAGAGGCTGCTTAATGATTTGGAGGTTAAACAGATAATGAATACTGAGAGGTTTTGTGAGGCTAACCAGTTACCGGCTGAGTATGTGTATGTAAATGGACAACCTCTGTATCCTGAAGAGCTGGTTACACTTCAGACTTGCTCTAATCCTCCGAAGAAGCTAAAACCAGGGGACTATTGGTATGATAAAGTGTCTGGACTTTGGGGAAAGGTGAGTAATGTGCTCTCCTTTTTGAGATTTGTGTTCTTAGTTTCTGGTGTGTTACGTTAATAATATTATGTTGATGTTCCACAGGAAGGAGAGAAGCCTTATCAGATAATTAGTCCCCATCTGAACGTTGGAGGTCCTATTAGTGCAGAAGCTAGCAACGGGAACACTCAAGTGTTCATAAACGGTCGCGAGATTACAAAAGTGGAGCTACGAATGCTGCAGGTTGAGATCTTTGAAATATACAATTCTTGATTTGAAAGAGAGCTTTTGATGTCATTGATAATTTAAGTTTTGTTTTTCTTCCTCTCTCTCTCTGTTGCCATGTATTGCAGTTGGCAGGAGTTCAGTGTGCAGGTAACCCTCATTTTTGGGTGAACGAGGATGGATCGTATCAAGAAGAAGGACAGAAGAATACCAAGGGATACATATGGGGCAAGGTTTGTTGTTTTGTCTGAAATCTATATTCTATTTATTTCAATTGGCGTTTTCTCTCTGATAGAAGATTACAAACTTGTGCTGCTTTTCAGGCTGGGACCAAGTTACTTTGTGCTGTATTGTCACTTCCCGTTCCGTCCAAATCTATTTCGAATGCTTCTGGGGAACAACTCCACAGTGCAAACAGCAGAAGCATTTTGGACCACCTTGAGCATAGGACTCTGCAAAAAATACTTTTGGTTGGGAGCAGAGGTTCTGGAACTAGCACAATTTTCAAGCAGGTATGAGCTTCTTCCTATTAATAGCTTTTTTAAATATTTATTAGCGTAAGCGGCAAAATCGATAACGCAACTGAATCACTTTCTCGTTCAGGCAAAGATCCTTTACAAGGACATACCATTCTTGGAGGATGAGCGTGAAAATATAAAGGTGATTATCCAGACCAATGTGTATGGTTATCTCGGTATGCTTCTTGAGGGCCGGGAGCGGTTTGAAGAAGAGGCTCTTGGTGTCACAAACGCGAAGCAGTCTGTCATTGAATATAGTCCTACAGATGAAGGTGCATACTTGTTCTTGAGTTTTACTTTCCAGAGAGAAAATTTGTGTATCAATGAGAGAAAATCATGAATATATAAATGACGTCTTTATTTGGTTTCTATGTACTTACAGGAGATACTAAGAGCAACATCAAAACCTTGTACTCCATTGGCCCAAGGCTCAAAGCATTTTCTGATTGGCTATTAAAGACTATGGCTGCTGGAAATCTCGGTGTCATTTTCCCTGCAGCTACTCGCGAGTATGCTCCACTGGTTGAAGAGTTATGGAGAGATGCAGCGATCCAAGCTACATACAAGCGAAGAAGCGAGCTAGGACTCCTTCCCAGTGTCGCTAGTTACTTCTTGGAACGGGTAAATAAGCTCTTCACTATCTCTTGTGCCCTCAAGCTGAGTTCCATTTGGAATTGTTGGTTAATGGGAAAATTTATTAGTCATCTAAGAAACTGTACTGCTTTCTCGTTCTTCAGGCTATTGACGTATTGACACCAGACTACGAGCCGTCGGATTTGGATATATTATATGCAGAGGGAGTCACTTCGTCCAGTGGTCTAGCTTGTCTCGATTTCTCATTTCCACAGACTGCAGCTGAAGAGAATCTTGATCCTTCCGATCACCTTGATTCTTTGCTCAGGTAAGTCTGGTTCCTCTTTTTATTTTGTTTTATGATATTCAAATCGGTTCCAAAGTTGTTGAAGAAATGTTCTTTTGTGCTTTCTTTTACAGGTACCAGTTAATAAGAGTACCCTCGAGAGGCCTCGGCGAAAACTGCAAATGGATAGATATGTTCGAAGACGTTGGGATGGTCGTGTTTGTTGTTTCGATGAGCGAGTACGACCAGGTCTCGGAAGACGGAACCAACAAGATGTTACTCACCAAGAAACTCTTTGAAAGCATCATCACTCATCCCATCTTTGAGCAGATGGACTTCCTCTTGGTACTCAACAAGTACGATCTCTTGGAAGAGAAAGTCGAGCGCGTCCCTTTGACGCGGTGCGAGTGGTTCCAAGACTTCAATCCCGTGGTCAGCCGCCACCGTTCGAACAGCGGTAACCCGACTTTGGGCCAGCTCGCGTTCCATTACATGGCGGTTAAGTTCAAGCGGTTCTACTCTTCCCTGACCGGTAAAAAGCTGTTTGTTTCTTCGAGCAAGAGCTTGGACCCGAACAGCGTCGATTCGTCGCTCAAGTTAGCTATGGAGATTCTGAAATGGAGCGAGGAGAGAACAAACATTTGCTTGAGCGATTACTCTATGTACAGCACTGAGCCAAGTTCCTTCTCAAACTGATGTTTTCACATTCATAAAGTAAAAAACAAAACAGTCTAATGTAAATGGTAACTACTTTCTTGTGTATAGATTACCTACCACGTAGATTTTAACAAGTATCAAAAATTTACAGACCAATCTCTGTGTAAAAACAGTTACAATTTTAACTGATTCTTCTTCTTTGTTATGTTACAATTTGAGTGATTGGTTTAATATCGAAAATGGTATCGAACCTGCTCTTCTGCACTCAACAAGACGTTCTTCACAATCCAACCTTGTTCTTGCATTTGTTTGTTCAGTTCCATAAAATCATCTCTCGCAGCTCGCTTGCTCTCTCCTGCGAGTAAAGACCAATCTTGTAGCGTCGTCAAGTCTGAAACTGATATGTCCTTTCTCTTGATTCCATTGGTTCCAAAGGCTTTACGCATGTAACATGTCTGAAACAAACCACCAAAATGTGTTTTATGAATTGAACTATTATGAACTTTACTGAATTGATGATATCTAGTTGAATCCCTTTTACCTGTAACAAACTCGTGATAACGTCTACACTGTTGGCTCCTTCACGCAGACAAATAATGATCCCTTGCTAAAAAAATTACAAAGTGGCAAGGATCAAACCAGAGAATGGTGGGGATCTAAGGACATATATAAGTAACATATATATATAAAAAAAGAAACTCACTTTTGGTCTTCTTCTGAAACCTTGAGAGGAAAGTTCCATGGTTATGAAGTAACCGTCATCATTGCACAGTGATTGCATCGCCATTACTGATAGTGTCGGAATCTGAGCTTTTGGATCTAAGCATCCGATTCTGATGGGCCAAACCCTCTTGCTAGCTACAAACAACATGTGAAGCATTCAGCTTATTAACCAGCAACACGCATTAAGTGAACAGTATTGAGAGGTTTCTGGTATTTTCACCTCTGCTCCCTAAAAGATCAACTCCTTCCTCTTCACTCACTTCGGCAGGGGAAGGTACTCGCCTGGATTCAATCCATCTTTCCAGAATTATCTCAAGCCTATTCTGATAAGAAAAAAGTGAAATTAAACTTATAACACAGAGTAGTCTCCATTGTTCGGGTCTATTACCACCGAGATAAGAGATAGCTACCTTAGTTAAAGTTTGCAGATTGATATGCTTGAGCCCTTGGTAAATGCCAAGGAGATCCATCGTGGAGAAAATCGGATATAGAACAAAAGGTAGACTTGCCTGCAGTCTAAGCACATTAAGCAAAGTCAGGAGATTGCGCAACAATCTCGCGAATGAAATAACTCAACGGTACTAGAATCATCTATAACCTTTGGTTGTTCTGGAATAGCATATTTAGAAGAACCGCCAGTAGGAGACCGAGGTTATCAAAACACACGGTTTGAATCTGAGCATTCACGACTAAAATCAGGTCATGTATGTGAAGGTAATGACAAAAAAAATTTGAGTAGGTTTCAGAAAGAAACCTGTGCCTTTGCAGAGACTTCACCGAGGTTATCCGCTACAGCGAAGCTTCGATGTACAGCTGACTGTTAATGTCGGAACATTGGTTGTCAAACACAAAATACTAAAACTCAAGAGGGAAAATCAATAATACGAAACCTTACACCGGTTGCTAAGTAACACGACAGGCTAATCTGTTTAGCGATTGTCTCTTATACACATCTAGATGTGTATAAGAGACAGACCTTACACCGGTTGCTAAGTAACACGACAGGCTAATCTGTTTAGCGATGTTGGCAATGGAAGCAAGCAGAAGGAAGTACTGAGGGCTGTCTCTTATACACATCTAGATGTGTATAAGAGACAGGTGTATGGTTATCTCGGTATGCTTCTTGAGGGCCGGGAGCGGTTTGAAGAAGAGGCTCTTGGTGTCACAAACGCGAAGCAGTCTGTCATTGAATATAGTCCTACAGATGAAGGTGCATACTTGTTCTTGAGTTTTACTTTCCAGAGAGAAAATTTGTGTATCAATGAGAGAAAATCATGAATATNTAAAACTCAAGAGGGAAAATCAATAATACGAAACCTTACACCGGTTGCTAAGTAACACGACAGGCTAATCTGTTTAGCGATGTTGGCAATGGAAGCAAGCAGAAGGAAGTACTGAGGGAATACTGGAGTCATCAACTCAACTCCAATGCTCAGACTGAAGAGTACAGACGTCGAGAACCTAACTCTCTATGACCAAAAAAATTACAGAATAGTTTCAAGAACTACATACTCAATCTACAATTTGATGAAGAAAGCTCCACAAAGTCAATGTACCTTCAAATTAGTGTCAAAAGCAGAAGCAAGACTTGCAGTGTATATACATCTACTTAAACGTCCAAGTCCATCTTTCAGTATCCAATTAAAAGCAGCAGATGAAGCAAGTGACCGAGACTGTCCAATACCTATGGCTCGAAACATTGCCTGTATCCACACACACAAAAAACAATCAAACATCGACTCATGTTTGTTTACAGCATCTGCTAATTTCTTTTCAATTCCAGTAAATTTTGTTCACCTGAGTGGCAAGAACCTGTAGAGCAGAGCTGAAAACTCTGTGCAAGAACTTCCATTTCACATAGCTTATATAATTACCATTGACTTGTTTCGGTATGAAGAAGTCTTTTGCAGCGGAAGATGAAAGTCTTATCAGTTTCCAGAAGCCGTCGCCGAGGCCAGGAGCTGAAAACGGCGCCGTATCATCATCATCATCATCTTCATCAACGCATACCAACTTCAAGGAATCTCCTTTGAGGAAGTACCTAGAAACTCTGCCAGATCTTTTGATTACAATCGGAAGACGACGAGTTGCGTTACTGGGCACGACGAGTAGTTCCTCTTTCGAAACTCCTTCTTGCTCGAAATCAATGGAAGTTCTCAGAGACTTTTTGGCGATATCTGTCGAATTTCTTGGAGAAAATTGGGGGAAACTGAAGATTCGATACTGGGTTGCCTTTGATTTACATGGGTTTAGATAAAGACGAGAGCTTGGATTAAACTGCAGAGATGAATGCATCAGAGTTTTATTATAATACTCCGGCGAATTCCGTTTATGGCTCTAATTTTCCCGGCAGGTTTAGGGTTTAACATCAGAAAAGGGCGCGTGAGGGTGAGTCGTTTGGTTCTGCGAGTGGGAATCATGAAGCTGAGATTTCTAATATGTTGGGCTGAACATGGGCCTTAATTGTGTGGCCCATGCTTGTGTTCCCACCCACTTCCTAGTTCCTAGACTCTTTCTGTCCTCCTTAGTTATTCTTTTTCTTCACTCACAAAAACTCAATATTCTTTCAGTGTATTGTTTAAAATTTAAAATTTATATAAATTTTTCACTTTTATTTCGATTTATATTTAGTTTATTAATTAGAATAAAATAGATAAAACAAAACAAAAATTTGTTTTTATAATGTATGGAAAACTTTAAACGATACTTGCAAAGTTACAATAAAAAATATATATATATATATATTTATGTTCGATGTAATTTTCTGGCTATCCATTATCAACCAATCAACCATATATATTCTCATATTCTAATTCCCCACTATTTTAGATCACCCGATTAAGGAATTGAACATACAATTTTTTTAAAAAAATTTTGCTATGCATCAAACAAAAAAATGGCGACAAATAATAAATAATAGACAATTTTCTTAAATAGCATAAAATGAAGTTTATTTTTCAAAAATAGCCACATACGCTCACTTTTTCATAAATAGCATTCATTAAAATTAGGAAAGCCTTCCTAAATGTGTTTAATGACTACTTAAAATTCATTAAAGTTATGAAAATCTTCAGAAATGTGTCTAACGGCTCTCTAAATTTGAGTTAGGAAAGTTTTCATAAATGTGTTTAACGGCTTCATAACGGCTTTATTAAAAGTTAGCAAAGCTTTCCTAAATGTGTATAAATGCTTCTTAATAATATTAAAAATGATTAACAAGATTTTTGGCGCTATTATTGAACTTAAAACTTAAAAATGAGCTATTTTAAACAATTTCTCTAAATAATATCAAAATAATTTAACATACCAACTCAAAGATGATAATTTAACATACCAACCAAACTAATTATGTCCAAAAATGAAAATAAAAAAGGATTCCAACAACATTATTAATATTTAGATTTATTGATCTTGTTTTATTAATATTTCAACATACAAAAGAAACACTACTTAAGCTTTAATTTAGACCTAGAGCCTCAATCTCTTCTTTGAATGTAACCATTGCAGCTCTTGGTAATGTAACCATAACTTGAACCCCTCCGACCATCGCCGGTTCTAACCTCGACGGTCGCATGAACATATTCAACATTCTAGCCGTCTCCGGCGGGACTACCGAGACGACATCCACCGGCTCACTCCACCCGAAATCCATCGATCCAAAAATCCCGATGTTCCTCCAATCAGTCAACAACAATAACCCATCTCTTTTTCCTTTGATCGTTAAATTCATCTTGATGATATTTTCCATGTTACCAAGTTCTTCTTGTAGATAATTTTTGTCCTGAGCCTTCTTCTTTGCTTCTTTTATAAGCTTTACGATGTCCGAGACCGCAAATTCTTCTACTTCTCTTGCGGTTAACGGCACATACATATCAATGTATGCATTACCATAGTATCCGTCGGGCAAAGGTGGTTTCACGACGTTTCGGATTCCTACGGAAAAACCCAAAACTGTGACTCCATCTTTGTCTAGACTCAGAGCCTTGACTCTTAACTTCCACAAATAAGCTCCTATCACTTCGAAAGTAGTGAGTGTCTCCTTGGAGAAGTCGCATTCTTCCATTGTAGCTTCTTTCAACCTTCTTATGCTCTCTGCTCTTATATTTATTTTTTCCGTTACCTAATTACATATACATAGAATTATAATTCTTACTTTTACATAAAATAAATTAGCAAAAAATGTATTAGAAGATCTATCAACGGTTACTTTTGTTTTGTGGGAAAGTGGAGTCGATAAAATTACTGTAGAAATGGACTTTAAACCACTTAATTAAAAAAAAAGGGTTCTTGGATAGAATTACCAAACTTACTTTTAGATATAAAAAAATAGCAAAATATACCATTTTTTCAATCCTTTGCCGAGGGGTGGGCACCTCGGTTTTTCGACTTGGTTTCGATTTGATTTTTTCGGTTTTACGGTTTATCATTTTTATAAAAATTCAAACAATATAAAAACTATATATATTTCGGTTTGGTATAGTTCGGTTTTCTTCGGTTTTCGGTTTTTCGATTTTATACAAATTAAAACCATACAAAACCCATATGTAACTTGGTTCGGTTTGGTATGATTCGGTTTCGCTTTTTTCGAAATTATATTTTTACGGAAAACTTTGAATCTTTTATTCAAACTATGAATGAAAATAGTAATAATAGATATAAGTGAAACAAAATAAAAAGTTTAATAGATATAAAGAACAAAAAACTTTTCGGTTTGACAGTTTTTAACCAAATCAAATCTAAACCAAAACTTTTAAAAAAATAATAATCAAATGATTTTTTTTGGTTTAACCATAACCAAACCATATCATTTTTTCGGTTTGGTATGGTTTTGTTTTTTCGGTTACGGTTTTTTTCCCACCCCCGAGCACATAAGATTTGAACAAACTTTCTATAATTAACTTCTATTTAGTTTGTTTGTTTTTAGCACCCAAAATTATTTTGTTTTCTGTTAGAATATATATATATATAATTCTACTATACATACCCAATCATCGGTAGGCAAATAGGGAGAAGCGGCGGTGTCACCGGTGGGAACAAATGGTGGTTGATCATCTTCAGGCTTTCCCACGAGTCTTCCTCTTTCCCAAATCGGCGTCACCGTCAGATTCTTCTTCCCGCCGGCCAACTCCGTCAAGGCACACATGGTATGACCCACTCCATATCCATCACACACTGCATGCGACATCGCAATCCCTAACACAACTCCTCCACATCCAAATTTGGTCACCTGTCATTATTATCACTAATATATTTTACGAGGGTTTACGAGTGATATTAATATCATTTTATTAAATATCACTAAAACTGACTGTGTAATAATTATTTAATCATGCTGATAACATAGTATAATGGTTTGTGTGAGTGTTATTGTTGTATCATCATCCAAATCCAAATCTGTATTTATGCAGTTGACAAACAATAAAATTGTAAGATATTATTACAAGATCTAGTCCAATTATGTTCATCTATATTATTCTTAACTAGTTATCATTAAAATAGAAATAGAAATTTAAGAAGCAAGGTTCAAATTAATGTTTACGAAGTTACCCCTTAATGAAAAAAATTAATTTATTAAACTTACTTTTTTTATATGAAACGTTTCAATGGTGTGTTTACCTGCAAAGCAAAAGGTCGATAACCATCCTTATCCACTTGAAGCTCAGGCAAGAACTTCAAGGCCGTATCTAAGTCAGTGTTCTCTAAATACTTCAACGAAGAAAGCTCCACATTTGCAGTAGCCACCGTGAACGCCACGCCGCCTTCGTCGCCCCCGCAGCTCAACTGAAGCTTCCGATCACTTTCCCGCCGCTTCAAAGTCCCCGAAAGCGGATAGTAATACACAAGAAGATCGGACAAAGCCTCCCTAAGCAAAGATTCCGGCCGATCATCATCATCATCATCAGTAACGTTCTTAGCTTTGAAAACGTAACATGCCTTGTAAACAACCTCGTTGTCAGGATCATTGTCGAGTGTTGAGAGGGAAAGAGTTTGACAAGGTATGTTTTTCGAGGGTTTCACCATTTTGGTGAAATTCTTCTCAACCACAATTAAAGGGATTGATGAGCTTAGTTGAGTCGACATATTTTAGTTTCTAAGTTTTTTGACGAGCGAAACTCTAAGAAACGTCTTGCCTTTAATACAGAAGGTCTTGGCATCTCGATTAGTCTATACCAAAATCATTTTTTACACCTACTGTATATATTAATCTTTTGAAAAGGTTGGTGCATCTCTTATAATACACACACCTATATATTAATCTTTACCGTCAAACAACTCTTGGCCACACTAGCGCAAGACATTATAACAATTAAACACGAGGAACTTAAATTTATTACATCTTGCGTAGAGATAATATATTTTAAGAAATTTAAAATGATATATTTGTTTTATTTGATATAACTTAAAAGGTAAAAGAAATAAAAAACCGTAAACAAATAAATAAACAAGAGATTTCCAAGTCAACGGTAACACCAAACACAATTCTTACTAAAGAACTACATTGTTCTGCAAAGATGTTATATAAAAATATATATACGTTATTCTAATTATTTTAACTATCTAATTATTCATATTTTTTTTATGTTTGGGTCAATAGTTTTAGCCTTTTAGGTAGAACACATGATGACATGAGGGCATCTATACAACCCATTCTCAAATCCTCAATTTTTGAGGTTTTTTTTTTTTTTCAATTCACCCTCAAATCCTCAAATTTTGACAAATAACTTTTTTCTTTTCATTTTAATCCTTATACCTTTATAAATTTGACAAATAATATTATTAACTTTTATAGTTTCATTTTAGGTCTTATTATTATATATCTTTTTTTACAATATTATATATCTAATAAATATAGTTCAAATATATCTTTATAAATTTAACTATCACATATACAATCAAATAAATACATTATTTTTTATTAATATCAAATAGATAGGGAGATTTGTGAAAATGGTCCATTTGGCAAATTCAATTTGAAAATGGTATTTCACATAGTGTGTCATTAGTCTGTCGTTAGTTTGTCTTCAGTTTACAGAGCCTGCCATAGTTTGCCTTCAGTATTTTAATTTGAAAAGGGTGATGTTTTGTTTAATATATGTTTTAAATTTATTTATAAAAGTTTTATCATTATAACTAATTATGTTAATATTGAAGAGTATAATGCAAAACTCAAAAAGTTTTAAGGTTTTAGCATTGGAACAATTCATTTTTTCAAATCGTTATTTTAATGATGTGCCATCTTCTACCAATCTTTATCTTTTAAGTTGATGATGACTTGTCTTTTTTCTTGTTTTAAATTTAATTTTTTGCATTTCTTTATAAAAAAAAACTGTCTTTTTATATCATATTAAAAACATGATTTAGATAATTTATTTGATTGGTCAACATCATTCATCAGTAGTAGGAGGAGTTGACCAATCAAATAAATTATCTAAATGTTTTAAAAAGACAACAGTTGTACCAATCATCTTATACAATTCTACATAATTGATGTCATAACATGCAAAGTAAGACCATATTGAGCAATGAGCACAAAAGTCCAAATGCAAGGAGGGTAAAAGTAAAACAACTTTGAGCACAAACGTCCTACAAAAGTAAGTTTTGAGAATAGAGATTCAGAAACTTAATGAGGTTTGGTGTGAGAGCAAATGATGCTTAACTGTGTTTCCCTTCTCCAAAAGTTGATTTTTTTGGCCAAACATGCTCTGCTTTCCAAATTACAAGAATTGTCCTCCTATCTCATCATCATATTCATATTCCTAACAACTGAAACTGAGCAAAACGAAAAACTATATATAGCAAATCTCAATTCACAGTTTTACTTTTACCCTCCTTCCATCTCCAGAAATGCGACCGACCAGAGCTCTAGGATTGTTAGTGGCTCAAGCATTCTTGATGCAGTGGTCAAGCCCTCTACGAGTCATTTTTCAAAAAGTTTCTAGCTATTGTTTTCCCCATCACGTCGTCTCTGAATCCTCTGCTTCTTCTTCAACTACAGTCGGGAGCGAGCCTTCTCTGCTGAAACCAGGGTTTAGGAACTTGGCTACAAAAACCCATAGCTTATAAACATCCTCAAAGTTCGTCAAAAAGCTGAGAGAAGCTGTGACAACCTCAAATCTCACAAACCCGTTTTTCCCGCCGCGCTCCCTCTGAAGATGCAAAGAGCTATCTTCCTTGATCCTAGCGCCTCCGCGGTGATTCCTCGGGGTATCCATTATGCGTATGTGACTCAAGATACCGATACCAAGAGATACACCTTCTCTCTCAGCCAGTTTCAGAACAACCTCTGGACTTACAAAGCCTCTGCTTCTGTCTTTCACATTGAAAGCAACCGCTGCTCCTCTTTCGTACTTAATCTTGGGACCATAAATCTGCACAAGATTCATCGGTCTGCTGCTACCGTCGCCTCCTGGTTCAGGCACTTTCAGTTGCAGCAAAGAGATCACAAGCCAGTTTATCAGAAACCTGAGCCTAGTTGTGGTTTTACTAAGACCTAACATATTCACATGATCGATATGGCTGCAAACAATCTCCGGTTCCCTTCTGTCCCAATCATCCTCGTTCGGGTTTTCGCCATCGCTTTCGTCATAGACACTGGCCAGAGACGCTTCACCTTGGTCCAGACTATGACTGACAGGGTCCATGTTAAACGAAACCCGTGTTCCTCTGCTCGGCTGTTCATCTTCAACACCCAACAGCCTCCCACCACCAGTACCCCTTCTTCCCAACAGCCTAAACTCTCCTTCTGTCTCTCGTCTAATCGCGTTCTCCTTCATATCCGAGGAAATCTTGGAGCTTGAGCCATTTGATCCGAAACCAGACCCTGCACGATACATAATGTTACCGCGGTTTTCTTCCTGTATCTCTTGTATTTGGAGATTACTAGAGCTCCTCAGGTTCCGTGATGGCGTCGAGTTTGTCTCCTGAGTAACTGACATAACCGCAGCGTCAAACGAGAGGACATCTTTACCATCATACCTAGGACTGCTGTAACTCTTTGCCACCGGTTTTGGCGATTGCCGTTTGCTGGTAAACCAAAACGGCGGCAACGGAGAGGCGAATTTATGACCCGCACGGTCAGAGCCAAGCGGACTTTGCCCCAAATCGATCCAAAACGAGTTATCAGACGACTCGTCTTCGCTGAAAGCCGGGCTTTTCATCAGTTCTCCTACCGAAACGCTTTCGTTTTCTTCGAATATGGTACTACTAGTCCCATCTCTATCAGAGATGTTATCTTCCAAGAGCTCTACCTCAAACACATCTCTCACTTGAGCTGAAGTGTATGCGCCAGAGAATACCGGCATCTGAGCTCCTTTACGAGCAGTTTCCGCGGTGGCTGCAGCTTTATAACCATTCGTACCAACGTCATGATCTTCAAGACCAGCCAATCCGTCCAAGCCATCTATCGAATCACTGAGATACAACGGATACTGAGGCGTGATCTTCACTATCCCTGATCCTGTTTTACCAGACTGGCTCTGAAGATTACCCATCACCGACTTCTTGATCAACAGGCAGCCAAAACCCGTAGGATCGTGCCCAAACACTTTGTAGAACGAGGTGACGATAAACTCTGGCCGAAACAACGATAGCCCGAGCGAGTCCATATCTTTGGGACCTAAAGAGCCAGCATCAAGCAACACATGCCAGTTGTTCTGCTGAGCCAGAGCCATCCACTGGTAAGAGTACTTAGAGCCCGTGACTCTAGACTGCGCAGGGAACACAAACAGCCCAACAGCTGAATCTTTCTTCTTCCTCTT
Source organism: Alliaria petiolata (assembly GCA_020283515.1). Classification (NCBI taxonomy): domain Eukaryota; kingdom Viridiplantae; phylum Streptophyta; class Magnoliopsida; order Brassicales; family Brassicaceae; genus Alliaria; species Alliaria petiolata. Next base: position 92,938,356 of record JAHZTW010000003.1, read on the forward strand.
CTTGTGAGACAAACGCTTCTTCAAATCCGTGGAACAAAGCTTCAGGCTCGGCCACTTGAACCACGCGTTGTAAGCTTTCGCGCCTTTCTCTCTCGCGGTCTGAGCCATCCAGTTCACAGACTGGCTCTCGTGGTCGAACATCGTCAAGAGCCGCTTGTTCGTATGGAAAGGGTACGATTCCGCGAGCAACCTAAACGCAGAGCCTCTACTCACAGTGAAAACTAGGCCATACTCGCTCTCAGGGATGTTGAGATAATCCATTATCCTAGTCTTGAGATCATGCTCCACAGTTCCACTCTCAGCTCCACCGTAGAGCGCATGGTTACTCAAATTCGCAGTTATCTCAGAGAGTCTAAACGTACAAGAATCCCAATAATGCAGAGTCTGAACATACGAGAAGAGACCAAACCCACAGTAGTCAAGACATACCTTGGAGTCTGACAAGTGAGCATACTCGTCAGATCTCAGCTGATCGATCTTCTCAGAAGTCTCGTACTTTGGGTACATTGTGAGGAACTTGTTGAGAGCTTCGAGGAGCTCGGGTATGGCGTCTTCCGACTCGAAATCGCGTTCGGCGGCCAAAGCGGTCGCGCGCAGGAATTCGCGTTGCGCGTGGAGCCTGGCCAGGGATCTAGACCGGACCAAGCTCTCGTCTTCTTGGTTCTCTTTCTCGATGTCTTGAGATTTGAAGAGCGACCCGTTCTCAGATGCTTCCTCGAGAGCTTCCCTGAGCTTATCCTCGTACAGTTTCCGAAGCATCGAAGCTTTTCTTCTGACATCGATCGGCGAATCAGAAGGCTCATTGTCTCTCCTCCTGCTCTTACTCTTATCTAAGATCAGAGCAGCACAGTGGTGAATTTGCTTCCACAGAGGAAAATGCATTAATCTTTCAGCGAGAAAAAAACGAGAATTGAGAGAGATTTAGCAGAAGATTGCAACAAAAAAAGGGTTTTTTCTCTCTATCCCATAAGAAAAACCCTAAAAGTGAAGGAATTGAGAAGATCTTGAAACAGATCAAGAGTGCCTCTAAAAACGGAAACTTTCAGTGAACCCAGAAAAATAAAAATTAAAAAGATTAAACGAATTTCACGGAAGAAAAGAGAGTAAATGAACAGAATTTCCAAAAACCCCTATGAACAAAAAGAAGAAGAAGATAAAAACAGATCCCGAAATTGTGTATGAAATGAAAAATCAGAAAGAAAAAAAAACGAACTGGTTGAAGATGAATTTGTGAAGAAGAAGAAAACATTCAAAAGAAAGAAGCTTTTTTTTTTTTTGTGTGTTTATGTTTTTTTGGAAGATTAGATAATAAATGCAAAGCTGACTCCTTTCACCACCAATCTCTCGTTTCATTTACTACACTCTCTCTCTCTACTCAGTGGCTTCTCTCTCTCTCTAGCCCTTCCTTTGCAGTTCGGTCAAAAAAGGCATTGACTTTTTTCATAGAAGCAGAGAGAAGAGTAGTAGTGGTGGCGTTAGGGTTTTCAGCTATAATTGTTTCAATTTCTGTAATCATTTTCTCTTCGATTTAAAAGTCTCTCCTTATGACTGTATTTTTATACAAAGTATATAAACATATTTATGCTTATTTTAATGAGAGAAAAACAAAACAAAATAAGTATTTTTTTTTACTTAATTAAAACATAATTTTGTCTTATTTCATTCCCTGGAAAAACGTATGAATTAGTCAACTCTGCCAGTAAAAGAACAAAGTAATTCATTTTGTGACAAGAAACTTATAATTACTGCCCACATTTAGGATAATTGTTCCTTTTTTGTATAGCTTAGGATTATAATTACAGATATATTTTTAACTCTTTCAAATATACTCCTTCTGTTTCAAAAAAAATATCATTTTGACACATTTCACACAAATTAAAAAAATTATTAAAAATTCTGTTTTATCTTTTGTTCACACATTAAATAAAATTATCTCTAATTACTACATTAAATTAGTAGGGTCAAAACTTGATATTTATTTAAAATTTTGTATTGAAAATGTAAAACGATATTTTTTGTGAAACAAAAATAAAATCATAAAAAAAAAGTAAAAATGGCACTTTTTTATTGTTATGGTCAATTTAAGAAAGTAAAAATGGCTCTGATTAGATATGTTGGGTGAGCAGACCAAATGTATATACGTATTAAATATGTTAGGTTGAGAACCGTGGAGAAGATTCTTGCTCCTTTTAGACTCCACATTTAAGAAAAAAAGATTTGCAGAATATTTATTCAAAATAGCTAAAATAATTCTATCTGTTTTAATTAGCTTTTGGACTTTTTTTTCAATTTAGATTCCGAATTAACCTTTAAAGGATTTCTTACTAAAGAGTCTTGCAAGGATTCTTACTTGGTCCGTTAGAAACAAAAGAGATTAGATTTTCAAAGAGCTTGAACACAAGCAACCAAAAAACATAACAGAGATCGACATGTCAGAGAGCTTTAAGATTTTCCTCTGAAACTTCTTCTAAACCCCACTCTGGATCCTTCGACGCTGCCTTAGCCTTGCACCAATGCTATCTGAGTTAGGTTCGAGAGATGCTTTCCTCTTACTTCTTGTTTCTCGAGTATTCCCTGAGTCACACGGTTCGAGAGATGCTTTCCTCTTGCTTCTCGTTTCTCGAGTATTCCCTGAGTTACTACCACCGCTGGTCTCTGTCTCATTGCTGAGGACCTGAACATCGACCACAAGAAGATTCTGATTTTCCCCATTAGGGAAGTAACAACCATCAGCTCTTGTATCCAAATTCGACATCTGTCCTGTCCTTTCTTGAATCTTTGGAAGATCATCACCACCACCAATGTGGGCACATGAATGCTCTTGGTTATCCTGCTTTGTCAATACCTGAACATCAACCCATGGAGTTTGATCATCCACAAGAGTCTGATTTCCCCCAGGAAGCAAGTAACAATCTGGTCTTGTTGTAACCAGATTGGCGTTTCGTTCTGTCCTTTCTTGATCATCACCAATGTGGTTGGCACATGAATGTTCTTGATTATCCTGCTTTGGCGGCTCAAGATAACCTATGCCTTTATCATCAACATATAAAGTTTGATCATCATCCACACAAGGCAAGAAGAAGCTAAGTGACCTTCTAGCTGAATTAGGAGTCTCGTTTGTGTTTTCATCTTCCTCTTTCACCAAGGAATCACCGTTCTTCATTTCCATGTTCTGAAGCTTTGGTACTTCTTCAGAGAGACCGGGAAGTGGTTTTGCTTCTTGAAACGAAAGTGATCTCTTTGCAGAAACTTGATTTGGGGTGGCATCATCATCATCAGTTTGCGCCCGTTTGGTTTGAATCAGATAATGCGCAACAGACTTGTACCCGAGTTTAGCTATCTGGAAACAACAATCCAAAGAAGGAAACAATCCAAATAAAGAAATCTTTCAGCTCTTGATTCTATTTCAACAGTCCAAAAAACAAACAAGATAATGCAAATGAATGATCTAAAAGAAAGAAACAACGCACCCTTCTGTAAACCGGGCCAGTCGGAACCCATCCTTTATGATTCCGGCACAAGCTGCAATTGCAAATCCCGCGACAAACCGGGCAAATCCAGTTTGGATTCTCGAGAGCTTCGAGCACATGTTCACCATATCTATTCATCAACAACATAAAACACATTCAATACCAACAACAAAACCTCCACTGCTAGTGATCTTACACAAATGTGTTTTGAGAAGATAAAGGAGAGTACTCACCTCATGAACAAACAATCTCCACAGAATTGTCCTTGGACCATGTCGCATTCGCTGCACTGTGTGCGATGACCAAGCGTTTTCTGCCTGTAAAACACACACACACACACACTGAAGCATTAAGCAACTTCGCTTCACAAATTTGCAATATCAAATCCTCTCATGAGTACTAAGACGCATAGGTTTGGTTAACATGTCTTGATCTTGGATTCAGATTTACTTGTAAAGAGGGACTAAAACACACACACTGAAGCACTAAGCAATTTCGTTTCACAGATTAGAAACATCAAGTTCTCTCTCTCGTGACAAAACACACATGAGACTAACCTGCATTGGTGACAAGTTTTGCCCTTGAACGGATCATAAATCCGTTTTCCATCCTTGTCATAGCCATCAACAAAACAAGTCCAGCTCCGTTCTGTGTTCCCAAGAAGCTTCTCATGCTCCTCTGTGTAAACCTCGAGCCTTGAGCCTTCACCAATCACCACACACTCTCGCTTAGATCTTTTGCCCTTCTCATTGACGCCATCAGTGTAGATAACAGGAGTTGTGTTCTCCAACCTGACGAATGACAGAAGAAGAAATCAAAAACCCTGACTTTGACTCATAAACCCCTAAACTCTTCTCCCTGAAAACCCCCTTTCAAACAGAGAAGTCGTAAACCCTAATTTCTACTGAAACCCCCAAATCAGAGACGGAGAATGAGGAGATTACCGAGAAGATCGCCGGGAGGGTTGAATCGGAGGGGTCGATTTCAGAGCCGGATTAGAGTTACGGAATGGCTTTTTGACGGGTCGGGTCTCGGATTTGAGTTTTCGCGCGAGATTCAAGATGCCGAGGTTTTGCATCCTCTGAAGATTCTCTCTGATCCTCTCTTCTCTGCATTGTTCGTAAAGAGAGACCTTTGGGTTTGGGTTTCCTTCGATTACTTCTGGGTTAGGGTTTAATTTGGGTATTGAAGAAGCTTCCGTTCCACTTCTCATGGCGAGCATGATGATGATGATTCCCACTGGTTTCAGATTTCAGAGATCTCTCTCTCCCTCTCTCTCCCTCTTACTGCTCTGGAAAAAAATTAATCTTCTTAAAGATGAGATTTTTAGTATTTATCCAAAAAAAAAAGATGAGATTTTTTTGTGGGATGTTACAGCAACGGTCGGATTTTTTTTATTTGAAAAATGTGCAGGGAATTGGGGACTGTGTTGGAGGATTTGATGGGACTTATTATTTTTAAAGAAAAGTGTTTTTTTGTGTGTTTTTCTAATTGTGCAATACAGCTAAAATACTAGTGAGAATATGGAATGTTGTTAGCTTTTTTTACTCTTATTTTTTCTTAAACTTTTACAATTTAAGTATCACCTTTATAAGAAAATTACTGTCCCTGCTTTCTGAAAAGTACAGAAAGGATATCAAATTTCAGCTAATTTCCATAATGAATAATAAAATTTCAGCTTTTGAGTAATATTTGCCAAAACAACAAAAAAAGTCTCACCTTCTGGACCAAATTAACACCTAATTTCTTTCAAGGAACAAATCTTTTTTCTTTATCAAAATTTTTGTACGTATAGTTTTCACCTCCGCTTCCTGCTTCGGAATCTGAATCGGAAGCCTTTCGGAAGCTTTTCGGAAGCTTTCAGAATCTTACTTCCATAATGATTCCAAAAATATTTTTTTTAAACATGTTGGAAGCTTGCGTTTCCGTTTTGTAAGCTTACGCTTCCATATTAAAAACATATATATACAAAATATTTCATCTTTTATCTATAAAAAATATTGTTTAAAATTATTATTTTAATCAAGATAAAATATCATAAGTGATAAAATTGATAATATTAATGAGATTATCTTGAAAAAATTGAGTTGTATAATCTTTCTTTCGATAACAAAAAAAATAAGGGGGAATTACTAAAAATAACTTAAAACTTGATTCTTTCTCCAAAACTAGACCCCCTATTGCATGTTTGGCAAAAGTAACCCACAGAGGTAGTGAAATTACAACCCTCACCTTTATGACCAAACAAAAAACGTTTGCGATAATGACGGTTTTACCCTAAAGAAGTCTACTACGAGAGAGTAGACTTCCCGCGTAGACTTCTTGACCTCTCCAAGAAGTGTACTTTCTTCTAAAGTAGACTTCTCGAGTAGACTTCCAAAGTAGACTTATCACATGTAACTTATACGGTAGAGTAGACTTCTCTCAAATAATTTTCTTAAAATTAATTTAAAAAATTATAAAAATTAATGTTATAAAAAACTTTGATAAATAATCAAAACATATGAATTTTTCATCTATTAAAAATAAAATTTCAAAAAAATGATCAATTTAAATCAACATAGCCAAATTAGGTTAGAAACTAATACATATAGAGAAGTCTACTAGAGAAGTCTACTAAATCACTAAATCTCAAATTTTAATAATAAAAATTATTTAAAAAAATTTGGTAAAAAAAATTATGAACACAATTAAAACATAGACAATTGACATATATATAAAATAAAATTTCATGAATATGAATCAATTTATAAGTTTCATGTGTATTCAATTTAAAAGGGTTAGGGTTAAGGTTTAAAGTATAGGGTATAAGGGTGTAATTGTTAGGGTAAGAAATTTTTTTCTATGAATTCATAATTTATGGTTTGGTTAATGGTTTAGCGTTGATATATTTATTATTTTAACTGTAATTTGTAAATATGTTAAGTAAATTAATGTTTTGATATAAGTTTTAATCGAAAATATTTTATTTAGGGTTTAGGGTAAGTAGACTTCTCGAGTAGACTTCTCTCGAATAGAATTATACTACACAGTAGACTTCTCTAGTAGATTTCTCGAGTAAACTTCCAAAGTAGACTTCTCTCGTGTGACTTATACTGCATAATAGACTTCTGGAGTAGACTTCTCGAGTAGAATTCTCTCAAATAATTTTTTGAGGATTAATTAAAAAATTATAAAAACTTTATTTTATAAACTTAGATAAATAACCAAAACATATACATTTTCCATCTATAAAAAAATAAAATTTCAAAAAAATGAATCAATTTAAATAAACATAGCCAAATTAGGTTAGAAATGTTTTTTTATAAATTCATAATTTGTGGTTTGGTTAATGATTTAGCGTTGATATCTTTATTATTTTAACTGTAATTTGTGAATATGTTAAGTAAATTAATGTTTTGATATAAGTTTTAATCAAAAATATTTTATTTAGAGTTTAGGGTAAGTAGACTTCTCGAGTAGACTTCTCCAGTAGACTTCTCTCGAATAGAATTATACTACACAGTAGACTTCTCTAGTAGACTTCTTTAGTAGACTTCTCGAGTAGACTTCATAAAATACAGCGGGAAATCGAAATTATTTAACAAATTGGGCGGGAACTTTAATAAATTGGGCGGAAACTTAACAAATTGGGCGGAAACTCAATTTTACTGGTTAAGTAGACTTCTCGAGTAGACTCCTAAAGTAGACTTCTCTCGATTACACTTATATTACATAGTAGACTTCTCGAGTAGACTTTCAAAGTAGACTTCTCTCAAATAGACTTATTAGTCTTAGCAGACTTCTCGAGTAGACTTCTCTCGAATAGAATTATACCACATAGCAGACTTCTTGAGTAGACTTCTCGAGTAGACTTCTCTCGAAAATTTTCCTAAATATATAAAGAGAGTTTAACCTAATTGTGTTAAAAATAAAGTGTCTCTCTCTCTATCTAAAATAACGCCTCCTCTCCCCTCCCTCCTCTCTGGCCATGAATCTCTTCTCCTTTGTTTCTTGTTGTCATTCTCATCTCTATCATATCTATCTCACCTTCAATCTCCTCTCACTTGCTCGTTATGGTAGTGGTAAGCAAATATGTGCTTTTGTGTTCCTCTTTTTCTTTGCTTTGTGTTCATATTACAAATTTGAGCTTATTATTACAGATTTTAAATTATTATTGTAGATTTGGGTTTATTGTTGCAGATCTAAACTTATTATTGTATAAATTTGGTAGATTTTGTTGCAGATCTGAAATTGCAGGTATTATTTTTTTCTTCTCTCTTTCTCACAATCAAAGATTCAAAGGTACTACTATCTTATCTTCAGTTTTGAGTATTTCTCAGTTTTCAGTAATTAAAATTTAAATGTTCATTAGTTATGCTAACTGTATTTTAATTATAATTTGGGTTTGATTATTTTTTTAATGTTGGATTAGGTTCAGACTGAGAAAATGGGAGAAAGAATGAAGCTGTTTCAAGATTTTGTGCCTAAAATAAGGTAGAAATTTATGTTTAATTTTTGTTTTGAACTCACTGCTCTTAATTAAATTATTTGCAATTGATTTTCTAATATTTTTTTCAGATGATTTCATCAAGAAGCAATCGGTTACATGAGTAGGAATCCAATCAGAAGAGTCTTTTACAGTTTTTTTTTGGGTTTAATTGATAATGTTAAACATTTTGAATGTAATTTTTTATATCTCATTGTTGTTGGATCTAAGTTCATCTTTGATTATAAGATAAAGCTAATAAATGATTTTGTTTTAATATGAGCTACATTTTTGTAAACATATTAACTCTTTAGATTGTACAAATCTCCAAGAAAGACTTAAGTTTTGATTTCAGAGTAGATTTTTCGAGTAAACTTCTCCCATAAACTTCCAAAGTAGACTTCTCTCGAATAGATTTATACTACATAGTAGACTTCTCTAGTAGACTTCTCGAGTAGACTTCTAAAGTAGACTTCTCTAGAATAGACTTATACTATATAGTAGACTTCTTGAATAGACTTCTCGAGTAGACTTCTCTCGATAATTTAACTTATTTACATATTTTTAATAAAAAGTGTGAACTTTCGATAAACTAAACTTCAGAGATAAGATAACAAAAGAAAATATCTAAGATCACAAAAGAGTAAAGAAAACCATCAGAAACCCCAATTTTGAAAACACAAATAGAGAGAAATGAGTACTTAATGTCTTAAAAGAGGTTCTTACAATCAAACTGAAACAAGTGGAGTCGCATAAACAGCACAAGAAGCCACCGAGGAAAAACTGATCGGTTTTGATGTATCAATTGATCAACAAATGCTAGAAAAATATGAAACAATGTTGTGTGTTTTTGCATGAAGTGTCTTTTACCAGATTATCACGAGACTTTTTTCTTATGTAAAATTGTTTGTTAAATGTTGTGTGTTTTTGCAAATATGAAATATATCGAGAATTTTTCAGCTCGATGCTGGTCATGAAAAGTCCTTGTGCCATTAGACTTATCTAGTAGACTTCTCGAGTAGACTTTTAAAGTAAACTTTTCTCGAATAGGCTTATACTACATAGCAGACTTCTTGAGTAGACTTCTCGAGTAGACTTCTCTCGATAATTTAACTCATTTACATATTAAAAGAGGTTCATACAATCAAAATGAAACAAAAGTACTTAAACTGAAACAAAAGTATTTCAACTTCTTACTCATGCTTTTCCAGTACACTTCTCCAATATACTTCATTAGTAGACTTCTTACTCAGACTTTTTTCTTAACACCTTATTCACTACTAATATGCTAAATACCTAATAATAGAAGAAAATTAATTATAGCTCAACTATAAGAAACAAACATGTAAAACTCATACATAAGCAATAGCAATAAATAACACAAACTCAAGAGTTAAAAAATAATCTTTATTTAACATAAATTACAGTTAAATGAATTTTATTAAAAAAATTGAACAAGTAGACTTCTAAACTTCATCAGAAGTCTACTAAGTAGAAGTCTACTTACTTCTTGAAGAAGTCTACTACTAATATGCTAAATGCCTAATAACAGAGAAAAATTAATTAAAGCTCAACTATATTAAACAAACATGTAAATTTCATACATAAGAAAGACAAATAAATAACAAAAACTCAAGAGTCAAAGAATAATTTTTATTTTTCATAAATTACAGATTAAAGAATTTTATAAGAAAATTAAAACAGTAGACTTCATCTGATGTACGCGGAAGTCTACTAAGTAGACTTCTTGGAGAAGTCTACGACTAATAAGCTAAGTAACTTGTAAAACATAAAACCTGATTCCACCATCCCTATAAACTATAAACACGTATAACTGATATAGAGGCAAAAACACTTACTAACACAAGCTCATGACCAAGAAAATCTTAAAAGTTCATTATATATTTGACAAAAAAAACGTTTTAAAAAAAATATGGAAAGTAGACTTCTAATACGGTTAATGAAGTCTACTATTAGTAGACTTCTTCAAGGAAAGTAGACTTCTGCAGAGAAGTCTACTAGAAAAAGTAGACTTCTTCCAGGTCAGTTTTGCAATTGCCAAAAGATGAGTAGACTTCTCCTCCAAAAGTAGACTTCTATGGAGAAGTCTACTTTCGGAGTAGACTTCTTACAGGTCATTTTTGCAATTGACCAAACTTTGACTTTTATGGAGTAGACTTCTCCGAGATAGTAGACTTCTCGGAGAAGTCTACTCCTAAAAGTAGACTTCATACAGGTCACTTTTGCAATTGACCAAGTTTGACTTTTGGAGTAGACTTCTTGAACCCTTGAGAAGTCTACTATGGGTTAGTTTTGGGGTTGACCAAACATTGAATTAATTAAAAAGTAGACTTCTTCTCAGGCCAAAAGAAGTCTACTTTTTAATTCAACTTTTCGTCACCCAAAAAAAGCCTAGTAGACTTCTCCAGCTGCCTATTACAAAAAGTCAAAGATTGGTCAATTGCAAAAGTGACCCGTATGAAGTCTACTTTTAGGAGTAGACTTCTCGGAGAAGTCTACTATCTCGGAGAAGTCTACTCTAAAAAAGTCAAAGTTTGGTCAATTGCAAAAATGACCTGCCTTTAAAAAAGTCTACTCGAGAAGTCTACTCCATTTTTTTGTCCTCAAAGGAAATGGAGTAGACTTCATCTGACCTGGAGAAGTCTACTTTGTTCACGCGGTCAATTGCAAAACTAACCTTTGCGTTGACTTAGTAGACTTCTCCAGGTGAGATGAAGTCTAATTTCGCAGCCCAGATCTGGAAAACACGAAATTTGACTGAAAAAATGACTTATCACTTATTTTTAGCATCTTTTCAAGCTAAAAATGGGTTTTTGGTGCAATTAAAACTTCAAGTTGGTTGAAAATGGTGGTTGGGTGAATTGATGATGATGACATTTTCGTGAATAAGTGAGGAAGATGAGGATTATTTGGTCAATTGGATTTCCAAAAATTAAAGAAATTAATTTGAATCAATGGCAATTTCGTAAATATTTGAAAGTGAGAAGGATGGTTTGGAGAGAAAATTGTTAATGTTGAAATGAGAAATTTTGTGGGTTAGATTTGCAATTGACCTCAATTCTTGAGTCAATTTTGCAAACCTCCCAAAAAATAAATGATTTTATTTGATAAAATTAAAAAAATTGAGAATAAAAATAGTGTTTTAATCTTTTATTTTAATTAAGTTGAATTATGTAAAATATACAAATTAAATTTCAATTTTTTATAATAATTTATTAATGTAATATAATGTTTAACTTTATATATAAATATACATACGATTCCAACACATACACGCTTCCTAATTTTTTTAAAAAAGCCGTTTCCGCATTTTCAAACGTTTCCACTTCCGTGTACCCGTTTCTGATTTCATGCAACTTAGGTTTTCACTCATTTTTGTTAAAGTTTATTACATATACGATTTATTTCGAAAATAAAACATAATTGTATTTTGGCTGTAAATTGTAGTAATAAATTAGGTATGGAGTGCTGCTAATAAACCTATTATTAGTTCTATAAGTGCTACCACTAATTACTTTTCTTCTTGAAAATTGATATTATTAAATTCTTGTCTAACAAATTTGAACTACTTGTATTTACTATTAGATCTCAAGCGTCCAACGAATCAAAGGCCTGGTCGTTATTTTCTCACAAGCAAAAAGAAAAACAAGTCCACGTTGATGAACCACCACTTGAAAAATCTTGAAGCCTCCATTTATATCTACAGAATCCGTCAAACCAAATTCAATTTAACACACAATCTCACAAGTTTCTCTTTTATCCCAAACCCTTGCTTTATTATATAAATCTCAAACAAATACACCCAAACTACTCAAAATCGAGAGATATGGCCACAAGAGCTTCTAGTTCAAGAAGAGATATGGACGTGACTCTCTTCTTCTTCTTCTCCTTCTTGTTAACTCTCACTGCTTTAGTGGAAGCTGCTGGTCGTGGAGTTAACAACAATAAAAACGGTGGCTTAGGAGCTTCGTTTATCTTTGGAGATTCTCTAGTTGATGCCGGAAACAATAATTATCTACCGACCTTGTCTAGGGCCAATATGAAGCCTAACGGTATCGATTTCAAAGCCTCCGGAGGAAATCCTACCGGCCGGTTCACCAATGGCCGGACCATTGGTGACATCGTTGGTACGTACAAAAATCGAAAATATTGTCAATATATCCATCTATATACTTAAACCCTTAAATAGTAAATGATATGTGATATACTTCATTAGTGTTTTTTTTTTGTTCAACTACTTGATTAGTCTTAGATATGAATATGATGTTCAACTAACACACTTGCACATTTATGTTGACGTTTATTTGATCTAATACATCTAGAGCTGTGCCTCAGATATTTGGGTAAAATAAAAAAATTGAGACCCTAGATATAATACATAAAACATCATGTTTAAAAAACTAAATTTGTTCTCTTGCAAGTTGGTTCTAGATATTTGTTAGAATTTTTTTTCCAACCAAATTTTGATTTATTTAGAAGGCCCAAAGTATGGCTTATACAAGTTTTCAGAGCATAAATATTTTTTGTTTACAATAACTCAACGTAACAACATAAATCAAACAAAAACTCTCACACATAAAAATTTCCAAAAAATATGAGGCTCTACACCAATGTATCACATGTTTTCTGTTCCGACCCGGCTCTGAAATCCATGTTAAAGTTTGATATGAACCTCCTGGTAATCTAAAAAAAAAAAGTTTGATATGAACGGTTTAATTTACGATATTTTTTTAGGGGAAGAACTCGGATCAGCCAACTACGCAATCCCATTCTTAGCACCAAACGCGACCGGGAAAGCTTTATTAGCCGGTGTGAATTACGCATCTGGAGGAGGTGGAATCATGAATGCTACCGGAAGAATATTTGTACGTACCGAACTATATATAATTTTAAATTATTTGGATTTGAAAATGTCTTCTTAAAATTCGTTTTGGAGTTCTGAATTTTTGTGTTTATTTTCTTAATTACGTTAGGTGAATAGGTTAGGTATGGATGTACAAGTTGATTTCTTCAACACGACAAGGAAACAATTCGATGATCTTCTTGGAAAAGAGAAAGCAAAAGAGTATATAAGCAAGAAATCGATATTCTCAATCACAATAGGAGCAAACGATTTCCTCAACAACTATCTATTCCCACTTCTCTCCGTTGGAACACGGTTCACTCAAACTCCTGATAATTTTATCGACGACATGCTCAATCATCTACGCGACCAACTAACCGTAAGCAACAAAAGAAAAAAATGTTAATTTTCATTGATTTTATTATATCATATGTTATATAATCAACCTTTTATGATTGTTATAATGCAGAGGTTGTATAATCTGGATGCGAGGAAGTTTGTGATCGGGAACGTTGGACCGATAGGATGCACACCGTACCAGAAAACGATCAATCAATTAAACGAAGACGAGTGTGTGGATTTGGCTAATAAGCTAGCAAATCAATACAATGTTCGATTAAAGAGTTTACTAGAGGAACTAAACAAGAAACTTCCCGGGGCAACGTTCGTCCACGCCAACGTCTATGATCTCGTAATGGAACTCATTACTAACTACAAGAAATACGGTAATATACATTTTCTTGTCTATCTTCTACAACTCAGGAACACGCACACTACACGTTTTCAAGTTGAATTAGTGCATAATTGTGAGTATATCTATGATGATATGATTGTAGGGTTCATAAGCGCGACTAAAGCTTGTTGCGGTAATGGAGGACAATTCGCGGGTATAATACCGTGTGGACCGACTTCAAGTATGTGCGAGGAAAGGGATAAATATGTGTTTTGGGATCCTTATCATCCTAGTGAAGCAGCAAATGTTATCATCGCGAAGCAATTGTTGTATGGTGATGTTAAAGTTATATCTCCGGTTAATCTCAGTAAACTTAGAGATATGTGATCTGATTGTTTGTTGAACAAAGTGTGTCTCCTTTGGAGATTCTAGACGTATTACTTTCTTGCATTTACGTTTGTTCTATACGCAAAGTTAATGATCGATCTTTGTATGCAATGTATGTTGTCGACTTGTCTTGTTTAATTTTAGTGAGAATATTTTGCAAATTAGCCCCTTAGGTTTATGATTTTGATACATTAGCGCACGAAGTTACTAATGAAGCTATCCGATGCCAGATACAATTTCAGTTTTTCCCCCCATCTTTCTCATTTTAGAACACACGCTTAATTGTATCTAATCCAAATACATTGCCTCCTTTACTTCCATCAACTTGGATCAACACTTTCAGCTATTATATCATATGGACTTCAATATGACTTGGAGAAATCAGTTTTTTCATGACTGACCAATGTCGTCGTTACATGGCTCTTCACGACACTACTTCGACCTCATCAACTATCCCTTAGCAAAATGGGCTTTGATTCGGCCCACTAGCCCATTTTCGACCCACTGAATATATAACTTGCAAGTTAATTTAGGTTTAGTTATGTGATCTTGAGTCGATCGGTGCAAAAAGTTTAAAACTTCACAATTTTATCCCACATCGGAAACTGTTACTAATTTGATTGAGTATATAAGAAGGATTAGTCCAACCATTAGTTACCAATTGGCTTTGGAGTTGTAAACTCATTCATGTGTCTTTCCCCTAGTATCATAACCTTGACCCAATAGGGTACAATCTCAATTTAAGAGTACAAAAGGTAAAATAGTGATACGAGATGATGGTTAAGAGATCAATGATCGAGCAACCATCGTCTAAAATGGAAAAAGATCCATGAGCCAAAGCCAATTGGTTTTTTTGCACATCGTCTTGATTTTTGTTTTTTTTTCTGCATTGAAATAAAAACAAATCATAATCATTGATCCTTGTATCGGCAGAGATAACACCAAAACCATGAAAAACACTGAAAAATCAAACCAGTTTCAGTCAATGACTCTCATGGAACCAATAACACAAACTCTTAACTACAAATGTTATGTTATTGGTTCTATATATGATTTCTAAATTCTAACTAAAATATAAATATATTTATAAAGTTTTATAAGATCCATTTGCAACAAACTTATTTGTATAAAATCGAAATAACTTTAGGCAAAATTTTCTGCGATTTCCAACAAATGGTCACTTAGTAGTTGAGGTTTGCTGAACATTGGCGTATGATCTGTCTCTTCCATCTCCTTCACTAGATTCGCCGGATAATTATCATCATCCACCGTTGATATTCTTCTGGCATTGCTTTATCCTCCTTGCACACAATGTAAGCCCGAGGAACAGATCCATACCCTTTGTCTGAAAAGTTATTTACCCTTGATAAGTCGTTGATAAACAATGACCCGGGTCTCTTTTGAAGCAATGCAAGTTCAAAATCCTAAATCAAGATCACCATATATATAAGTATTATCAATTTATAGTGGTGATAATGATGTTGATAAATTTAAATTACCTCAATAGGAGAGAGTGTGCATAAACTTCATGAACTCAGTGCATAAGGACATGGACACACCGGAATTGCCTGAGCCGTACGGTTCGAACTTGGTGTCCAACCATGCTTCTGGTGGTGTCTCCCGTGCAACCATGCTTCTGGTGGCGTCTCCTCATTTTAAGTGCTTTTGCCCTTAAACCGTTTAAGCTTGGATTCAGCAAGAACTAGTTCTTAAAAAAATAAAATAAAGTATTGGTCGTTAAATACGAGATACCTTATCCATGACGAACGATGATGGTGAGTGTTTGGTATCCGGCATGAAAGCAGCCACGAAGACAGAGACAGAGATCTTGTCGGGAAACTTTTCCATGGCCATGGCTAAGCTCAAACATCCAGAGCTATGACCAAGGAGGACAACCTTTTCAACACATGGAAATGAGGTCATTAGCTGCATCAATGGCTCAGAGTATTGTTCGCATGTGGAGATCTCAGTGGTCGACCTTTTTGTGTCTATACCCGAAGTAGCTAGGTCTAAAGCGGTAATGAAAAAAATATATGCATGCGTGCACTTCATTTATCTTTGCAGAAACATATACATAAATGATTTTTTTGGGAATCACTGAATAACCAATTTCGTTTAAATTCATGCAATAATGAAACCATATGGTGTATAGTGAAAACAAGATTTTTTAAAAAAAATCTGTAGGACCAAGTCGGATTCATGTGTTTCCTACAAGTTTGCATATCCGTATGATTAGCGGATTTGACCAAACAAAAAATATTTAACTTTTTTTTTATTTTTTATGATTATTGTTTATCTACACATGTACTAAAAGCTAGTTTGTTTTATTTTCTTAAGATTACAACTAGATTATTTTTTTAACATTACTCAAAGCTAGCTTTTTTTTTGTTTAGGCTTGTGAGAGAAGAGCCATATCATTCTCTACCAAGGCAATCATCATAGCATGCTGCATAAGCTTCCCCTGACCACCCCCAAGGTTCGCATTCTCTGTCGCATTTTGTCCAAGCATCGATCATCACCACCTTTGCATAGCATTTATCTTTGCAGTAGTCGGTGGTTACTTGGCGGATACGCAAACTTGGCTTCTGGCATAGCATCTCACAGTATTGCTCCACTTCCATGGCACTAGAGAGTGTTGTTGCTGCACTTTCAGATACCAACACAGCACAGATCAACAGGATCACTAGTGCTGCTCTCATGATTGATTTATACTACAAATTCTTAAAATCTTAACTAGTGTCTTTTCTTTTTGTGTGATATCTTTTAGCTGTATTGCTTTGTACTTATATAGAGTCGGGTGTATGAGAAGGAGAAGACGAGTGTGAGTGCTAAGGCATGCAAGAAGCCATGTGCTTCTACGATTTTTCCTTACCATCCACTTGTTATTCTATCTAAAATCTCTTGTCATCAACAACGTTTAAACAATTCGTTATGACTGTAAACCAATAGTAATTCATATAAATCAATTATTTTCAAAAAAATACATAATGTTTTAATTATCATTCGGTGTTTGTCTGTGAAGACAAACATTCACATTTGGTCTTTGTTGTTGTGTAGACTCTTGTTTTGTTTTGTTTTTTGTAATAGATCTCTTAAATTAAAGATCAAACCGGTCAGAACCAAAATCAAACACATTCACAACAATGACAGTCCTTTAGCAATTCAATTCATAGGTATATATATGAATGATCTATCTAATATAAATTGTAACTTTTTGTCCCCAACCAGAAATCCCAGTATGGCATTGTTCTCAATGTTCTGGCATATCTGATAGAGTAATTTCCCCAGATGAAGAAGATGATAAACATAAAGAGCTCACTGCTGGTCCGCAGTGCCCTAACTGTGGAATACCCTTTAGTGGCTCAAGGGTACTTCTTTAGCTGATATCAATCTATGAATGTATGAAAACATTTGATGTCTCATCTGTGTTTGTTTATGAGAAATCGGAACGCTATATATGGATTGAAATGGACAAGCACAAAGTGCTTTTGGTTCCTCTTCTCCATTGCCTTGTTTCTTGAAACTCTGAGATAATGTACGAGGTAATGTATAATATGCTGCGCTGAAACTCTTATTAATATTATCTCAGATAATATATATATTACCACTCTTATAATATTATCTTTTGCTGATTATTGTAGTCGAACCTTAAGTTCTCCATTACTTCTTTTGGTGGAATGTTTCTGATCATCCAACGCTGGTAATCCTCACGTACCACAATATTATCTCCGGATACTGAAGCTTCTTGTCCCTGGAAGATTGTCCGTAACAAACAGGTTCACCCTCTTGCACCAACATTTTCGCCAAATCAAGATCATGTTTCATCACAACAACAATCTTACACATTATTGGCCAGGAACTTTGGTCCCAAAAGAGAAGTCTCCAGCTAGAGGACAATCAGGTTCCCCGTAACTCCCAAACACAGTGTCCAACCATTGTTCTTCCGGAATTCTTCTGATCAGCTGCAAATTGATTAGTCAAAGATCAGAATCACTTGGAAGAGATCAATACCGTGCAAACCAAGTCATCACATGTTTCTTGGACGAGCACAAGCCGTTTCTTGTTCTCCTTGTCCATTGCCTTCTTTACTTTCTGCATCTTGGTTCAACACTTATATACCATTGCCTTCTTTACTTTCTGCATCTTGGTTCAACACTTATATAGTCGGTTTCGTTTCTTGCGTATACTCTTTGTATATTGAGTGTTAGTTTTTGGTCCTCTTTTAAAGCATATAAAACAAGAAAGTGTGAATCAAATTAGTACAAGGTGAAAACGCATCATTTATTTACGAAAAATCACCACATTTTTTCGTTTATTACTAATCGTAGCTCTGTATTTATTGCTCGAAGACCTGTTAATGGGATGGTAATCCGGTCTAGGTCTAAATCTGTAATAACCAAAATAGAAACAAAAAAAAACCAAATCCGTGTGCTATTTAGTCAAATTAGTACAATGACTAAATTAATCTTGTTTTGAGTTTATAATAATTTAAAAATAATATAATAAAAATAAATCTTTTTAAACTGAATAATATCTATAATAATTATATTTTGATTTGATTTTATTTTGATTTTATTTTATTTTGATTTATATACATGTTCCCTTTATATGATATTAATAAAATTTAGAACACTAATTTTTTTATTTGTAGAAATAAATTCTCAAATATGAAGATTTATCTAATTAAAATTATCAATGAGGATACTTAGTTGGAATTGTCAAGGAGTTAGAAATCAGTACACAATAAGCTACTTGCCGAAGGTTTGGAAGAAAATTTAAACCAGAGTTTATTTTTTCTTTCAGAAACCAATAATTGTTTCTCATTTATGCAACAATTTCAATTTCATTTCGGTTATAATAAAATGTATACGGTGGTTCCACACGGTTCTACCATATACATTTTATTATAATCGAAATGGAATTGAAATTGTTGCGTAAATGAAAACAATTATTGGTTTCTGAAAAAAGGTAAATCTTGTTTAAATTTCTTACTTCATACTCAAGAAAAAGATTAAAAAAAGATTAAAAAAAAACTAAAGATCATAAAACTGTGAACTAATCATTGAAGTACCGGAACACCAGAACCAGAGTTGTTTGCTGATATTGATGATTGTCTTACCAACTCGGGTTCTTGTGTTGCTGGTTCTTCAATGATAGGCTCACGTTTTTGGGATCTTGGTGAATTTTTTTGGCTTTCTCTTGAGTAATAAATAAGGACTGCCGAAAATTGACCACAGTAGACTTGGGATTGTGTCTTCTCTCATGGATTGTTATGGTCGACGCTTGTTCTTTCCTGTGGATTCTGATATTCTTGAGAAGTCCAATGTTCTACAACATGCGCTCAAACAAGAGTGACAGATTTCTTAAGTAGACATCTATGCTTTTTAACTGTTGCTTTGTTTGTCTGTCTCTCTAAGCCTGCAGAAGAATGTTGATCATCCATCGTTTAACATTTTTTGTGAAATGACCGATCTTCACCCGGATTCTCGAAATTGACCTGATTCAGATTTAGTATGTTTAGTCACAATGTCTCGCTGGCCTAGATTAACGTTTTCATTGGTTCTTGGATTTGTCTGATGATAGATAGATGCTGAATAGGTGTTGTTTCTTCTCTGGAATTCAAGAAATTGCTCTGTTTTTTTTATCTAGCTCTGCAGTTTGTTCCCGTTAGTACGATTCTGTAATGAATCTTTCTGGTTTCTCTTATATCAGGCACGTTTCTGGTTATAGAAAGTCTCTGCGTGTTACTTTGATAAGAGCTCTTCTTTTGCAAAAGCTATTCTTGTGTAAAAGGTTTTTTGCTAAACATATGCTGCTCAATGCAGAGATTGCAGTTACAATCGAAATCAGGAGGCGATCCAACTGCTTATTCATAAGCTGTCTTCTGGTGGAATTCTCGGGAACAGCTGCAGAATTTCAATTAGATATCAGAATCGGTCCAACTGATGATCATACCGGATCAGTGAAGCTGTCAAGAAGACAATAGCAGCGAGGGAAGATGTCGGCAGCGAGAGAGCAGCCTGTATGCCTCCCATGCTATGACTATGAGCGACAAGAATCACCTTTTCGTCGTCCAAGCCAAGCGAGCTCAGAGCCTCAAGCACCGGTTTGGTGTAAATCAATCTTTCACAGTCTGAATCATGGATAAGCACAAACCGGTTCCGGTTCTTCTTCTCCGTTGACTAGTTTTTTGTTACAGCCTCTTTGTCCTCTATATCATATTAAGGAATTATGTCATAACCACCATATTTATCATTGTTAAACACAGAAGGAAGTTTTTATTGCTTAAGAGTCAAGAGTCAAGAGTCAAAGACCAATGTTAATCGGATGGTAAACCGGTCTAGGTCTAAATCTAATAATCACAAAATTAAAACCAAAAAGCAAAAACCGTGTAGCCAGATCTGGTAAACGAACCGCTCGGTTTAAAAACCCGGTTTTGCTTTGATATAAATCTTTTCCTTCTTTCCTAGGGTTTCTTTATCGGCTCTCAGCTTTGTTTCGCCTCTTGTTCTCACCGTCGAATATTTTGCTCAAAAAGGTCAGTGCCATCGAGATTCAAAGTACCAAATCGACCGATCTTTACCCCGATTCTCAAAAAGTCGCTTGCTTTAGATTCTCAAAAGTTTTAGGCTTTTGTATTTTTTTCCTTTTAAATGTCGAATTCTTGTTTCTTGCAAGATTCAAGAAATTGGCTCTTAAGTTTGTTCCCGTTTAGTATAATTGTATAGAAGAAGTTAGTTCAGTTCAGTTAAATTGCTTTTTTTTTTTCCAATGATTCTTCTCTACATGATTTTCAGGTTTTTTTGCACATAGAAAATTGGTTTCAGTGATGTTACTTTAGGCCTGTCTTTGTGTGTTACTATCTTGTTTGTGATACTTTGTGCCTTAGACAGACCCAAAAAATTTCACCCTTGTTCATATAACCATTATTATCAAATACTATAATTTGCTTAGATCTAAACGCTAACATCTGCTGCCATACTTGTAGTGATGTTTCCGGTTTTAATTTAGGCATATTTATTTGCGATTTCCAAGAGAGAGACTAACACTGAGTTCTTGAGGCTTGGTGTACATTGCCATATTATCTGTATCTTTGATACCCATTTTCTTATTTTACAGGAAAAAAAGTTGCTGATCACAAAGTGCAAAAGAAGAAGATCAGAAAACTTTGAACCTATAATGGAGGAACCAGCAACACCTGAATTAGACTGTGCTGATAATATTGAAGATTATCTTTGCAACTCTGGTTTCTGGTATTGCTGGCTCCTCAATTATGGGTTCATAGCTTTGGGATCTTGGTGCTTTCTTTGCTTTGTCTCAACTCTTGAGCAAGAAATAAGGACTGCCGAAAATTGACCACAATAGACTTGGGACTGTGTCTACTCTCATTGATTGTTACTGTCGACGGACGGTTGTTCTCTCCTCTGGTTCTGGTAAGTGAAGTCTAAAAGAATACAAACAATGAAAGTGGTTATCTTGAGAAGTTCCATGTTTCTACAACTTGCTCAAACAGAGTGACAGATTTCTTAAGTAGACATTTATGCTTTTTAACTGTTGCTTTTTCTATTTGTCTGTCTCTCTAAGCTTGGCAGCGTATGTTCTGTCTCTTCCATCTCTATCACTAAATTCACTGGATAAGTTGTTGATCAAATATCGTTGATGTTCTTGTGAAATGACCCATCTTCAAACGGAATCCTCAAATTGACCTGATTCAGATTTAGTATGTTTACTTACAGTGTCTCGTTAGCCTAGATCAATGTTTCCCCTGATGATAGATGCTGAAAAGTTATAGGCTTTTGTTTTTTTTCCTCTTAAAGATGCTGAATAGTTGTTGCTTTCTTATCTAGATTCGAGAATTTGCTGTTATTTTTTTTGTGTGTGTGTGTGTCTGGCTCTGAAGTTAGTTCTCGTTAGCATGATATTATGGAGAAGTGAGAGGCTTTATGTCTCTTCTCTCTCCAATGTTTAGGTTTGTTGCATATAGAAAATGCTCTCAAATTGGTTTCAGTGATCATATGGACTCGATATGACTTGGTCTCGGAGAAATCAGTGTTTTTATTTATTTTTGAGTTATCCTTTGCTTATACATATACAATGTAGTCACCCTGATCACTCACATCTGGCTTATTATTATTGTAGTGAAAGCTGAATCTTGTAACTAATATGCATTGAAGATCTCTCAGGTTTATTTAGGCATATTTATCTGCAATCTCCAGGAGAAGAGCACAGAGTTCTCGAGGCTTGGAGAACATTGCCATGTGATCTGCATCTTTGATCTCCATTACTTCTTTTGGTGGAAAATTGCTGATCATCCAACGCTGGTAATCCTCAGGTATCGTATTATCCTCTCCGGATACTGATATATATACGAGTAACGGATCCGTACCCTTCCTCGCTAAAGCTTCTTGTTCCTGCAAGATTGTTCGTCACTAACGGGCTTACTCTCACCAACATTTTCGCCAATACAAGATCCTAACACGCCACAACAACAATCAACAAAAGATTCACTGAGGTTACTAAAGTAGAGAGATCTTTTATCAAGCTTGGAGAGTCATACTTGGATAGGAGAGAGTTGAAACGCATTCTTGGCCATGAACTTTGGTCCCACAAGAGCAAACTCTAGAGGACGATCAGGTCTCCCATAGATTCCAAACACGGTGTCCAACCACTCCACTTGTGAAGTACTGGACCGCTGCAAGAAAATCAGTTGGATATCAGAATCATACCTTGCAACGGAAGTCAATCGTTTTTATGTACCTTTTCTATAACATAAGCAGGTGGGTTTCTTGTGTCGGGCATGAAAGATGTCACGAAGACCATAGCAGCGATCTTACTAGGGAAGATGTCAGCAGCAAGAGCAGCAGGTATTCCTCCCATGCTATGAGCCACAAGAATCACTTTATCTTCATCCGAGCTCAGAATATCAAGCAATGGTTTGGTGTAATCCGTCAATGTCTGAATCTCTTCCAACCTCGTCATGTTTATACCCGATGCAGCCAGATCCACTGCTGTCACGCAGTGACCTGCAGCCTCCAGCTGCGTTTTCACCTTGTACCAACTCCATGCTCCGTTGCAGAGCCCATGTACGAGCACAAACCGCTTCTGATTCTCCTTCTCCATCCCCTTATTTACTTTCAGGCTTTCAGCATCTTGGTTCAACACTTATATAGATGGTTAGTTTCCCTGCATATTCTTTGTATTTTGAAGATCCTACTTTGGTATTGACTTTATATTACTTCTTGTTGTCTAGATCCTTCTTCTGAATCAGTTATTGCATAATCCAACATTGTCCTCTTCTTCTTCTTTTGATTCTCCAATGAGGCTTTTCTGTCTAATAGCGTGAGAGAGAAAAACTAAGCAGAGATCCACACGGCTAAAAGACTGTTAATTTCTGAGAAAGAGATTCAAGGTTAGTGTGATTTCACTTTATATTTTCCTAAAATAAGGTAAAGAGACACCTCAAAGAATGACTCTTCATTTCTGAGAAAGAGATAAAATTAGGCTGTGAGTTAGATTATGTGCAATGACAAAATTCAATGTTAGTATGATTATGTAATGAATCTTTCTGGTTTCTCTTTTATTCAGTGTTCAGGTTTGTTGCATATAGAAAATGCTCTCAAATTCGTTTCAATGATGTTATCTCTGTGTTTTAATTTTGTAGGAGCTGGCATAAATAGTGCTCTTATTCATTTCTCTGAGAAAATGCCTCTCAATGTAATGCATTTCTCTCGGAAGATCTTATTCATATAACCACACTTATGATTACTGTTCATTTTCTTATGGCTTATTATTGTGGTGAAAGCAGAAATTAGTGAGGATCTCAGGTTTATTTAGGCATATTTGTCCGCAATCTCCAAGAGAAGACAACACAGCTCTTGAGGCTTGGAGAACATTGCCATATGATCTGCATCTTCAATCTCCATTACTTCTTTTGGCGGAAAGTTCTCGACCATCCAACGCTGGTAATCTTCTGTTACCGCAAGATCCTCTCCGCATATTATATATATACGCGTAATGCATCCGTATCCTTCCTCACTCAAGCTTCTCGTCCCTGCCAGATTGTCCGTAACTAAGGGGTTTACCCTCACCAACATTTTCGCCAACACAAGATCCTAACACGCCACAAGAACAATCAACAGAAGATAGCACAATCTCGTTTGTGTTTGAAAGAAGAGGTTCTTATTGAGCTTGGAGTCTTACTTGGACTGGAGAGAGTTGATACAGTTTCTTGGCCATGAACTTTGGTCCCAAAAGAGCAAACTCAAGAGGACAATCAGGTTCCCCGTACCTTCCCAACACGGTGTCCAACCATTCCTCTCGTGAAATGCTTCTGATAAACTGTAGATTTCAGTCAGATATCAGAATCACTCAGAAAGAGATTCATACCGTGAGACCAAGTCATCATGTTTAACGTACTACCTTTTCGTAAACGTAAGCAGGCGGGTTTCTTGTGTCGGGCATGAAAGCTGTCAAGAAGACAATAGCAGCGATCTTCCACGGGAACATGTCAGCAGCGAGCGCAGCGCATATTCCTCCCATGCTATGAGCAACAAGAATCACCTTTTCGTCATCTGAGCAAAGCGAGCTCAGAAACTCAAGCAACGGTTTGCAGTAATCCTTCAAAGTCTGAATCTCTTCCAATCTTGTCATGTTTATACCCGACGCAGCCAGATCCACCGCGGTCACACAGTGCCCTGCAGCCTCGAGCTGCGTTTTCACCTTATACCAAGTCCAAGCGCCGTGGCAGAGCCCATGGACAAGCACAAACCGCTTCTTGTCCATTGCCTTCTTTACTTTCAGCATCTTCTTGGTTCAATACTTATATAGACGGTTAGTTTCTTGCATATACTCTTTGTATATTGACTGTTAGTTTCTGGTCGTTCTCTGAGGTCCAGAGAAGGCTAAACAAACACTACATTGACTGTTAGTTTTTCTTTCTTCTCATTTTCAACCATAGAAAGCAATAAAGATCCATTTGCAGCAAACACTTATTTGTATCCATGTCCAAATACATTTTTCATCAAAACATAGTTTAAGCGAATTTGTCTGCAATCTCCAAGAGATGGTCACTTAGTAGCTGAGGCTTGCAGAACATTGGCATATGATCCGTCTCTTCCATCTCTCTCACCAAATTTGCCGGATAAAAATCGATCATCCATCGTTGATGATCTTCTTTAATGATTTTGTCCTCTTTGCACACAATGTAAGCTCGAGGAACAGATCCATACCCTTTGTCTGAAAAGTTCTTTACCCTCGATAATTCGTTGATGAACAATGATCCGGGCCTCTTTAGAAGCAATCCAAGCTCAAGATCCTAAAATCAAGATTACCATATACATGAGTATTATCAAATTTATCATGATGATGACGATATATTTTGATTACCTCAATAGGAGAAAGGTTGTAGAGAGCGTGCTTCATGAGCTCAGTGCTGAAGGACACAGACACACCGGACTTGTCTGAGCCGTATGGTTCGAACTCGGAGCCCAACCATGCTTCTGGTGGCATGTCCTCTCCAAACTTTTAAGTGATTAAAGTGTTACAATTCGGAGTTTGATTTTTGAGTTAAATACAAATTAAAACTATAAGAACAAAATCGAATCTTAGAATGATATTTGTGGTAAAAACTCTAACCACTACGAAAGTACACCACTTTGACTTTTAGCAAAAAATCAAGAGACAAAACATGATGTAATGGGTTATAGCATATACACCACAAAAATATAAAGAATCCAAATAATGGAGATCTAACCACAAATAATAAAAGATTCCAAAAATGGAAATCTATATATCATATGCTCAAGATTTTTATGATTATAACTTATAGGTATTGAATAGTGGCCGTAGAATTTAGCATGTTGACTTTTGGGTTGTGTAATGGATCTGTCATTTTGTATAGAAAATAATTTATAGTTTTCACAGCAAATTTGTAACTTGGAAGTGTTAGAATGTCACATCAAAAGTAGAGATAAAGCTAACATAATATATAAATAACATAAACCAATCTATTCATTGCCTGATCTTAAGTTGAAAACCGACAAAAAAAAAACCCCCATATTTCTGAAAATAGTATAAGAACTAGATTGATCAGATAAATTTAACATAAAGAAGTGCTAATTAATTGCCCATCTTGTAATGGAATTTATAAATCTAAAAAAAAGGAGAAGATTATCTGGAGAAATTATTTTCATATCTACATATTAAAGTCTTGGACAAGATCATACTCATATACTATAATTATCTTGGTTTAAGATTCAACTCACCAAAAATCTAGCTCGTTCTATACAAAAAAACTATTGGTCGTTAAAAACGAGATACCTTATCCATGACGAACGATGGTGAATGTTTGGTATCGGGCATGAAAGCAGTCACGAAGACTGAGACAGAGATTTTGTCAGGAAACTTATCCATGGCCATGGCTAAGCTCAAACCTCCAAAGCTGTGACCAACGAGCACAACCTTCTCATCACTTGGTAATGATCTCATTAGCTGCATCAATGGCTCAGAGTATTGTTCGCATGTGGAGATCTCAGTGATCGACCTGGTTGTGTCTATACCCGAAGCAGCTAGGTCTAAGGCGGTTACGCGGTGGCCCGAAGCCTCGAGCAGCGGCTTAACCTTGTACCAGCACCACGCACCATGGCATGCACCATGTACTAGCACGAAGTGCTGCTTATTCTTCTCCTCACTCATTTTCTTCTCTAATTTTTTTTTACTTTCTATATTTTCCTACTCTTCACACACCGACTCACACAACATATAAATAAAGAGAGTTTTTTTAAAAAGTTAGAAAATTCGTTTTCCTTTTTTTGTTTTTTCTTGCCCAAAACAGTACATTGGGAAGAAAAATAAAAATACCTTATGCGGATAAGATAGTCTGAAACTATAGCATGACCATACAGTTTTTGTACAACATAATTTGTTGCAAAATGATCTGAAAATTTTGAGATAAACAATGTAAATTTTTTGATATATATCTAAACAAAATAATTCAATCTGGTCATCAGAAAACCAGGGGTGGATCCACCTTTGACAAGGAGGGCGCAAATACACCCATTCATAATTAATAATTTTGTGAGTAATATAATTTTCTTAAAACTCAATTTAATGCATCCACGTTAAAATAGAATTATACTTTTACTGTGTTTTTTTTCCTTTCTCAATTTATAATGGGCATTTAATGTTTTGGTGATCTGAAAATCTAAATTAATACTTATTTTATTTTACAAAGAATGTCACTTTAAAGGTTTTCACACATATTAAGAAAACCATAAAAAGTTCTATTTTACTCTTTATTAATACTTTAAATAAATTTATTTCTCTTGTTAATATAATAAATGAATAGGGTTAAAACTGGATTTTTATTCAAATTTCTGCATTGAAAATATAAAACGATTCTTTTTGTGAAACAAAAATAAAATCTAAAACGACACTTTCTGTGAAAGAAGAGAGTAATAATTATTTTTATGCTATCTAGAGATACTTTTAAAATGTATCTTTATTTTTTTAAAATCTAATATAATTTTATTTGATGTATAATAATAAAATTTAATATATTTTAATTTAATTAATTAAATATTAAAAACTAATGTCTAATATATATTTTTCCGAGTAAATATTTTTTCTAGTTCTGTCACTGCAGAAAACTTGATACTGTAATTAAACTTTTTATAACTAATTAATTAGTTATATTAATGCTAAATTGTAAAGAGAACTATCTTTTAAAAGATACAATATATAGGATATGTAAAATGGTTTTTGGAATAAGATAGAAACAGACACATCGCCAAAGTGGATGATTCAATATTTGTACTTCCCGTATAAGAAGTTAATAATATAAGAAAAAAAAAATTGCAATCCATAGTAATTATTAATACAGTCGAAACTTTATAAATTAATAATATTAAAAATAATACTTTTTTAATTAAAAATTATATATTAATAATTAATTAAAAATAATACTTTTTTGTAAAGTTTATAATATTTTGAAAATTTTAGGGTGATATGAGTTGATATTATCAATTGGTCGAAAAATTAAGTAAATAGGAAACTCTGTTAGCGACGTAAAATCCTGATAACACTGTTCACTTCTTGCCCGACAACACTGTTCATAACCTCTCGGAAAACATTGTTCACATCTGCATGGAATTGTTCACACAAATCGGCATTGTTATCATATAATTAACATGTTAAACAAGTTAACAAATTATGAAAATATACATGTTACACGAGTTATCTATTTACATGTTAACCTAATTATCAATGTTCAAAATATGGTAAACGAGTTACACAAATAAAATTATCATGCTAATCGTGTTATCGAACTAATATTATCGTGTTAACAAAATGATCATATCATAAAAAATTATCCAGTTAACCCAGTTATCATTTCGCCACCAGCGTTATCGTCGTGTTACCATCACCACCGTCGACTACCACCGTCAACTGCGGTACCACCGTTGTTGTTGTAACCGCCATCACTACCGTCATCATCGTTGATCGCCACCGTCATCATCGTTGATCGCCACCATCATCATCGTCCATCGCCACCATTATCATCACCATCTTCTTCATCTTCTCCTTCTTCTTCCTCTTCTTCTGTTTCTTCTTTTTCTTCTTCTGTTTCTTCGGCAAAGCAATCTGAAGAGAGAGAAACAAGAGAAATAAAATTTGTAATTAGTTAGGAAACATAAGGGTATGTAAAGTATGAAAGAGAAATTGATGAAAGATGAAAACTAAATACCTTATTATAAAATGGCATTCATTGGTATTACTCAAAATTTTATTTTTAAATTATAGATGAATTGTAACTTTCTCTCTCTTACTTTGTATATTACAAAGTCCGTTTTATCTTTATAAATTTTAACTAATCACTAATTTATTTCTTTCTTTCTTTAGATTTCGGGTTAAAAGAAGAAAGAAGGAAGACAAAGAAAGGAAGGAGAGAGAAAAAGGAAAAAGAGGAAGAAAAGAGAAGGAGAAGAAGAAGAAAGGAAGGAAAGGAAGAAAAAGAAAGAATAAAAAAAAAGTAAAACGTTGGAAGATGGTGATGATAGTAATGGTAGTAACGGTGATAGTGACGTTAGTGATGAGTGATAACGGTGGCGACGACAGTAATAACGGTGACAACGACATCGATGGCGGTGACAACGATAACACTAACATAATAGACCGTGGTGACGGTAATACGACGATAATAATAACGCAGATAGCGATGACAATGACAACAACATGAAAAGTTAACTAGTAACTGTGAGATCCGAAACTCACACCAAGATTTTGTAGTGATTTAAGTAGGAGAAAAGAGGGCTAGCAATTCTATGAGTCAAAGATGAAATGTAAGATTGATATAACGAACTGGACTTTGTATTGAATGATCAATGAACAATTACAAGGAATCTCAAAGGAGATGTATTTTTAGTGCGAACTAAAAGTTCTTAGGTTTACAATAAATGCGAGCTGAAAGGAGCTCTGTGTACGTGTAAAGTGTGGTAAAATGTGTAAAAAACTGTCCATCTTCTTTTATACTCCGTCTCGAGCTCCACCTCTCCGCGTATCTCGGCATATCTTGACTCAACAACTTTGCGGAGATCTCAGAGCTGGCCGCTTTTTCGGTGAACTCAACTACTTTGCGGAGATCTTGGAGCTGACCGTTTCTTAGATAAGATCGCATAATTTCGGTTGCTGATTCTTCACCGAGCTCGCAGGTTTTTGGTCGAGCTGAGCGGAGTTGTGTTTAGGTAAGAGCTCGACTCTTGACGAATATGGGCTTCAGGCTTCAGGCTTTGACTACTCTGCTTAGTGGGCTTCAATTATGGGGCGGATTTGTGACAAATTCAGCACCAACAATTGCCCCCCAGCTCGTTAAGTGAGATGAATCGAACTTAACGAGCGGTGATCAAGAGTTTGTTCGGGTAGTTTGTGTATTGTGAACCTTAAGCATGTTGCTAATGGTTGGTGACGCGGGCCGTTCTAAGGTCGCTTGAAATGAAAAGTAGACCGTTTTGAGGTCACGCTTGGTTTGACGTTTAGAGGTCGCTAATAAAGTGAAAGATGGACCGATTGGAGGTCGCATTTTGTTGGACCGTTTAGAGATCGCTAACAAAGTGATAAGTGGACCGCTTTGAGGTCGCACTTTATTGGACCGTTTAGAGGTTACCCTTCATTGTATCGTTTAGAGGTCGCTAACGAAATGAAGGGTGGACCATTTTGAGGTCGCACTTTTTTTTACCGTTTAGAGGTCGCACTTCGTTGGACCGTTTAGAGGTCGCTAACGAAATGAAGAGTGGACTGTTTTGAGGTCGCACTTTTTGGACCGTTTAGAGGTCACACTTCGTTGGACCGTTTAGAGATCGCTAACGAAATGAAGAGCGGATAGTTTTGAGGTCGCACTTTTTTGGACCGTTTAGAGGTCACACTTCGTTGGAAGGTTTAGAGGTCACTAACTAATTGAAGAGTGGACCATTTTGAGGTCGCACTTTTTTGGACCGTTTAGAGGTTACACTTCGTTGGACCGTTTAGAGGTCACTAACGAAATGAAGAGTGTACCGTTTTGAGGTCGCATTTTATTGAACCGTTTAGAGGTCACACTTCGTTGGACCGTCTAGAGGTCGCTAACGAATTGAAGATGGACCGATTGGAGGTCGCATTTAATTGGACCGTTTAGAAGTCATTAACGAAATGAAAAGTGGACCGTTTGGAGGTCGCACTTTGTTGGACCGTTTAGAGGTCGCAAACGAATTGAAAGATGGACCGATTGGAGGCCGCACTTTGTCGGACCGTTTAGAGGTCGCTAACGATATGGACCGTTTAGAGGTCACACTTTGTTGGACCATTTAGAGATCGCTAACTAAGTGAAAGATCGACCGATTTGAGGTCGTATTTAATTGGACCGTTTAGAGGTCGTTGACGAAGTGGACGGGAACTCTTAAAGTCTTGGGTGCACAAGAGCAAGTAAGAGGTTCTCAGAGACTTGGACGGGCAAAAGCTCGTATGAGATTCTCGGAGACTTGGATAAGCAAGAGCTCGTATGAGATTTTTGAGACTTGGACGGGCAAGAACTCGTATGAGATTCTCGGAGACTTGGACAAGCAAGAACTCATATGAGATTTTTGAGACTTGGACGGGCAAGAGCTCGTATTAGGTTCACAGAGACTTGGACAAGGAAGAGCTCGTATGAGATTTTTGAGACTTGGACGGGCAAGAGCTCGTATTAGGTTCACAGAGACTTAGACAAGCAAGAGCTCCTATGAGATTCTCGGACTCTTGGACGGGCAAGAGCTCGTTTGAAATTTTGAGGGGGGTGGCTGTGCTCGAGGTCGAGCTGCCTACGTACCCGTTTAAAGGATTAAGCCTTTACGTAGTTTGATTTTTGATGGGGTAGTGACCTCTACCATTCCCCCCCCCCCCCAAAAGGCAAGGTCTGCTTAAGCAAGAGCTCAAGGATTTTCTCGGTGCGGGAGGTGGCGTTGTAACCGATTTTATCGAGCCGCTGCAGATGGTGAGCTCTCTGAAGTGAGGTCGAATATTTGGGCTCGAGCTCGTTTCCTGAGCGGGTTCGCGTGGTTGGGAGTTTGAAGCAAATTCTGAAGTGCCAAATCGTCTTGTTCTACCTTCAACACTGAGAGGTGTAGATGGCAAATTTGAGATGGCAGGATTTGGTGTTCCAGGTGTGTTTGAGACCGGTGAGGTCGAACTGGAGGGAGCAGAGGTCGTCACGGTGGTTGTTACTGAAATAGTTCCAGCGTTCAACGGTGTGACAAACGTTCTTGACGTTCCCGGTGGAGAAATCACTGGTGGGAAATCCAAATGTGTACGTGGAGCTGGACTCAAAAAAGTCCTCCTTCTGTCTCGAAGTTGCATTCGAATTCCTGGAATAGCGAGCTCATCGAGGCGGGCGTTTAATCGCCGATCTTGCTCGTTGAGTCGCGCAACTAGGTTTCGATTGGTTATTTCTTGATTTTGGTTGGCTACTTCCTGATTTTGGGAGCAGCCAACCAAAAAGTTTAGCATCGCTCGAATTTCTGCGAACTCTTCGGAGTCGCGCTTGAGCGTTCTAGAGCTAAGCAGTGGTGAAGCTTGTGTTAGACCGGATCTATTCACGGTTGCTGACGGATCATCGGATCTGACCCAGACTCGGTTTCCGGCCAGTGTGGACAGATTTGAAAGGATGGAGCTCGTCCCCGTGATGGGAGCGCTTGAGCTGGTTGTTTGGGCTGTAGTAGGATCAATTTCGTTTAACAAATTTTTGATCTGACTCTTGAGACAGAATAATCTATAATCTTCCTCACAGACGGCGCCAAATGTGAGATCCGAAACTCACACGAAGGTTTTTTAGTGATTTAAGTAGGATAAAAGAAGGCTAGATCTTCTATGAGTCAAAGATAAAATCTAAGATTGATATAACGAACTGGACTTTGTATTGAATGATCAATGAACAATTACAAGGAATCTCAAAGGAGATGTATTTTTAGTGCGAACTGAAAGTTCTTAGGTTTACAATAAATGCGAGCTGAAAAGAGCTTTGAGTACGTGTAAAGTGTGGTAAAATGTGTAAAAAACTGTCTGTCTCTGAATCTGAATGCTCCCCCATCTTCTTTTATACTCCGTCTCGAGCTCCACCTCTCTGCGTATCTCGGCATATCTTGACTCAACCTATTTTGCGGAGATCTTGGAGCTGGCCGCTTTTTGGGTGAACTCAACTACTTTGCGGAGATCTCGGAGCTGACCGTTTCTTGGATAAGATCGCATAATTTCGTTGGCTGATTCTTCACCGAGCTCGCAGGTTTTTGGTCGAGCTGAGCGGACGTCGAGGTGTGTTTAGGTAAGAGCTTGACTCTTGACGAAGATGGGCTTCAGGCTTCAGGCTTTGACTACTCTGCTTAGTGGGCTACAACTATGGGCCGGATTTGTGACAAATCCAGCACCAACAGTAACAAAATTAGTTAAGTTGTTATCAATATAATATCATATAATTTTGCTAAGTTAACAAAGTTACTTAAATAATAGCACACATTTTCTATGACATAATAACTAGTTAACATGATTATTTTCATGTTTTCATATTTCATATCTTCTGTTATATGATAACTCGATGAAAACAGTAACTTTATAATACGATAACAAAGTTAACATGTCAATTTCATGTTTTTAACGATATAATAACTAGTTTACCATGTTATATCTGAGATATGCTAACTGTTGTAACTCGTTAATTGTGTAATAGTAATGTTGGTATATGTGAACAGTATTTTTAGAGAAATTGTGAACAGTATTTCGAGACGGATGGTAAATAGTATTATCGAGATTTTACGTTGGCAATAAAGTTTTCTGACAAATGGCAATTATGTAATTAATCCAAACAAAGAGGAGATTTCTAGATTAAAATTACTTTCTCTTTCCTTTTTGCCTAATTTTTATTTATTGATTCATACTTACTTAATTTATAAAATATCTATGGTTATACACATCAGCATGCTTTAATCCACAATCTTAATTACCAAATTCAAACGCCACAAATTAAAAAGATACATTATTATCCATTTGCAACAAACCCTTAGACCAACCCCAACCCAGACACTTGAATGTCTTATACAAAGTTCTTAACAATAAAATAGATTAAATTAATTGTTTTGGGTGTCTTAAACTTTAGAACATATCTAAATTAAGACACATGTTCTTAGTTAAGAACTCCCAGGTGGCAGTTCTTTATTGGATGACTTTAATATTATTCATCTCTTTCTTTCTATCTCTTGTAAACCAAACTAATATAAATTATTCATCTCTTTCTTTCCATCTCTTGTAAACGAAACCAACAAGAAAATATTCATTTTTTTTTCATCTCTCAAAACTTTCATATTTTCAAATGGCCTCTTCTTCCAATGATCTTTACGATCAAACTTTCGATGAAAATTTTGATCAAGCTTTTGATAAAAAATTTGATCAAGCTTTCGATGAAAAATTTGATCAAGATTTCGAGGAAACATTCAAAAAGCTCATTGCTATTCGTCAAAAGCCAACAAAATCAAAGAAAAAACGAGCCTATATTGAAAGAAATCGCGAAGAAGGCCACATCAAGTTATGGAACGATTATTTTACTGAAGATGCGAAATCGCGAAGAAGCTCGTTTTATTTTTGAAAATGTATTATGTTTTAATATTATATTTTTACTTAAATTTTAAAAAAAAATATTTGGCTTTTAAGACACCCATCAAATGTGTCTCCATTGTAAATTCAAAAACAACAAATTTTAACAAAATATCTTATATCAAAAAAATACACAAAATATTATTATTTTATCATTAAGACACCACACTATGGTGTTGAATTGTTCTTATTGTATCAAATCCAATAAATTAAAAAGATTGTTTAAACGAATTTGTTCGCGATTTCCAAGAATTGGTCACAGAGTTGCTGAGGCTTGCATAACATTGGCATATGATCTGTCTCCTCCATTTCCATCACCACATTCACTGGAAAATTATCAATCATCCATTTTTGAAACTCTTCTGGAATGCCATTATCCTCTTTGCACACTATGTAAGCTCGAGGAACATACCCGTACCCTTCATCTGAGAAGTTCTCCATCTTCGATAAGTCCCCCACAAACAACGATCCAGGTCTCTTTAAAAACAATCCCAGTTCAAGATCCTAAATCAAGATCACAACATCACCAGAGCCCAAAATAAATCAGAATAAAAAAATTGTATCCGTTTGGTAGGGCTACTTCGGCCATGATCTTGAAATATTGCATACTTTGTATTTACTTTCTAAAGTAATGATCTCAAAAGCATTTTGGTTTGATTTTTGGTTTGACTTTTAGAGACAGAGGTAAAAGTAAAAAGTTAATATATATAGATAAGTGTTATATGATGGATAAATAAAATTACCACTTGACAAAAAAAAAAATAATAATAAAAAATTACCTCAACTGGAGAAAGCTGATAGAGAGCGAGCTTCATGAACTCACGGCTGAAGAGCATACTAAGCCCAGAGTTGTCTGAGCCGTATGGTTCGAATTCAGTGCCCATCCAATATGTTTCTGGCTTGTTGCTTCCAAACTTTTACGTAATTAAAAAAATATATATATAATTCAAACTCAGATGTATCTTTCGAGTTTAATACAATCAAATAAATAAATAAATATATATATATATATATATATGAATCTTATGGACCTATGGTGGTAAATTAAAATTCTGGTATTAAGAATCCATTGGGAGTAAACTGTTTCCAAAATAATACATAAGGAACTAAACTAGACCCGGCTTATATTAATGATAACTCTATACAGTGTTATAAAATAGTTCTAATTTTGTAGGTATATATATAAATTTGAATTTAAAAGATTTAATTTTTTTATAAAGGGCCTTGAAATATATGAAAATCTTTTACAAAATATGTGGACCTTAGTGTGTATTTACACATGGCAAGAACCAACCTTGTAATGTGTAAATCCGTTTAATAATTAATTTTAATTAATCTTGTTTGAAAAAGAGGTTTACACGGCCGCTTAATTTCATTCTAATCGTTCTAAAACTTGAAATT
Organism: Alliaria petiolata; assembly: GCA_020283515.1. Classification (NCBI taxonomy): domain Eukaryota; kingdom Viridiplantae; phylum Streptophyta; class Magnoliopsida; order Brassicales; family Brassicaceae; genus Alliaria; species Alliaria petiolata. The sequence goes on from JAHZTW010000003.1 coordinate 92,973,764, forward strand.
GTTTGGAAAAAAATTATCTTTTTGTTCGATTTCGCTTGAACACCGATATATTTCTATTTTCTGAATTTTGAATATAAAATTGAAAAAATCGAAAAAATTGAAAAAAAAATGAAGGAAATTAGTAAACCTCTTTCACAAAAAAAAAAATGAAGGAAATTAACTGAGTGGCTGTGCTGTTTTACTTTTATGGTTGCAGGTCGACATCCTTTAGGAAGAATATGAAGTTGAAAAAACTATTTATCATTCATTAAATCCAAGACAAAACAAAAATGACCAAAATTCCTCATACAAAACTCGAATTTAATTATGACCCTGATGACTTTTTTAAGTCCCAAACCACTGAACGAAGCCGAACTTTTATGTATTAACTTACGATATACATTATATAAATATAAAACTAGAAACTAATCTCTGGTTAATTCGCATATAATCTCTGATTAATTGATTCGGCTAGTCTCAGGTCGAACATCGAATTAACACCTAACGATATTTTTAACTAGGATCATATTTCAAATATTATTCATTATTCAAAATGGTCCAAATAATAGTATATTATTGTTAGTTGTGGATACAGAAAATATTTTACCAAGATATAATATAATAATTTATATTTATTATACATATCTAGTTACAATGTTTTTACTATTTCTTATACCATTATTATTCTCTTATAAATTATAAAAAATAATGGTATTTATTAACACTACATATAATTCGTTTTATCTTTAGCAAATACAAAATCATTTTTTCATTTTACAGTCATTTTTCCATGTTTTCATATTTTCTAATGCAATAAATTTTGAAAATAATATAAAAATATGATAAATGTTTTAGAAAAATTTGTAATCACAAAAAATGAAAATAGATTAATGAAAAGTGGTATGTAAATTCTGTTATATTAATTTAATTAACCAAACATTTTGCTTATTATAAGTTTCTAAGTTGGCAAAAAACAAGATTAATAATTTTTAAAATAACTCTAGATGGACAAGGATTTCCAGCCTAATGTCATCGGTGTGCTATTATCCAAATTTAAACTTGATATAAATAATCATGTTGACTATTTAATGTTCGACACTACAAGTTTTTCATTCAGTTGAAACTTCAACTCAAGAAACACCTATTTAAAATAAATAAATAAATTAGTCGCTAAAGAAAAGAAACGTCCACGATCGACATGGACTTTTTTCATGATATACGATCATCAAAGAGTAAAAAGAAAAAAGAAAGAAAAAAACGAGATACCTTGTCCAAGACGAAAGATGGTGAGTGTTTAGTATCAGGCATGAAAGCACTCACGAAGACAGAGACAGAGATCTTGTTGGGAAACTTATCCATGGCTATGGCTAAGCTCAAGCCACCAAAGCTATGACCAATGAGCACAACCTTCTCATCAATTGGTAATGAGGTCATTAGCTGCATCAATGGCTCAGAGTATTGTTCACATGTGGAGATCTCAGTGATCGACCTGGTTGCGTCTATCCCCGAGGCAGCTAGATTTAAGGCGGTTACGTGGTGGCCTGCCGCCTCTAGCAGCGGCTTAACCTTGTACCAGCACCACGCACCGTGGCACGAACCATGTACTAGCACAAAATGTAGTTTCCTCTTTTCCTCACTCATTCTTCCGACTTTTGATATATTCTTACTCTCCTGATCACACCCACACACAAATATAGGTAGAAAGATTTTATAGGTAAATGTTTGTGGAATAATCAAATCAAGGTCGCTGTGGCCGTATGGAGGATTATGGTGATTGCTACTCACGATAATGTTGTTTATTTAACTTAACATTTATCAACCAACATAACAGTTATACATTTTCTGCCACCGATCCAAAAGTATTCTATTGTTAAAAGCAAAATATATTTAAGTAAATTACTTTTTCTTTTCCTAATATAATATAAACATAAACTAAAAAACTAGACCTATAATAAACTATATTTTCTTTTTCTTTTTGGTTTCTACTATAATATTATATGTATATACATATATATATATATATATATATCGTACAAGAGATATTGGAAAGTTATCTAATCAAATGATTTAACATCTTCCTTTTATTTCTAATCATCCTAGATAAATTATAAAAAAGGTAATGGAAAGTTTGGCAAAATAGTAAATAGCAAAAAAAAAAAAAATTTGATGGAATGAAAGAATCAAACCAGGGCAAAAAATGAGAGTTTCCTAAACAACAATAAGAGTGGTATTAAAAAAAAAATACTGAATGTGAAAAATACTTGTATATATTTTGTTGATCCAATATCTTGTTTTGTCTGGATTTACACAATTTGTTTTTGGTCATCTAATTTTTTAACATTAGAACTTGTAAGAAAACATTACACGAGATCAACAATTCTAACAAGAGAAGTGAAACCGGCGGATTAACTAGACTTTCAAAAGGAGACGAAAGACATTAAAATACAAAACAAAACAGAGCCATCAACATATATCCGATGCTCAACATTAAACCTCACAGCTGTACATATTTGTATTTACCATAAGTTGCTGGAGTTTGAACTTTTGTGCAACCCACTTATTAGTCCACAAGACTTTCAGGATCCAATAGACTTAGTCAATAATCTTCACCCAGCTAATCAATAGACTTGGTCAATAATCTTCACCCAGCTAATTAATAGACTTAGTCAATAATCTTCACCCAGCTAATCAATAGACTTAGGGGTTAATCTTATTCTAATAACGCAGCATTAATTATGTATAAAAAGATATTCGACAGTTTAAAAAATTGCAAAAAAAAAACCTTATAAATTCGAGATTTCACCTGAAAACGCTCATCATTTATATAAATTAAACCTCAAACGCTAATCATTTACATAAATTAATTCCCAGACGCTATCGGAATTAATTTCCTAGCAGATTCTAAAATGCCCCGTTTCTTTTTCGATCGTGTTTTGACTTTTAAACAGAACATAATTGAACATGGAAAAAATAAATTCATCAATTTTTTTTTATAAATAAATTCATCAATTTTTCATCGCTCATCTTCAACTATGTTTCCAATATCAAATTAAAATTTGGTGTTCATTTCATAATGTTTTATCACACAAATAACTACTGTTTTTCTAGAAATTAAAGATTTTAACGTTGAACTCAGAAAATTCGTTGGTGTTCCTCTATATATTTTTATGGTGATGATTTATTTATGATGGATCATATTTCGTGAATAATAAAAACACCATGTGATGTTAAAAGTTGTAGTTGTTCTACTGACCCAAATAATATTAAGGGAGAAATATTATTCACATATAAAAGTTAATTTTATTAGGGGCAAAAGAGTTGGAACGAGATTACACTTGATGAAAATTTTTTTTGGTTAAAGAAATCGATTGTTGAACGTGGATTTCAACTAAGTATTATATAGTCAATACTATTTATTATGGAGTTTGGAGATTTTCGTATTGATAAAGCTGTAGCTCAAAGATTACAAGATTTTCTATGCGACGAGCTAAATTAGGAAATAAAGAGATCGAATGCTAAAGAGTTCGCAACAATTAATCTCTTAGGTCTTGTGAGCGAATAATGGATGGATTTTTTCATGCATTACTTCTATATTTATATATGTTCTGAGTCGGTCGATCTTATTTCTTTTTTTTTTCTTTTCTTTTTTCTTTTTCTTTGTTTCTTGTAGTTGGTGGATCGATCTCGCTCCATTTTTTCCGCAGGTTTTCATTTTTTACCGTAGCTTTCCCTTTCTCTACCAAACTTCATTGCCGCTAAGTGGGATTGATCTTTATTTGAGCTGGGTTTGGAGAGGGTGCGCAGCTCATCTACAACATGGATGCATTGTATAAATAAAATTATGATTCAGATAATTTAAGGTAAAAATTTTCACATATATAATGAAACGGAGGAGTATTCTCTCCGTTTCATATTATTTATCTCGTTTTAAAGTTAAATTTTTATTTTATATTATTTGTCAGTTTTATTTTTATTTTTATCTTATTAATTATTCGTATAAAATTATAATATATTAGTTAGGAGTAAAACAGAAAAATTTAATTATTTTTTTAATTTATGTGAAAAAGTTTTAAACGATTTTATAATATGAAACATTGAGTAATGAATTAAGAAGTGATCCTTCGACGCCAATAAAGACTTATGTTTCGTGCAATGGGGGCCACGTACAGCTAAATTTGTTAACAGAATCGTCATTGATTTTGTCTCGACAAAATATGTTAATTTTTCTTGTTGGTTTTGGATTGCAAAGGAGCAACGTACAGTAATATTCATTGCAAAGTCGTCAAAAAAAGAGAAAATAAATAACTTTTCTTGTTGATTGGGTTGGAATTCGTACCAAGATTTATGAGGCTCGTGATTTGAAACGCATCACTGAAACTTACATAAGTGTCTGTCTTTATGCTAAACGTCACACACCCTCGTGGCCTAATTGATAACAACCTCTGATATATAAGAAAAAAAAAAACAAAACAATAACGGAAGATATATTATTAGTAAGTTTTAATAATATTTTCTGTGTATAGGTGTATCCAATGTCGTGGACGAGCGTATTGGCATCACTAGACAATAAAGGAATGTAAATACTCGCTGACAAATTCATTATTAGGCAAAGTATATAATTTTTGTAGTAATAATACTAATTAATCATTGTAGTCAGAGCCTCCAACGTCGCGTAATTCGCCGTACACCTAGTATGTATGAAATCATGATCATGTATCTCGGTTAGCTTCGGTACATACACTAAACCGTCATACAATATACAAGATGTACAAAACAATACGTGGAATAAAGCATAACTATATATGTTGCAAAAAAGAAAAAAAAAACCATGTTGCAAATATACAAGACTTGTTTAAACTAGTAAATAGGAGTATCACTTGCTTCTACGTAACTCTCACCAGTCACTAATTAGCAGAAGTCATTTGTTACTTTTCGTCTAAGGAATTAAAGTGAAGGTGGAGACTCAACACGTGTTGTAATTTATTTATTTCTCGACCACGTGTTGTAATTTACATGGTGAGGCATGTAAAAAAGAGATCACATAGGTCCAGGGAATCCAAAGTTATTATTTAATTAATCAGACATGAATGCGTCACCAATAATCTCGGTTTTTCCCTGTTGCTCTCCTTTAAATAAATGACATCATTAGTTTACTCACTACTTCTTTTAAATTGAAATAGGCATGTCAATTAAAATTATCAAAATACAAGCTCGATCCGATAAGGCCTCCTCGGGCCGCCATACTAAAATCTATAAACTCATTGTCTTATCAGTTAGAGTTTTTTTTTTGTCATCTCATATTTTATTAAAACCTTCTCGAAAACATGGAAGAATATATGGGAGGGATACATGGACACATACAACGAAATAACACTAGACACAACAAAGAGAAACAACGCTAGACACAACAAAGAGAAATTTGCATAAAAAGGAGACCAACATTCTAAAGCTGAAAAACTGAACCAAAATCTACCACAAACTTACGCAAAAAACTGGGAGAAGTTGCAGCAGAAAAACTTGAGAATTGAGGAACCTAAAGCACAACTAGTAAGGCAAACCTCGAACCCAAACAGTAACCACAATAGCAGCAAGGATGCAGAACAACAGAGGAAAGAACACAGCCACCGCACCGAAACAAAACTCAAAAGAACATAGGAACCTGAGCAGAGACTGGATACAAGGAAAACAAACCTTGAAATCAGATGGGAAAACGTTTAAGAGGCTCAACATCACTTACACGCGGACACTCGCGAATCCAACTTTATCAATCTTCAGATTAAAACTGGTCACCTCCTCGCAAGAGAAGAGCCGAATAACGAGACCACTGCAACGTCAGAATATCAAATCCGCCAACCCAAAGAACCAACAAATAAAGATCAGAAGATCACAGCGTAACAAAATTCCATCCGAGAGACGAACCCAAAAACTGAAACCAATAACAACTCAGAACACCAAGAGAACGAAGAGCTTATTTCAGCACAGAAGAACAAGGAACCACCTAACTTCAAACGCCTCCAAAATAAAGCAAAACCAAATACGAAAACTACCACAAACACCAAGGCCTAAACAACACCCTTGAGCAAAAATAGATCTGAAAGAAGAAACGACACCACCAAAAGGAAAGCATCGCCACCCCGTCACCACCGGATACCACCAACAGAGGCTTGGATCGCCATCACCTCACCACCACCTGAATCCGCCGACGGAGACAACCCCGAAAGATCACTTTTTCACCACCAAATGTCAAAGCAAACACTGAAAAAAAAAAAAAAAAAAAAAAAAAAAAAACCCTCCTCCCAACGACGATGACAAGGCATCGAACGCCTGAGAAGAAGGTTCAGATCGGAAGATTGAAAGATTTTTTTCCCCGGCGGCTAGACTTAATTATCGCCCTCGAGAGGAAAATTCCTCCAAAAGTATATATATATATAATCATTTAGAGGTTTTATTTTCAATCTTTTTTTTTAACATTTTGTTTTATTAATTTTCGTTTGAATGATTACAATATAAATATAAAAGAGATCCGACAAGTAAAATACAATGAGAAACCAACGATCTCTCTCGACAATTTAGTGAAAAAGTGATTCTTTGATGATACATTGGTGATACCAAAACAATCTTGTTTTGAATTTTAAAAAAGCTAATAAAAGACGTTCATATACCACAATAGCATATATACTTTTTATATTTTCAATTCTTTTTTTAAGTCACAAATTCTTAGGTCCTATTACAAAAATTATATATTTTCATTTAAATTTTGCCAATTTATTTAAAATTTGCTACTTGTCCTGGACGAAAAAGATCCGAATTCATGCAATCTGAATTAGATCTGAATATGTGGTTTCTGTCCAAAACATCATCATATCTGCAAATATTTTTATCCATTAATGAATCTATTTTTGAACAACAACAAAAAAAACTACTTGACCATTGTAAATTGGCCGTAAATTTTAATTTTATAAAGATTATAAACTATTCTTACCTATTTTTTTTTTGTTAATTGTAAGTATCCCAAATTAAAACTCATACTAAATTCAAACTAAAATTCAGACTAATTAATCCATGAAATCCACTAAAGATGTCTATAAGCGACTATCAATAATTATAATCGTAAAAGTAGAATACGGCGAATCCTAACAACTATATTAGGCCATCATGGCTAAAGCCTAACGATATGTCGATATGTTTATCTATTTTTTTCTTAAGTTCTCTCGGTGATAAAGTGAACAAACTCTTAAACTCTCCTTTACTTCCTTATCGCATCCAATATAGACTAGTTTCCATACAAAGCAACACATATCAACCATGCATGGCTTCCACGTCACCACAAACACACCACGACGTGTTACATCAAGAAGACATACACATCTAGATGTGTATAAGAGACAGCATATCAACCATGCATGGCTTCCACGTCACCACAAACACACCACGACGTGTTACATCAAGAAGACAAGAACTAATGAACAATCTCTTTGCAATTGTCTCGCGCACACAAATCCTATTAGTTTCAAATATATATACCATAAGCTATAATTTTCTTGTTTCAATTTTCAGCACCAGCTATTACCATAACAGCCATGGCCAACGATGTGACCAAAGATCCATCACCCAAAACTGCTGGTAAGAACAATAGTTTAAGAAACATGATGATGCAAAAACAAAATAAAAAACCTTCACTAATTAGATTTGAAACTTAATAGACTTCCTTCCTTGTCATGTTTCATGAATTACATAGAAGATATTATGGAGGATATTTACTTATGGAGGAGGAAGAAACTGGCTTTCTCTATACTCTCTATCTCAACAGCAACATGGGTTTTGCTCAATTCTATAACCATTGTTTCTTGGACATCCATCGCCATCGTCTCCATGGTCTTCCTCTGGGGGAGTTTACTTCGCCTTCTCAGCAAGTAATTAATTTTTTTTCCACAAAAATATTTGAAGATCTCATTTATTTGTTAATTTATTTTTCTATTCAAAATATATATTGGTGTTTTCTTGCGTTCGTTAATTTTCGGACAGGGTTGAACCGGAGCAGCGAGTGTTAGAAGTGTCGGAGGAATTTGTAACGGAGACGGTGAGATCTTGTCTGAAACTAATGGAAAATATGGTTAGATGGATGTTCCGAGTCGGTGCTGAGTGTGAATGGTTTGTTTTCGCAAGAACCGTTTTGGGTTTGTGGGTCTTGTCAAGAATTGGGAACCTTCTCGATTTTCGTACTTGTCTCTTCATCGGTACGTAACTAATTTAGTAGTACTCTCATCTCATGGGGTTTTTAATAGGTTTTTTTATAATAGATTTTGTCAAGTATACGTAATTTAGGTTTCCTTAATCTTATGGTACCTATAGGTTTGGTGATGGGCTTGACAGTTCCCAAGTTGTGGGAGCAGAATGGAGATCGAATACAGAGACTAATAGCAAATCTTAAAGAGAGATCGAAGGGAGCTTATGATACAACTCACGAGAAGATTTTGATGATGAAGAACAAGTTACAACATGGTACAAAGGAGAAAGTGAAAAAAACAGAGTAGATATTTTTTACTTATCTTTTAATCTGTAAAAATGTAAATGTGTTACGTGTGTAAAAATGTAAACAAAATTGATGTGATTACCCGTGTTTTTACCGTTTCCATAAAAGTAACAATCTGAGGTCAAGAACAAGATAATGCGAGGAGAATATTCATTATTTGAAGATCCATTATATTATGTTGATGGGCCGAGCGTGCTCTATGAAAAACTAATCGCAGGCAAAATATTGTGTTTAATTAGCCGAGCCCAGCCCAAAATAAAAAAAATGGGAAAATAGAAGTCACAATTTATCAGAGCCAATTTTCGATCCTGGGACCTGTGGATATGTGCCCACCACGCTTCCGCTGCGCCACTCGCTTCCGCTGCGCCACTCTGATTTGTTATTAATAGTGTATGAATTAATATCTTTATATTTTAACACACCACATTCATTCCGGGATATTATACTAAATGAAAAGGATTATTTGGAACTCCATACGCCATCCACAGCTTTTAAAACCATTCTCTCATTCTGCCACATCAGCATTTTTAAAGTTAGAAAAATTTAACTAACAAATTAAAATTAAAAATCTATCTAACTTAAATAAAAATCAAATATTTATAATAATAAAAATTTCACAAATTTGTCACGTCAGCAAACCTAATATGGTTTTTAATATTAAAAAATTCTTATGAAAATAATCTAATATATATTATTAATCTAATTATAAAAGGCTCATTAAAACATATGTGTAATGTAAGAAATTTCTTTAAATTAAAATATATGACAAACGCAAAGGAAACTTCTACGTCTTCTAAGTTCTAAGAAACTCCACATACTTCTTCTTTTTGTGAATCGGTACTAACTGACTAATGATAATAATAATCTATTAGTATATATATATATTTTTTTATTTGGGGTTGCTAATAAAATAAAATAAAAACTAAACGAACACTATCATAATAAAAAGGAACAAAAATTAATTAGAACAATGAGATGCTTGAGCTAGAAATCATATGCTTGATAAGTTATTTCTTTTTTTAAAATGAAAAATTGTTTTAGATTAAAGAAAGATAAAACTTATATGTGAAGTTTCAGAGTGCTAATTAAAAAAAAAAAAACACTACACGAATAAGATCCGAATAAAAGGAAACAAAAACTATTGTGGGCTCCTAAAGCCATCCACATAAGCAAAAAAAAAACCTACAAACTCGCCACGTGAGAAAACCTAATATGTTTTTTTTTGTTTTGTTAAAAATCTATTTTGAAAATATTTTAATATATATTATTAATCTAATTATAAAAGGCTCATTAAAACATATGTATAATGTAAGAAAAATGTCCAAATTTAATTATATGCCAATTGCAAAGGAAGCTTCTACACCTTCTAAGTTCTAAAAAATTCTACATACTTCTTCTTTTTGTAAATCAGTATTACCTCGCTAATGAAAATAATAATCTATTAGTATATATAATTTTTTTTATTTGGAGTTGCTAATGAAAAAAAAACACTACACGATTAGAATAAAAAGGAACAAAAACTAATTAGAACAATGAGGTGCTTGAGTTGGCGATCATATATTTGATAAATTATTTCGTTTTTAATTTAAAATGAAAAATTGATTTNACTTTAACTAACAAATTAAAATTAAAAATCTATCTAACTTAAATAAAAATCAAATATTTATAATAATAAAAATTTCACAAATTTGTCACGTCAGCAAACCTAATATGGTTTTTAATATTAAAAAATTCTTATGAAAATAATCTAATATATATTATTAATCTAATTATAAAAGGCTCATTAAAACATATGTGTAATGTAAGAAATTTCTTTAAATTAAAATATATGACAAACGCAAAGGAAACTTCTACGTCTTCTAAGTTCTAAGAAACTCCACATACTTCTTCTTTTTGTGAATCGGTACTAACTGACTAATGATAATAATAATCTATTAGTATATATATATATATATTTTTATTTGGGGTTGCTAATAAAATAAAATAAAAACTAAACGAATACCATCATAATAAAAAGGAACAAAAATTAATTAGAACAACGAGATGCTTGAGCTAGCAATCATATGCTTGATAAGTTATTTCTTTTTTTAAAATGAAAAATTGTTTTGGATTAAAGAAAGAGAAAACTTATATGTGAAGTTTCGGGGTGCTAATTAAAAAAAAAAACACTACACGAACAAGATCCGAATAAAAGAAAACAAAAATTATTGTGGGCTCCTAAAGCCATCCACATAAGCAAAAAAAAACCCTACAAACTCGCCACGTGAGGAAACCTAATATGTTTTTTTTTGTTTTGTTAAAAATCTATTTTGAAAATATTTTAATATATATTATTAATCTAATTATAAAAGGCTCATTAAAACATATGTATAATGTAAGAAAAATGTCCAAATTTAATTATATGCCAATTGCAAAGGAAGCTTCTACACCTTCTAAGTTCTAAAAAATTCTACATACTTCTTCTTTTTGTAAATCAGTATTACCTCGCTAATGAAAATAATAATCTATTAGTATATATAATTTTTTTTATTTGGAGTTGCTAATGAAAAAAAAACACTACACGATTAGAATAAAAAGGAACAAAAACTAATTAGAACAATGAGGTGCTTGAGTTGGCGATCATATATTTGATAAATTATTTCGTTTTTAATTTAAAATGAAAAATTGATTTCTATTAAAAAAAGAGAAAACATATTTGTGAAGTGTGGGGCTCCTAATGAAAGAAAAAAAATACTACACGAACTTGATCAGATTAAAAGGAACCAAAACTTAATTAGAACAACGAGATGTTTGAGTTGGCGATCATATGTTTGATAAGTTATTTCGTTTTCAATTTAAAATAAAAAATTGTTTTCGACTAAAGAAAAAAAAACTTATATGTGGAATTTGAGGATGCTAATGGAAAAAAACATTACATGAACACTATCCGAATAAAAGGAAACAAAAATTAATTAGAACATGAGGTGTCTTAGTTGGCGATCATATGTTTGATAAGTTATTTTGTTTTCAATTAAAATTAAAAAAATGTTTTCGGTTAACGAAAGAGAAAACTTATATGTGAAGTTTAGGCTTGCTAATGAAAGAAAATAACGATCACGATCGGAATAAAAGGAATCAAAAATTAATTAGAACAATGAGGTGCTTGAGTTGGAGATCATATGCTTGATAAGTTATTTTGTTTCCAATTTAAAATGAAAAATTGTTTTCGATTAAAGAAAAAAAAACTTAAAGTTTATGAGTTCAACCATATAACGAATTCAGTTAAAAATAAAAAAATTTCAATAATATTTTAAAAGCTGGTGAATAACAATGAGTTTCAATATGTATTTCAAGTTTTAGTTTAAAATTTAATTTTGACATATCCAATGAGGTGCTTGAGTTGGTGATCATATATTTGATAAGTTCTTTCGTTTTCAATTAAAATGAATCATATACCGAATTCAGTTAAAACAAAAATAATTTCAATAATATTTTGAAAGTTGATGAACAACAATATGTTTCGATACACATTTCAAGTTGTAGCTTAAAAATTAATTTTGACATATTCACTTTGTAAAACTTTTTAGTTAAATCATAATATATTTTTTGGACATATTAAAATATTCAAAATGTATAACTCACATGAAAACTATATTGTAAATAAAATATTATATTTAAAATATCAAATTAGAGTTAAAAATTATATAACTTAAATAATAATCTAATGTTAATAAAAACAATCCGTGCGTAGCACGGAAAAACCCCTAGTACCCTTAAAAAACCCTATTTTCTATCCGCTTTTATTCGTAACTCTTCATAATCGATTGTTTCGATTCGATTACTAACGTTTTCTATAGCCGAGGGAATGATCAATGGTGGCACAAATTGGAAATTTGATAAAGTTTGGATCATTGGATCAAATTTGGTGTAGAGGTAATGAAGATGCAAAATTCAGCTTTAGAATGTTGAAATTTGTAGATGCAAATATTGAGAATGAATAATGATGCCATTGATTAAAAAAAATATTTAGATCCTCAAGACTCAAAGAGTAAACAAACTATCCAACAAATGAAAATGTCTTTTTTTTATATTATTATTATTGCAATTGGTCTTAATTAATAACTAGCTTCCTCCTTGTTTTCAGACTTCCTCCATTTAACCGGCGGCTCAAGCTCTTCCTCCTCCTCTTCTTCATGGAGGTTCTCTTGTCCCATTGGCTGCATCAGAAACTGTCCTTCAGTTTGCTCTTGACCTTCCTGTAATGGAGGCTGAAGCATGAGCTGTGTCTGAAGCTGATCATGGTTGATATGATGCTCTGTCTCTTGGCCCATTTGATAAGCCTCACCAAAGCTTCCTAAAGCAAGAGATGGTCCAGACAACGACCCACCAGCACCGTGATCATTCACATCCATCTGGTTATAACCGGTGGCAGTAACCGAAACATTGTTGTCTATTCCGTAACCATTGAACATCCCTTGTTGATCTCCTCTGTCCAAAATCATTGCAGCCATCCTCTGTGCATCAGCAGCAATGAGCTGCAACTGCTCATCTTGGGGTTGATGTTGATGTTGATGTTGATGTTGGTGCTGAGACATGATCAACGGTTCTCCTTGAGGGATCACTCCATGTGGCATTCCTTCCATAGCCATCATGAAATTGGGTGGAGGATTGTTGCCTAGAGGAGGAAGATAAGGCTGTTGCGGGATCGCAGCATCGGGTCCTATGTAACCGGCAAGCTCTTCTTTAGCAGTGACGAGATCCTGTTGGATTTTCTTGAGACATTGCTGCAAGAAAGAGATGAGACCAACGCAACCATAGATTGGGTCACGGATACGGGCCTCGGCTTCATAGTAGAGGGAATTAACAGCGTCCTCGCGGTTTATAGGTGAGAGATCGTTGAGGATCTTGGTTACATTGCTTGCTCCAAAGACTTTGTGGACATAGATAAACTTTTGAGGCTGAGTTGGTGGAAAATACGGAGCAAAGACGCATTCTTGAGTGCATTTTCGTCTCAAGAGCTTGCAAGCTGCACAAGGTGTTGAAGCCATTCTCTCTCTCAAGATCAACACTATCAAAAATGAAAATAGTATTGAGACATAATCATGGTCAGAACAAGGAAAATGGTATGGAAGACTAAAGTTTACACGAATCTTGTACCACAAGAAACAAATAACTTAGAACACAAGAAACCAAAGTATCATCCTTTGAAATTGAACAGATCAGAATCAGATCAACTTTCACCCCAAAAAATAACCATAACTATGAACAAGTTTCATCAGAACGGAGAAACTATATCAATTTTCAGCCAAATCAATCTCATTAAGAAAATCAGAAATATAAAAACCAGAAAATAAAGAAAAGTTTGTTTCAACAAGAAATAATAATAATAAGAAATTGATCAAAATCAAATTGAAATTAAGAAATCGTACCCCGATCGTTCCTTTTGCCCGTTGAATCTTCGATGATGCTACCTGAAATTATTACAAGAAAAAAAAAATCAAAACAAAAGAAAACCCAAAATAAAATAAAAAGAGTTACTGTATTTTTGGGAGTGAGAGAATGAAGGAGAAGAAAAAAGAAAAAAAGACAGAGATTTTCCCAGTACAGTGCCTGAGGAATCGTGAGAATTGATAGAAACTGAGGAACAAATGACGGAGATGTTTCTGAGAAATTTTTAAGGAAGAAAAAAAAAAACAAAATGAGATTTAGAAACCTTAAACAGAAACAAGAAGAGAGAGAGAGAGAGAGATGCATCGTGTCATAACCATATACGCACGTATGGTGAAATCTTGAATCTTAACCGTTCATGCAAAATATTTTTTTTTTGCTTCTGTTACATAAATACAGATTGTTGAAGTGTGTTAATTTGATAAATGACTGATTCAAACTTGATAAGAAAAGGAAAACAAATATATATTTACTTTGAAAAAAGTGATATATTTATGGATATTATTGACTGATTAAATCATTCTTAAAATAGAATTGAATTTCATTTGAACGGGTTACAAATATAACAAGTAGTATTTAAAATAGATTTCATTAGTATTAATTTTACATTAACCTTTTAAATAAATATTGAGAAAATAGTATTTCAAATGTATGCATGGAATTACAAACAAAAAAAAGTGAACGTTTACTTGTTATATAACCTCTCAAAAATACTAGCTTCATTAATTTGAATTTGATACAATGTGTCTGTGTGCACGTTTAACTAATAATAACAGAAGTAGATTAGGATTTGAATTTAACTTGAGCGGATCACTAATATATATATATAATATCGGAAACTAAAAAGAAAAATCTTCACTAGTATATTACATGAATTAACTGTTGGCAAAAGATAATGAGAAAATCGCATTCAAAAAAAAAAATATCAATAAACGTAATTATGTGGAAATTCTTTTTTTTTTTTACTATGAATGTTAATATCATTATAGAATGAAATGTAGAGGCATTACAAAGAGCATTACCTAAGGTTTAGAGTAATCTTGACAAAAAAAGAACTAAAAACAAGATTACAATTCGACAAACTCAATGAATCCATAGAAGCATTAGGTTTCGAAACCACTTCAAATGTCTTCTTGAAAATATGGTGTTACGGATTTCACGGTCAATGTTTTTGAAGGTGATAGTTGCTGGGATTTCACTGTTATGTGGAAATTTATTTACCAATATTTCTACTCCCCCATCTTTCTTTCCCTTTCAAACGTATCTTTGTCTCAACACTACAGAAAACCAAAAGCAAGGCCTTCAAGCAAATCATATGAGAGACCTGAACTTCAAAGACAACCATGATCATGATAATGATAATTAATGAGTCTTAAAAGCCTTGAAGAAAATACTTAATACTAGATCTTATTGATCAACTTGTGAGAGGCAAGAGGGTTTTTGTCTTCCGATTACATAGTGATGATCAGCCCACTTTGTTAGCTCGGTTTGAATGTAGGCAACAAGCTCGTATTGGTTGACGGTGTGCATTTCTTGCGCAACGCGCCTGGAGAGCAAAATCCGACATTTAAGCGAGTCTTAAAAGCCATTAGACTATGATAATCACTATGTAATAAAAAAATGCCGGATTTTGGTCTAGGTGCAATAATATGGTAGCAACATTTGCTCATGAATTATGTGTCAAAGAAAACTTGACAAAATATGTTGTCTATGTCCACAACTACATGAATTTGGGAAAATTTGATGTCGCGATTTAAGAAAAATGATGCGCCTAAGCTTAGTGAGATAAATTAACGCCTTGGTACAATTCAACAAGGTTTAATGGATGGTAGTGCTAGCTAGGCCTGAAAATTTCGTGACGGGTTCTCCGTTTCCATCCGTACCCGTTTCGAATTTTTTATTCAGTTTTTTTTCTGTTTCAATAAAATTTATATTCGGGACCAATTATATTTTTTAAACGGTACGGAAAGGGAATGGATATGAGAATAGGTACCGAACTACCCGTTTAAAAATTTAAAAATTCTATATATTTTTTGAATTTTTCCGAATTTTCCCAAAATATATGTTTTTATCCAAAATAATTACCCGTTTGGGAAGAGATTTTAGGTAAGAGAATTTCCCGAATCCGTCCCGTTTTTATCGGATTCCCTTTTGCGAATTGTTTTTTAATTCCCAAATTTCACGTTCCTGTTCCATACCCGTAAATTTTCGTTTCTAATCCCGAAATTTTCAGGGGTAGTGCTAGCTTAGAAAGCCTCATGTCTCATTCTAATCTTGCACAAAACCTCAAACATGTTGGCTTGTTTTGAAATGTTTTCCACTTCTTTTAATCAATCGATCTAATGTTGTGTTCGTGGCATTGACTTAGGATATGAACTCATCTTTCAGCTGTGATTTATATGTTCAGAGCCATGATATTCTTTGAGGAGCCTTCTAAGCCAAAATAGCTCCACTTGTCTCTCTAAAGCTATTAGAGCCGCACAATTTAATTATTTCCGATGAAAATAATAATCAAAAATATATTGAAACAAAATCGACCACAAAATTCCGATCTTTTTTCATCTGGGTATAATTTATAATACGTTTAACGCTTAATTAACACAAATTCAGACACATAAACGATTGTAATATTTTCAATCTTTTGAGTGATTAAACTCTACGATTTCTGGGCTTCGGGTCCTAAAATCCCGTTGACGACTGAAGTTGCGACAAGAACTCCGACGAACTCAGCCGCCACGACTCCTCCGGCCTGTGTCAATCCGTTGTAACTAACCGCCGTCACGACTTCTCTCTCCGCAGCCTCTAATCCTTTCTCCGCCGTCTCTACTCCTCTCTCCGCCGCCTCTAATCCTTTCTCCGCCGCAACCACGCCTTTCTCCGCCGTCTCGAAGCCTTCCTTCACGATCTCCACCGCTTCTTCTTCCGCCTTTTTCAGCTTCTTTCTGATCCCGAACAGCGGAATATTCTCCGCCATTGATGCAGGCTGCAAGCCTGTCACCACCGTCGCTGCCGTCAAGGAAAACAGCAGATTTCTCCGAGAGGCGCCGGAGAGCGAGAGCGACGGAGGCGCGGGTTTGTTAGGATGCGCCGCGCGTGGGCTAGCATGCGCATTTCTTGCGCAACGCGCCTGCAGAGCACCACCACCACCACCGCCGAGTAAAGAAAGCGAAGCCATGTTTAGATGACAGAAAGAAAAATCCTAAGCCAAGCAAAGTGACTATCGATGTGATAGAGGGAGAATAAGAGAAAAAATTCAATCTTATATAATAAGATAAAATAAAATAAAACATTATTCCCAAATAGTAATATGCCACGTCATCTCCTTTGAGATTTTTTCAGAATTGGGAAACAGAAAATGACATGCCACGTCATCATATTTTTACTACAAAATATATGTTTAACAACACTATAGATGACCGGTTGTATGGCTGGATGAAATTGGTTTGCGAGTGTCCGCGAGTAAGAGTTGATGTTGGTCTTTGGCGTTTTTCTAGTTGTTGTTTCAAAGTTTTTGCCTTGTGTCCTTGTCTTTTCTATGCCGTGTCTCTTTAGTTTGGAGTGGTTCTTATCTTTGTTATCTTTTCAATTTTATGCTTGTTTCTGCCGGAGTTATTTCTTTGAGGTCGGGTGTGAAAAAGTTTAGTTTGTTTCTCATTAAGCCTCTTTTTCTTGGGTTCGTCTTCAGCATCTCATGGTTTCTTTGGAAAGTTCGTGGGTAAGTTTTTGTCCAGTGTTTGATTGTAGTATTTTTGTATCTTTAGCGGTTTTAGTATTTCTATGGTTTTTGGTCTTACGTTTCCCTTTTATAGGGCTTTGTTTCCGGGAAAATTATGTTTTCCGCCGGCTTTGTTTCCCGAGATATCTCTTTGTTCCGCGGACTTTGTTTTCTCCTTTTTGAGCTTTCGAATCTTTGTAACGTTTTGTACTTTCAAGTTTAATATAATTCTAGACGGAAAAAAATATGTTTAACGACACTAATTTTCTTGTGCAGCAACTTAATTTCATTAACTTATTAAACTTGCATAATTTCTATTGTTTTCAAGTTTTATTGTTTTAGAGTTTAGTTGCATATAGTATAAGTTATTACATACCTTTTTGATACTTTCTGAAGCATTTGTAATAGTATGTGGCATACATATCTTGAATCTAGTTTTTTTTAGTTTGTCTTTTTATCTGAATCGACGAATGAAGTAGATGGAAACTTCTGTAATCGTATACAAAGTTTTAAACCCCTATATATCATAAGAACCTGTAGATTTGGTTTCCTTTGAAGTTCATAGCATTATTGTATGGTTTTGGGATTTTATAGTCAAGACTTTTCAACTATGGATGACGAGTTGATATGAAAGAAAATAATATTAGCCATACATGAGTCCGTGACAATGACAGAATCATATCAACAAGGTCATCTTTGAATTTTTAGAAAGTATCCCACGAAACTTCCGTTTTCTATCTTATTATTCTTTGTCTACTCTTTATAACTCCGAGTTCTGCTCTGTTTCTGTTTTGTATTTTTATTTTTTTTGGTAAGAATGGAAAAGTTTGAGTATTTGAATGAGCTTCAAGTCGCTGCAGAGAAGCTGATTCATAGCTATGGTCACGTTGTTCTTAAGATGGACCGCGTCCTTGGCTGCAGTGTCAGTCATCTTTCATGTCTAAAACATTTTGATTTTATGTACAAGTTTTTTGGCTTTTTTAAAAAAAAATTAGATCTTTCAATAATCATTTACCTTTTTTTTGTTTTTGTGTAAAGTCTTCTGATGATATTGGATCGAACTAAATGGAAGTCAACCAATATGTGGACTTCGCTATTAGCTTCTTTTTCATGTAGACATTTAGCGTTTGAAACGATCGTACCGTGACCGCTATCTTACTGCGCGAACGGAAGATAAAAATCTTGGACCTCACCATTTTTGGCAAGTTTAGTGGTTTTCAAACTATTAAAAACCTAATTTTGATCAAAGGAGCGGAGGTCTACTGGTCAGTGACAAATCCATTGAAAACGATAGGATATCACTTGACACCCCTAAAATATTATAAATTTTTAAATGTTCGTAAAATACATTAAATATCAGTTGCATTGTTGGTAAAAGGTGCCTAGTGAACCTCCTAAACCATGGTTTGATTCCTTCCATAACAACTTTAATATAATTTTTTTCTTTAGATTGATATTTGGGTGAATTGAGTAAATATACACGGTTGACTGAAAAATAAAGAAATTGGTAACATATAATTGAAATTTAGTTTGGTTGTAATTGTGATGGTCATTGTAGTCGGTTTTACCCCTACTCCATTAAAGCACAAGTGGAAGGCATCATGTATAGTTAAACAGAGGAATCCGACAGTTTATTAAATGCAAAGACTTTGGAAACATAAGATATTGCCGCCGCCTGCACGATAAACAATAGACACAAGTTAATTGAATAATTAAATATTGATATCTCATACTTACTGCTCATTGAGATAATATCAAACCTTGGGAGAAGTGACACGTATGTTGGTTAAAGCAATCAAGATGAAGTTAGGTTTATGGGCCATGTACGAAATGGAGATAACGTATCAATGGCCACAGTGGATGTTGGGTGAAACTTGGAGAAAGGCCATCCCAATTAACGTATTCATGGTGATTCGGGCTGATTTGGATGAGGTGTAGCTGTGCGTGAGGATTATACCGTTTGCTTCGGAAAGAAATGTAAACTCTTACCGTAGTAGCCGTGATTTTGCTATGATAACTGGATTAGCAGGCGATGGGGGAACCAAATTAGGGCGGCTTCTCTCTTTCCTGCCAATGGTAACACCACCAGGCGGACCGGTTGCCGAGACACCATATTACGATCGTTGGCGTTAATACATATGGTGAGTATATAAAAAATGGTTATAATTGTTAATGGTAACTACTTGAAAAGTACAATCGAGTTAACATTGTAAACGTAAACTAGGTTGACGAACAAATCCTGACTTTTTTATGTTATTGTTAACTAGTTCCCGTCGGTGGTGGGTTAACAATATGACTTAGCATTGTAATTCCCCGTTGACGAAGTTGAAACGAAGTTGACGAACAAATCCTGACTTTTTATGTTATTGTTAACTAAATTCCCGTTGGTGGTGGGTTAACAATATGAGTTAGCATTGTAATCACCCGTTGACGAAGTTGAAACGATGTTGACGAATAAAACCTGACTTTTGATTGTTATTGATAACTAAGTTCCCATCGGTGGTGGGTTTGCGGAGGGCGAGACAACCAAATTATCAACAACCAGCATTGTAAATAGAAGCAATTAAAACCAACAAGAATTGTAAAAAAACCGAATTATCATACAAATGGGGTAGCAAAAACAAAAACAAACCCCCGCCGATACATAAGATGGTCATACAGCATTATAAACAGAAGCCCTCCTCGTTTTCTTAGCTCGTAACATGTCTGCAAGCTTACTACCACCAGAGAACATTTCGCTAGAGAACAAGTGACCCTGATCAATAAGGTTGAGCATGTTATTCACCCGCAGGTCCTCTTCGTCGTCTGTCCATCCCAAATCCTCCTCCTCGGAATCATAGTCAGACTCGCGTATAATAACATATACATAAGGGTAAGTAGTTGGGATAATAACATTAATAAACACAAAGCTACAAAATCAAAATAGCTACTGCGTATAAGGTTAGCTATTTAGCATATGTTGATCAAACAAATTAACGTTATCTTGGTTGGAACTGTTACCGGTAACGGTGTTATATAAAACATGATTGCCGAGCTAAGACCATTAACTATAAAGAAAATGATGCACCAAAACTGGAAAAATTACTAACCCCGCCTGTTAAATCAAGATCTCGAATATGGCTCAACTTAAGATGCGGAGGGTGGTTGCGCACCGGTACAAAATCTGGGTCGCTGTCGTTGGAGGGGACATCCGCGATCCCTTCTTCGATGGCTGGAACTAGAATCCAGATCTCGTTATCTTTGAACACTTGTAACCGTTTCGAAAGCAGAAAAATCCCAAATCCTCCGGACCACAGGGTTTTCGTCGGGATATCGAGAAGTTTCCGAAGCTGCGACCGGCGGAGAAACGTGATCTCCTCCTCTTCCAGCGCGTCAATGATATTCTGAATCGTGGACATCCGCTGATAAATGTTGATGCAGTCTCCAAGAGGAGCTTCACCAGCTTCGATCAACCTAGGCAGAAATAGAATTTCTATCATCTGCTCAAATAAGTGAAAAGTAAGAAAATCCACCGATAATAAAAAGTTTGAATCTAAGTTTTGATAATGAGATGATGGATCTCCCTTACAAAAGCATTATTAAATGCCATGTTACGCGTGACGATGTAGGGGCTCTAACGTCATTTTGATATGAGCAGTATTATATGAATAGTTCCATTTGAAAGCAAACTAATTTATGAGTTATCTGTTACCATCGATTGGTATTTCCCTTGATATTTTGATCCCCATCGATCAAAATAATTTCTGGATTCGCTAAAAAGGTTGATTTTTCTGTGCTCAGGGTTCAAACAAAAAAAAGCCCACCTTGTTATAACAGCAAGAAAGCACATACATTACGCCGACATTTCACAATTCAAGAAGTTAACTACTTGCCGTTTTCTAGATATTACTGGAGAAAATCACGGCGTTCGTAGAGCATTGTCTTCCTACAATGAGGAGACATAATCTATGTTGAGAATCCTACAAAGAGCTTCAAAGCGCAATCTCAACCAACACAGAGAAACTATATCACACGTTGGATGACAAATTTAATCCATTAATTAAGTTTGGTTTCAAGTAATTCTTTGTATCTCATGGCAGTCCTTCACTTAATACGAAATTTCTACAAAAAAAAAAAAAAACTCTAGCATATAAACTTAGAAAGTGAACAACTCTTAAAAATAAAAATGTTGTAGCAACTAGCAAACGTCATAGCAAACTAATATAATGCTGGTTAGCAGTGATTACTTATATACATGCGTATACACATGTTTATAATAACAAAAATTAAAACCCGTTAAAATGATTTTTTCTTTTAAAATAGAAAACAAAATCGAATCACTACTTGAAAAAAAATTATAATAAAAATACAAAATCGAAATCTAAGAGTTATTTATTTATTTTAATTCTCATATGTTTTCAATTAAAATTTTCAAAACACAACATCTGTTGCGGGTGCTAAACAACGTTAATCTTACTTCTCTTATAGTTCACACACTTTATCAACTATCTTTTTCTGTTCTGCTGCGTTAAAAACTTGGGTATCCAATTTGAGTCATTCAAGTATGTTAACTATCTCACCATTAACTCTCTCTAAGCAAACAAAGTCTCTATTTCTCTTCACATTCATCTCTCGTATATAATATATTTACTCTCTAAAGAAGTTATGCTTTTAAGACTCGCGTCAAAAGCATATGTACATGATTTTCGTTGATCTTTCTCCTCATTGAGCTCATCATCTTCCAATTTCATATCATTAGCATAAAAGA
Source organism: Alliaria petiolata (assembly GCA_020283515.1). Lineage (NCBI taxonomy): Eukaryota > Viridiplantae > Streptophyta > Magnoliopsida > Brassicales > Brassicaceae > Alliaria > Alliaria petiolata. Next base: position 92,996,165 of record JAHZTW010000003.1, read on the forward strand.
TTTCATTTTTAATTGAAATATATCATACTTAATCTTATTTACTTTTTTTTCCTTTTCTTAAATTGAAATAGTTTTTTATTTTATTTTCCTTTTTAAAATTAATATATATTTTATTAAATCGTATTTTTCTTTTTTAATCTAAATCGATAACTATTTTTTCTTTTTTGAAAATTATTCTTTGGTTTATAAATAATATTTTACCGGGACACATGTCAGAATCTGAATCGAATGTCTCGGCACGTATTGCAATCATGTTAATTAGCAATTTTGATGCATGCAAGTTTATATAGTAAGATTATATATATATATATATATATATATATATATATATATATATATCCAACGATTTTGAACACCCTAAACAAATATAAAAATATGTTTTTCATCTATTTTATCCAAAATCACAAAGAAATATAATAAAAATCACATTAAATAAATGGTTTGAAAGAAAATAAAAAAAAAACTAAAATTTATATCATTGAATTATGAATTAAAATAAAAAAAACTGCATTGGCAAGTTACCACCAGGATCAATGGGGTTTCCTATCATCGGAGAGACAATCGACTTCTTTAAGCCTTCTGGATTCAACGATATCCCACCCTTTCTGAACTTCCAGATTTTCCGGCAAGAGAACATGTCTTTCGAGCAAGGTTATCTCCGGACATAATTGTCACGGTATTTGGAAAAGATAATTTGTTCTTGAATGGATTGAACATGCACAAGTACCTCAAAGCAATCACTATGTTGGCTCCGAGGGTTTGAAGCGAACAATGATAGGAAGCATGGACAAAGCGATCCGCGACCATTTAATTAGATAGACCAGATGAGCTTTGATGTTAGGAAAGAAGTTGAAAATGTAAGTTAACATATATTCTTTGTGAAGCAACAATAAAGAAACTTGTTCTTCTATTCTTCTTTACTGAGCCTCTCCGGTTCAATGATTATATTTGGGATTTGGTTCTCTTGATCGAGCCGGTTGGTTCGCATCAAGTTCTTAACATTATTGAATTGTAGTTGTGGAATTTTTCGTCTCTAAGGGCCTAACTGGTTTAAACGCAGCGGTTGCAATTGCGGTTGCGAGAGTTTGCGGAAGCGGGAGATTGCGGTTAACAGCATTATTAAGCGGGTTGTACGACTGGTACAACGGTTAGAAACGGGTGCGTTTGCGGGATATTTACGACTGGTTAACTTGCGGGTGCAATAGCAATTAAACAATAAATTAACAATATAAACATATTTTTTATAACTATAAAAAATATTAAAAATCATATTATTATTAAAAACTAGAAAATTATTAATTAAACATAATTAATTATAAAAATTATTACTTTTATTTCTCAATTTTTTTAGTTTGGATAAAAGTTATGATTTTAATAGAGAAATTTTTTTTTTTTGTATGCAGATGTTAGAAAAAAATAATTTTAGTTGTTATATATACATTAGTGATGAAGAGAAAATTTATCAAAATAATTAGAGTTTATAAATCTTATACATATAAAATTATGAAAGATTGTTAATGAATATTAGTTAAAAATGTCAAATTTATTTATTTATTTGTAATTATAATATTCAAATATTTTATTAAAAAAGTTTCTAATATATATATCTTAATTTTAGATAAATTTTGTGTTTTTTTAATTTTTTTTTTTTTAATTATCCACCTTCAATCGCCCGCAATCGTAAACGCTAGCTGGAAGAAGCTTTTGATTTTGAGCGATAAAAAGCAGTTCGAAGCGATATAAAGCATTTTGTGTGATTGTTGCCAAACGCCAACAACCGCTACCACCCGCAAAACAATTAACCCCTAAGACTTTTCAACAATGGATGACGAGTTGATATGAAATAAAATAATATATAGCTATCCATGAGTCCGTGACAATGACAGAATCATAAACACAAAACAAGGTCAGCTTTGAATTTCAAGAAACGAAGACTTATTCTTCTTGTTCTGCTTCTCCTTTTTATAACTCTTGAGATCTGCTCTTTATCTGTATTGTATTTTGCATTTTTTTCTAATAATGGAAAAGTTTGATTATCTTAATGAGATCCACAGCTGTGGATTCCTAATTATGTTCACGTTGATCCTACAATGGGTCGTGTCCTTCGATGCACTGTCAGTCATATCTTTCCTTGCCTAAAACATTTTGATGTATTTATAAGCCTTTTATGTTTCTTTAAAATGTTCAATAATGGTTACTTTTATTTTTGGGTAAAGTCTTCTGATGATATTGGATCGAACTAAATGGAACTCAACCAATATGCGGACTTCACAATTAGCTCCTTACCTCTTCTGTAGCCTTCCTCTGGTTATTCTCCAGTTCTTGAGGTAACAATCATTAAATAGAATATCTTTTTTGTTATTGTTCTTGAGTATTTAACGATGATCTGATTAAATATTTGAGTTTTATCCACAGGACGGAGTTTGGGAAATGGATCGCTCTCCTCATAGTTGTTCTCAAGCTTTTCCTCCCAAACCAGTTTCCTGGTACACAGTGAAGAAATTAAAACATAAAGAATCTTCATTTAGTTTAAAGTCTATGGAGAAACTAAGACCCTGTTCGTTTTTGTTTTTTGTATCCAGATGATGCATCCGGATACAAATGCTTGTTCGTTTATATACATTACAATCAACATCTAAATGCTTCATATGGATACAAAATTTCAAAATCTCAAAAATCTAAATATTTAAGATATTAAAAAAATAGAGTTTGGATGCAGCATTTGCATCTCAAAAACCAAAATACCAAAATACCTTTTAATATGATAGAAAACTAATTAAATATTAACTATCTTTTTTGCTAAAATCGTCAAACTACAAAATTGAGTTTTCCGCTAAAACCGTAAAATCATGTTTTTCACCAAAATAGGAAAATTGCGTTTTCCGATCAAAACCGAAAAATCATATCTTCTCCCCAAAACCGTCAAAACTACAAAATCATATTTTCCACCACAATCGCAAAATCGCGTTTTCTAATCAAAATCTTCAAAACCGTAAAACCGCGTTTTCTCGTCAAAACTATAAAATCATATTTTTCCGTCGAAACCGCAAAATCGTGTTTTTCCATCAAAACCAACAAAACCGCATTTTCCCGTCAAAACTGCAAAATTATGTTATCCTAAAAAACTATTTTGTGTATAAAAAAAATATATATATATTTGAATTTTAAAATATACTCTTTTAGTCAATTAAGATATTTTGCATCCAGATTTTTTTATAAATTCACAAATAAACAATGTTACATCTAAACGATGTATCCAAATGCAAAAGCTAATTTTAAAAACGAACAATAACTAGATGTTGCATCTGAAATTTGCATCTAGATTAGCATCTACATGCAGCATACAGATCAAAAAACGAACATGGCCTAAATCTTTTAAAACAATTTTAACTACAAACATAAAGAAACATAAAGAACAGTATTCATTCCATGAAGAATTGGTTTAAAGACTTTTTGTGTATTTGCTAACCATAGTATTCATTTGTTTTAACAAAACTTCTTTATAGAAACGTCTTTAATCTATTTATAATCAATTGTTCATGCATGCATATAGAGCGGATAATGTTTGAGGTATAAAAAAATCATTCAATTGAGAGTTGGTTAGTCTTTTTGTGATAAGTTCACAAACTTGCAGAGTCGCTGGAAGTTCCGGGTGCAACACTTCTTCTTACCGTGGCTGCGCCGAATTTCTTCTTCAGAGACGATGTGAGAATGGATGTGTGCATACTCATGAGCCTTAAGTTTATTGAAAAACACACTAAAGCTTGTGGTGGATTCAAGAATTCATTCACTCAGAAGGACAAAATCACTTACACCATTTGTCTTTATCTTCTCTTTGCATATCCTGTTTGTTCCATTCCTCACCTCTTCTACGAACCCAACTCTTCACAGTGACAGAAACGAGAAATTTTGTCTCGATTTTAGTCGATCGTGAATAAAAAGTATTACTTCCTCTGTTTACATTTAATTGTCATTTAGAGAAAATGTATCTGGATGTATTAAACTTAAAACACATCCAGATACATCCAGTTTTTTGCAGGTACGTTTTTCAGAACGACAATTAAATATAAACGGAGAGAGTATATTTTAAAACTTTTTAAAAGGGATTTTCAAGATTAATATATATTGTTGTTAAACATTGATTGTTTGTTGGCAATAGCGTTTGTTTTTATAGTGAATGTATATATATAGTTTTTTTTATGAGTTTACAATTTAAGCATCTATGTATATTTATGATTTTATAGCATTGAATGTATATTTACACTTTATTGAATTTACTATTTAAGCATCAATTTATGAATGTATATTTTCGGTAATTTTTTTGTTCATCGTCAAAATAAACACCAAACACAAAAAGAAACGAGAATTTTCTGTGTGCATTTAAATTTCGCAAAACAAAAAAAAATTATGCACAACTAGAGATGATATAAGGTTCAAAATAAAAAAACTAGAGATGATATATTGATATGTTATGTTTAAAAAGTGTGAATTTTTTTTTCATGTAAACGTTTAGCGTTTTAAACAGTCGAAACCGTTATCTTACTGTAAGTTCACATTTTTTAGAACATTTTGTTTTTGCAACGATTGAAAAAGCTTAGACCACCTCCGATGGAGGTTTTAAAGCAAGTTTTAAAGAATTAAAAAATTAAAAAGATCAAAAAGGAGGAGAGAGATAAAAGAACTGGTTTTTATTTAAAATGTTTTAGAATCTGTTAGAACCTGTTTCTAACCATTTTGCATCATTTGATTGGAGGTGCTTTTAAAAATAAAATAAAATTTTATTAGATAATTTTATTTTTTTATTAAAGAATTAGATAATTTTATTATATTAAAATATTATTAAATTAAAAATAAGAATTTTTTTTTAGAGATTTAGCATTGGAGGTGCTCTTAGAGCAGCTCCATTAGCGTTCTTTAACGGTTTGTTAATGAGTTTCTAAAGAAAAAAATAATAAAAATAAATGTTTAATAGGTTATTAGTTAGCGAAAGTATCTTAGGTAAGAATTTTAAAAACAGATTAAAAACCCATACGTGTCACCGATTTGTTGGATGGGTCTAAAATATAAAAAAGAAAAAAAATTTCCTTCTTTATTTCTCTGTTCCGTTTCATCCGATGAACCCGAGAAAGCGACGATCCAAGCGCCGGCGTTGATGTTGAAGCTCGATTCGCAATCAGGATGAAGATGTCTAGCCTCTTCTCTACATCAATTCGCAATCAGGTTCTCTCTCTCTCGATCTCTCAATCTCAATCTCTCTCTCGATCTCTCAATCTCAATCTCTCTCTCGATCTCTCAATCTCTCTCTCTCGATCTTTCAATCTGAATCTCTCTCCCGATCTCTCAATCTCTCTCCCGATCTCTCAATCTCTCTCTCTCGATCTCTCAATCTCGTCTCTCTCTCGATCTCTCAATCTCTCTCTCTCGATCTCTCAATCTCAATCTCTCTCTCGAGCTCTCTCTCTCTCTCTTGGCCTTTACACGGGTTTCTATAACACACAAAAAAATCTTTGTGTCTGGCTGCTTTGTTTTATTGATTAGCTCAATGATGTAGCTCACGCTACGATAACGCAAAGATCTTATTTAGTCTGAGAATACCTAAGATGCTATGCCTTCTTGAAGTCGTTGAGAACCCTAAGTTCTAGCCGAAAACAAGGGAGAAAGAGTTTAAAAGCTCTGTTTTATAAATCAAATAAGTTGTGATCTTACAAATCAAGGTATCAACTATATATAAGAGAATGATATAAAAACCCTAAAAGTTAAATATGCTATCTCTAATGAGATTAGGTATAAATATAAAACCGACTTAAGCTAATAAAAGGAAAGATGAACATAAAGGAAACCAAAGCCAAATCACAAAAGGAAGTAGAATACACGCTGCATCAGGTCACCCGCTATAGAAAAAGATTCGTCCCTGAATCTTCAAGCTCATCGTAAGGAACAAGGTGCTTCACATGAAAGACGTCTGAAGTCTGAACAACGAACTGTCGGAGGTAGCTGAGCTCGATAGGCGTTAGCATTGATCTTTTCCAAAATTTTCAAAGGTCCTATCTTCCGAGCTTTAAACTTGTTGTATGCACCAGGTGGGAAACGATCCCACGTCAAGACAGCCCAAACTGAGTCACCTACTCGAAACTGAATAGCACGACGATGACGAACCGCCTCAATCTTGTATTTAGCCGAAGAAAGCTGAAGATTGTCAAAAACTTGTGAATGAAGGAACGATAGTTGAGCAACAAAATCAATAGCTTCTCTATGACGTGTCTCATCAAGGGATACACGAAGGTCCACCGGTCCGCATGGCAGCATATCATTAGGAACCTGCTTCAATTCCACCATGTTCAATCAATCTATGATTTCTTCAGGATTTAGGATTCCAGCAAAATCAGGGAGATCCAATTTGAAGCCAGATTCCCAACGCGGAAGAGGATTCATACGTGCAAGTTTGCGTTGCTGGTCATGACGTTCGTCACATTTTTCTTTACGCTGATCATTTATACGTGCATTGTTTGCTTGGCGTTGTCGCTGCTCATGAATAGGAATCGCGAAAAGATTCTCGTGTATACCCTCATCTTTTGAAACATCATCTCTCCTCTCTTGTTGATGATCTCTGTGTTAAGTTACATGAGCTTCCAACTCAAAACCAATTGGCAATGAGTAGATTGGCTCATGCCCCTTATATATTACTTGAGATCCCTTTCAACTTCCGATGTGGGATATATACCCTCTCGAGATGATGTCTCTTGGCCGTTGATCTCGGTATGTTTGGGCATGGATCGACGGACCTTCTTTGGGTCACATATCGATGATGGATCGGGTTGGATTGCGTGGATCGGGCTCTTATACCATGTTAAGTTACATGGGCTTCCAACTCAAAACCAATTGGCTATGAGTGGATTGGCTCATGTCCCTTATATATTACTTATGATCCCTTCCAACTTCCGATGTGGGATATATTCCCTAATACGCCCCCTCGAGATGATGACTCTTGGCCATTGATCTTGGTATGTTTGGGCATGGATCGACGAACCATCTTTGGGTCACAGATCGATGATGGATCGGGTTGGATTGCGTGGATCGGGTTCTCATACTCTGCACCCATAGTGTCGATCATGTGGGTCTTCCAACACCGTAATTAAAATGTTTTCCATTGCGTTCTCCAAAATTCTTGATAATCTTACTGACCCTCCGGGTACGAGAAATACCATCTCTAAATCTTGATAATCATTAACGCTAAGAGACGAAGCGATAAACGTGATAATGAACCCAACAACTGTCTTGAGATGTCTCGCGTTTTTAACACAATACAAGTGATGGTTGGCTCGCTCTAATAACATGACCATGCCAATATTCCTTGGACGCAATGAGTTATGCCCATGCAACTGCATTATGTCTTTAGCCAAAACGACACATAAAATCTTGCTTGATTCGCAAGTAACGTTAGGCCAATAAATAAGTGTCGTGTACGTGACTTTGAAACCCACTTGTGTGCTACGAATAGCTCCTCTTCTCCATGTAGAAACTCTCAATGATAACCCATTTGGTAATAAAATGGAATGATGGAACACGACCCCAATTAAAACTCCCAAAAAGAATATGTCATCCTAGAAATCCATGAAGGCAATACAAAGCCAAGGAATAGAGAGACATGGTTTTACCCATGAATTAAGCCACTTCATAAGCAACATGTGTCGTGCGTTTCGACAAACAGAAAGGTCTTCCTCTGGTATCCATATCCTTCTGGTTTTACAATCATCATCATCAACATCGTCAAAGCGTTTATATTCAATGCCTAACCTCCCCATTTCTTCCACGAGAAGATCCAAAAGACTATAAAGAAAATAAATCTCATGAAGTCGACCAACGTCGTTGCTGCTGCGGTGATTCTCTATTGTTGTCCACTTTGAGTCACCAATGAAGATAATTACATCTCTGGCACTTTTTGTGAGAGAGACGTCTTGCTTCCTTAGCTCTTTAATGTTTGTCTTTACGTGATCTCGTCTCAAAAACTCCATAATAAATACGATGACGAGTACGTGTACCTCTTTAAAATAAATGGAAATCTGAACATGAAGCACATCATGGGGTATACACTCCACCACGATTCCCAGACCAACTTTACCCAAAGACACATCGTTGCAAGCGAATATTAGCAGCCTATCCGAAGTTGAAACAACATAAATCAGACCGTTGTAAGAAAATTGTAGCAGCCTATCCGAAGTTAAAACAACACAAAGCAGCTTTTTTGACTTGAAAGCAACCTCATCCCAACACATATTTGCCATGAAAGAGTAACTGGTACGCCTTTGTGGATTACACACAAATCTGTCTCTCCGATTAAAAGCTTCACAATATAAATCAAGTCGTAACGTGACGGTAATAAAGAACCACACGGTTGAGAACACTTGAATAAAAATCATGAAGACCTCAAGAGCCCACGGTGGCCACATACGCTTTGTGATCCCTTTTTCATTGAATAGAAAAAGTAACCGGCTGTGGTGCAAAATCCAGCCTTCCAAGCCGACTCCAAAAATGAGTAAGGCATCGAAGAAACTTATTAAAGTAGGTTTGTGGACTTGCACAAACTTCACTTCATAAAGTTCCCTGGAACGACCAACATAAAAAACCACACTACTCATGAGACAATTCCACTTGACTTCGTCCATGGACTTCCCTTTATCCACAAACAAAATTTCACGATGGAAGAAATCAAAGAATTGGTGGTAATGATAATTTAATACTTCGGAGAAGGCTTTAAAACTGATTATGGCATTGGAGAAATCCAATACCGTCTTCAGAACAAGCCAACTAATACAACTGCTTGGTCTCACTCGTGAATGAAACCACTTTGTAACCAACTCGTGCTGTGCGTGACAACAAACGCCAAGGTTGTCTTCCATTATCCATACGAGAAGAGCCAAACAAGTGACAGATGATGGCTGAATTACAGAGCCATCAAAAGGAATGTGAGAAACAGAACGAGAGCAAACCAAAACCCAATTACTTGAACCCGTGGCTTCCATCTCTTGAAGCCGAGCAAAAATGCCAACTGAATTTTTCAAAAACCTGCTCATCACAAACTTGTTAATGTAAGCAGCACCAATCGGATCACCGTCATAGATGTTAAAAACCTGGGCATCACGAATCTCTTTGTAGCGATCTTCTTTACTTCTTCGATCACGATCTGGTGGCTCGTTAGTGATATATGTAGCATGATTTGAAAGATAAAAGAATTCACCTTGGTTCCCCTTAGCTATGTACTCCACCACATTACGATAGGATGAAATTCCCATCCAATCTTTTTTCCATGAAGCACAATTCATACGTTGCTTCCCTTGACCCATATATGTATCTTCATCCTCTACGTTGAATTTGGTGAAGGTTTGAACACGTTCTATTGGTGCAAACTTTAAGTATTCCTCCTCTTGAACATCATATTCGTTGTTTATGTCTTGAATTGGATCTTCATCATCATAAACATCAAAAATTGGATCTCCAATAATTTCTCTAAATTTGTCTGAGTTTGAAACCCGATTCCCATTGGGCAACGGGATTTGTACGTGCTTCCTCTTGACAAACTCGTAAAGCACGACAATCGTCATGATGCTCGTCTCTGATGTCATTATCTGCTGCTCGAGGATTATTGTCATGAATAGTAACAGCAAACAGATTTTCTCTCATATCTTCTTTTTTGGATTCGCCATGTCGTGATCTGTTCTCTTGATGCTCGTGGCGTCCATGGTACCGTTCATGCTGATCCTCCAACACCGTGGTCAATGCGTTTTCCACAGCTGCCTTCAAAGCATCATGAAGTCCAATAGTAAAAAAATCCAACGTATGTCGGAAAAATTGTCTTCTATGTTCTCCGTCGTTGGCTTTCTAGATGCCATAACGAACAAGGATCGTGTTCTAGTTAAGAAACTAAAACTGCTGGATTCTGATACCAACTGATATAGCTCACGCTACGATAACGCAAAGATTTTATTTAGTCTGAGAATACCTAAGATGCTATGCCTTCTTGAAGTCGTTGAGAACCCAAAGTTCTAGCCGAAAACAAGGGAGAAAGAGTTTAAAAGCTCTGTTTTATAAATCAAATAAGTTGTGACCTTACAAATCAAGGTATCAACTATATATAAGAGAATGATATAAAAACCCTATAAGTTAAATATGCTATCTCTAATGAGATTAGGTATAAATATAAAACCGACTTAAGCTAATAAAAGGAAAAGATGAACATAAAGGAAACCAAAGCCAAATCACAAAAGGAAGTAGAATACACGCTGCATCACTCAAGGCTTTAACTGTTTCTCTTAAGGCACTCAAGTTAGCAGGTGTTGAAGACAAACAAGAGAATAATGAATGCTCCGATCATTGGTGAGCTCGATTCCCAGTTTCTGCTTCCTTTCTCAGTGTTATTCAACACTAGTGATTAATTCATTCACTTTATGGGGTGTATTTTTCTCTGTGTAGATCCATTGCAAGGAGATTTTCCGGAGGTGATAGATGAATTTTTGGAGCACGGGGTCATCAAGTGTGTTGCTTTTAATCACCGTGGTTCTCTTCTCGCAGGTAAATTGTTCCCAATTGCAGCTCCTGTTTCTTCTTTCTTCTCCTTTTTAGCCTGCGATTTCTCGTTAACTATGAATTTGGTTTGTTTAGGCTACTTTTGAATTTTTATTTCCTGTACAGACATTGATGTATCTTGCATTGTTGATTTGTTAGCTGGATGTGCGGATGGCGGCTGTTTAAGGAGGCTCACCTGACATTCTTAGAGGTTTAAGGAGGCTCTTTTCCTCCACGCACATGGCAGTGACATTGAGGTAATCCAGATGAATGAAGTGTTTAAGTTCTGTTGATATCTTGCTTGAGTGTGACTATTTCATATCATCTATATTACTAGAAGTTATTAAGCAAGCACCAGCCTTGGTGTTAGCATTGAAAAAGAAGATGAGATGCATTGCCTTGTAAGCTACTCTCTGTCACTCTCTCTCTCATATATATCCATGTTCCACCATGATCTCTCAGAGTTCTACAGAAATTCTTTGGGCCTTTGTGACTTTCTAATTTCTGTATGCAGATTTCTTGGTACTTTCCAGCCTGAACAAGAAAGGCAGGCGGTTTGGGAGATGATGAGTTGTGCGATTACCGAAACAAGTTTAACTTTGCTGAATATCTATGTCTTGGATCAGAGTTTCAGAACCAAGCTAACAATGTGGTGCAAGGAAACGAGGATATGGATTCCTCTACTGTGGTGATTGATGTTGAGAATATGAGGAAGAAGACCGTGAATGGAGTAACGGTGTGTTCTTCTATACCAAAGACTTGGGATTATGATATTGATGTTATTAGGTGTAAATCTGTAGCTATATAAAATGTTTAACACTATTTTGCTCTTGGCCCAATATACCAGATTGATTCTTGCAAACAACATATGCTGTTTCTATTCCTAATGTAAAATCACAATACTTTCATTAAGATTTACATAACAACATAACCCAAATCCAAACCTCAAAAGCTTTGGTTCTTGATTGCTCTATCTAGGAGCCAACTACAATTTTTTTTAAGAACCCCATTAGGTTTTACCAATGGAAGATCAAAAAACTAAAATCAAATATATGGGTTCTTAAAAGAGGAAAGAAGAAAATTTATATTAAAACATGTTTAAAAAACCCATATGGGTATCTACCAATGGAGATGGTCTTACATTGTTATAACAACAATGGAGCACACACATTACGCAGACGTTTTACGGTTCAAGAAGTTAACTACTTGCCGTTTCTCGAGTTATTAGAAAAAACCACGATCAGTGGGTGATAAGAAGTTCTTCAACAAATGCTAAATTCCTAACAATTACGCACGATCATGTATCTCAAAATTTCCTTTTGCTTCCAGAATAGCTCGTTTTTTTCTGCAAAAACAATCTAAAACTTATAAAGACTCGATAAAGATTAAACCCCACTTTATCATAATACAATCTAATTTAGAAAAGAAAATTGATAGAATCTAGTTTATTAATAGTTTCAATTAATGTCCTACTATCTACGATAGTCTGTTATTTGTTTCAATCAAGTACGTTCATCTTGTCTGCCACTTTCCTTAGCTAGAATTTAAGAATAGTTTATTTCACGGCGCTGTTTACGTCTACCATGTTTGCCACTTTTCATATGTTTAACCATGCATCTACTAAATAATTGTCTTCTGATTTTATCATGTGAAGTTCAAGGACGTGGATGTACAGCACTGATTTGATGATATATCAAGTTCAAATCAGTGTTTCTCATATTGGATTTTTAATTGGATAGTATATAAAACTAATATCTGTGAAAACTATGTTTGCTTTAGCAAAAAAATAATTTTGAAAACATTTTTTCGTTTTCAACTTATATAAAACAAAAACTAACGCTTTAAATATTTTAGGGTAAATTACTAAAAATGACCTAAAACTTGGTTCTTTTTCCAAAACTAGATCTCCTATTGCATGTTTGGCAAAAGTGATCCACAAGGATAGTGAAATTACAACCATCACCCTTATAACAAAAAAAAAACGTTCACGATAATGACGATTTTACCTTAGAGAAGTCTACTACGAGAGAATAGACTTCTTAAGTAGACTTCTTGACTTCTCCAAAAAGTCTACTTTCTTCTTAATTTTATTTCTAAAGTAGACTTCTCACATGTGACTTATACTGCAGAGTAGACTTCTCGAGTAAACTTCTCGAGTAGACTTCTCTCAAATAATTTTCTTACAATTAATTAAAAAAATTATAAAAAATTAATTCTATAAAAAACTTTGATAAAAAACCAAAACATATACATTTTCCATCTATTAAAAATAAAATTTCAAAAAATTGAATTAATTTAAATCAACATAGCCAAATTAGGTTAGAAACCAATGCATCTAGAGAAGTCTACTAGAGAAGTCTACTAAATCACTAAATATCAAATTTTAATGATAAAAATTATAAATAAAAAAAATTGGTAAAAAAAATTATGAACACAATTAAAATATAGACAATTGGCATCTATATAAAATAAAATTTCATGAATATGAATCAATTTATGAGTTTCATGAGTATTCAGTTTAAAAGTGTTAGGGTTAAGGTTTAAAGTATAGGGTATAAGGGTGTAATTGTTAGGATAAGAAAAAAAATTATATGAATTCATAATTTATGGATTGGTTAATGATTTAGCATTGATATCTTTATTATTTTAACTGTAAATTGTGAATATGTTAAGTAAATTAATGTTTTGATATAAGTTTTAATCGAAAATATTTTATTTAGGGTTTAGGGTAAGTAGACTTCTCGAGTAGACTTCTCGAGTAGACTTCTCTCGAATAGAATTATACTACACAGTAGCCTTTTCTAATAGACTTCTCGAGTATAGTATACTTCTAAAGTAAACTTCACTTGTGTGACTTATACTGCAGAGTATACTTCGCAAGTAGACTTCTCGAGTAGACTTCTCTCAAATAATTTCATGAGAATTAATTAAAACAAAATTATAAACAATTAATTTTATAAAAAAACTTAGATAAATAACCAAAACATATACATTTTCCATCTATTAAAAATAAAATTTCAAAAAAATGGATCAATTTAAATCAACATAGCCAAATTAGGTTAAAAACCAATACATCTAGAGAAGTGTATTAGAGAAGTGTACTAGAGAAGTCTACTAAATAACTAAATCTTAAATTTTAATAATTAAAATTATAAAAAATAATTTGATAAAAAATATTATGAACGAAATTAAACATGGACAATTGACATCTATATAAAATAAAATTTCATGAATTAAATCACTTTATATAGTTTAAAAGGGTTAGGGTTGAGGTTTAAAGTATAGGGTATAAGGGTGTAATTTTTAGGGTAAGAAATTTTATTATATGAATTCATAGTTTTTGGTTCGGTAGATGATATAACGTTGATATTTTTGTTCTTTTAACTGTAATTTGTGAATATGTTAAGGTAAATTAATGTTTTGATATAATTTATAATCGAAAATATTATATTTAGGATTTAGGTAAGTAGACTTCTCGAGTAGACTTCTCCAGTTCACTTCATAGAAAATCATAGCGGGAAATAGAATTTTTTTTAATAAATTGGGCGGGAACGGGTAATTGATTAATTAAATCGGTTAAGTAGACTTCTCTCTTGTACACTTATATTAAACGTAGACTTCTCTAATAGACTTCTCGAGTAGACTTCTCGGGTAGACTTCTATCGGCTAGACTTATATAAGGAGTACACTTCTCCTGTAGTCTTCTCGAGTAGACCGAAAAACACTTCGGTTGAACCGAGCAATTTTATTAACCCATGATTAAGCGTGCTATATATATTTAATTTTACCATTTGTGCATTTACTTTTTATCGGACAAAACCCTAGTTTCTCTGAAAGAGAGATTTTCGCCATTTCTGTCGCCGTCGCCACTGTCGTTGTCGTCGTCGCCATCGCCGTCGATGTCGCCATACAGTGGTAATCTTTGTTCCGCTCTCTCACTTCTCTCACTTATCTCACTTTTCATCTGTATATATACCTTAATCGAATTCGTTTATCTCTTCTCATCACTGCCGCTTTTTTGCTCGTCGCCTCGCCCCTGCTGGATGTTTCTTCACTGTCGTCGCCGGTGGTAATTCTATCCTCCTTTCTCTTTGTCAGGCATATGTTAGATTCAAATTTTTGTATTTTGTTATCATCGCCGCAAATTTTGAAATTTCTGTTTGGATTTACAGATCTCTGCGATGCCATTGGTTGCCTCCTCCGGATTTCAGTGATTATAGTGTTCTCGAAGGTAATTATACGGCTCCTTTGGTCAGATTAAGTATAACTAGTGGTTTATTTCAGACTTCATATCAGACTTCTCAAGTAGGCTTGTAAAGTAGACTTCTTTATGAAGTAGAATTCTGTATGAAGTAGACTTCTTTATGAAGTAGACTTCTTTATGAAGTAGAATTATGTATGATTAGACTTTTCTCGAGTAGAATTCTCTCGAGTAGACTTCTCGAGTAAACTTCTCGAGTAGACTTCTCGAGTATACTTCTCGAGTATACTTCTCGAGTACACTTCTTTAGTAAACTTCTCGAGTAGACTTCTGAATTAGACTTCTGAACTAGACTTGTGGGTTTTGCAGGATGGAGAAGGCCATGTTTCCAAGGAGATTATACACAAAGGGTGAGGAGCCACAGTTTGGCAAAAGTATAAGCTACTACAGCAACAATAGTAAGCTGATTCCGGCATTGGAAGAAGTACTAGAAGAAGATGAATGGGAAGAGCTTTTGGACTCGCAACTGGGTATTTTTCTGAAGTTCTACAAATTAAAATTTGGCTGGGTATCGAGGGTGGTTCAGTATATACTCGGTTTTCAGCTGGTTTGCAAGAAAAAGTACGAGATATGGAGTCTGGTAGATGCAAACCCCTTGAGGTTTTCACTGAATGAGTTTAAAGACCTCACTGGTCTCAACTGCGAGTATGTTCCGGCACTGGAGGATCAAGAAGTTACCCCGTGAGATGAACGTTTTTTTTTGGGAGAAGCTTGGCGTCAGTGTAGATGTTGGTCCGAGCGTTAACGATCTTACAGAAGCGTGTAAGCATGCTGGGGACTGGACAAGGGATAATAGGATTAGGTTAGGATTTTTATCCATCTACGATGGATTCATTGAGGCAAAGAAAAGTGATTCACCCACACGGGTGGACTATGCAAGGCTAGTCATGGATGTCGGGTCATTTGCAAATTATCTGTGGGGAAGAGTGGCTTTCAAGTTCCTCATAGAGTCTGTCAAAAAAGCGGATTTGACAAAGACATGTTGGATTTATGGGTTTGCTGAAGTGCTCCAGGTTTGGGCGTATTATGACATGCCAGATTTCAGACCCGATTTTGGGAATCCGCTTCCCAACAACCCAACTCCACCGGTGCTGGCTTACGGCGGTTGTCGAGAATGAAAATACATCAAAGAGGCTATGCTCAAACATGTAATTTATATTTGTAGATTTCTTTGAATAGTTCTTTGTGTAGACCTCGGTAAAATATATATCTCAATTGTTTGCAGCTTAGTTTCAGCAACTTTACTCTGAAGGAACGGGAAGAGATGTTCCCTATTTGGGATGATGAGGTAGTTGATCATCTGATCGACAACATTATCAAAGCCATATTTGGGGAGCTGGGTGAGGGTAAATGGAACTGGAAGTCCAGTGATTGGCGGACCAAAGGTGTTAAGGAGTCGAACGTCGTGAAGTTAGAGGACACAAAGGGCCAAAAAAGAGGCGTTCATTCTGACGATGAAAGTCGGAAGAAGACTTGTCCAGCCCCTCCTCCTGCCATAGACGGTGATGTTTTTAAGAAACTAGTCGAGATGATGAAACAACATGTCTCGACATGTTTCACGAGATTGGCTGGGGATATGAAGGATGGGTTTGCGGCGTGCGATACAAAGCTTGACATCTTGACTGAGAAGGTTGCCGCTGTGGACCAAACTATTGCCAAGCTTAAGGAGGCAAGGAATGAGGAGCAGGTCAAGTCCAGCGCTGGTCGGGTTAGTTCTGATCCCTCTCCCAATACAACTAAAAAGACCTTTAAGACAAATAAGCCTGCTAGGCCTTCTTTGACTCCAATCGTTACTAAGATTACTAGGGCAAGATTGAGGGCAAAGAAGTCTGAAAAGTATACTGCTTGTGACGAATCATGTTGTATTTTAAGATGATTTAAATTGTGTGTACCCTTTGATTTCCGACTCCATGTTTACTTAAACAATTTCAAATTAATAAAAAAAGTTCAATTTCCACATGTTTGTTCTTGTCATTGACATCTATCATGCATTATTTCAGAAAAAACAAGCAGGTCCATGTGAGAGTGTAAACTGTGCCCAAGATGTAGAACCAAGTGTCATCTATGTAGGGAGGGGCAAACCATCACAGAAGGATGTGAATGATCGGTTAATGAAACAATGGTCTAAGAAGAAGGCCACAAGAATTGTGGCACGAGCCAAGGTCGACAACAACTTAAGGAGGGAAGTAGCACCCCAAACGTAATCAAAACTAAGAAGGCAAATGTAGGTGGTGGATATGATCTTTTTGCTCCCGTTGATGCCTTGAAGAATAAGGCTCTAAATGACTTGCTGAAACATCTATCGTAAGTTGTCACTATCGAAACAAGATTTATAAATTGATCAGTATTGGTCTATATAGCCTGAGTATTGTGTGCTCATTATGCCTGCCGTGGCTGGCCGGCTCACGACTCGAAGAAGAATCCAATAAACGACTGGTGGTGGCTGCTGAGGACTCCACAGAAATGGCTTGTAGACACGGTAAGACTTCTCTAGGATAGACGTATATAAGGAGTAGACTTCTCAAGTAGACTTCTCTAGTGGACTTCTCGTGGACAGAATTATATAAGGAGTAGACTTCTCAAATAGACTTCTCGTGGATAGACTTATATAAGGAGTAGACTTCTCGAGTAGACTTTCCGAGTAGACTTCTCGTGGATAGACTTATATAAAGAGTAGACTTCCCGAGTAGACTTCTTGCGGATAGACTTATATAAGGAGTAGACTTTCCGAGTAGACTTCATTTTCATACTTTGCTGACTTCTCTATTTCTCAATGTAGCACATGGATGCCGGCTTCAAACTCCTAAGATATCGCTTTACGAAACATCTGGAATGGTTTATGATTGATCGTATATGCTTCCTTGATACTCTTTTCGGCATGATGTGGAATAATTTCAAGTACGCTGATTTTTGTGCCACCAACCGAATCCCGATGGCTCAGGTAGAATGTTACCGCCTGGTGCCTTTGATTATTACAACGGTGAGGCACCGGTGTACTACAGAACGGACAAGACATGGGGGATCGATATCAATGACATATACCTGTCCTTCAATGTAAAACATGATCATTGGGTTGCTCTGTGTATCTCAATACCTAATCGGTACGTTATCATTTGGGACAGTCTTCTTGGTCATGCTAACGATGAAGAATTAGCGAAAGGAGTTGAGCCTATTGCAGTCATGATGCCTTATCTCCTTCGAGAAATGGCTCCCCAAGAAGAGAAAGATAAGTTCCCTTATAGAGCTTTCACGCACACACGGGTAGACGGAGATTGGGTGCCACAACAAAAGATCGGTGGTGATTGTGGAGTTTTTTGCCTGAAGTTTATTGAATATCATGCTCTTGGACTGTCATTTCCTTCAACATTGTGTCTAGCCAACATGAAAGTTCATAGACAGAAAGTTGCGATTGACTTATTCCATGAGATCGACTGCCAAGGACCATCTGAAGACCGCGAGTAAACGGATTTAGACATATATGAAGGTACTTGATTTTCTGATAGTTGATACTCTTTTGTAACAAACTAGTTATGGTGGTGAAGGTTTTGTACCCCACTTTTAATCTTTTGTAAATGTTGATGTGGTTTGAAAGTTTTTATTGTAACCCATCAGTTAATATATAACAACGATTGTGTTGTTTCTCACATAACTTCTCAGTCTAGTGGACTTCTTATGTATTACATAACCTGAAGGTGAATCAGAGGAACATTACAATACAAAGTAGACTTCTCGACATGAGACTTATAATACAAAGTAGACTTCCCAAGTAAACTTCTCGAATAGACTTCTCGACATGAGATTTATAATACAAAGTAGACTTCCCGAGTAAACTTCTCGACATGAGACTTATAATACAAAGTAGACTTCCCGAGTAGAGTTCTCGAGTAGACTTCTAAAGTAGACTTCTCGACATGAGACTTATAATACAAAGTATACTTCCCGAGTAGATTTCTCGAGTAGACTTCTCGACACGAGACTTATAATACAAAATAGACTTTCCGAGTAGACTTCTCGAGTAGACTTCTAAAGTAGACTTCTCGACATAAGACTTATTATACAAAGTAGACTTCCCGAGTAGAGATTAATTTACACAATGGGGGCGAGTATGGCCATGTTGCTTGCACTTTGAGCAACTGTATTTCTTGTGCATCTTCCTCGGTCTTGTGCCTCTCTTCTTTGACATTTCTAGCCAAGTTTTCCACCTCGACTTTTTCTTTCTTCCAGGAGCAATCTTCATGACCGGAACACTACATGGTTCTTCTTTCTTGACTTCGTTTTCATCAGAAATCGGGGGGTTAATGGGATGGAAGTACGCAGCATATAATGACTCCTTCGAGTAAGATGGACACACAATTAATGACAGTTGCACGTTGGCCTCTGCTGCGGCTGCAATGACATGTGAACAAGGGATTTTCTCAACATCATACACACCACACGAACACTTCCGTTGTTCCAAATCAACAATACAATCTCGTGCTCCACCCTTAACGCCAGCCATCTATGCGTTCTAGTTTCAAATTTTTAGCATAATGATCTCGAGTTACCAATAGATATTCGACCTCCCGAGCTTCTCTCTAATAAACTCCAGCAAAAATGTGATGGAAAATCCTTTAGCTTGCTTAACAGCCACATTGATCGATGTTGCTAGTCTTTATGTTGTACCTGTCTCCAAAGAACTGAACTCGTGACCATAACCTCGGGTCCGCATCCTGCAAATATTGAGCAAGTTCGGGGTTTACATCTCGGATTGCATCCATGTATCGGTTATAATCGTAAGACGTATGAGCGTATGCAGCCCCTTTCACCAAGTACATGAGTTGCTTCCCGTGAAATTTTGTCACTATGTTTTGCTGAAGATGATAGTAACATATGCCCCGTGTTGCCGATAGTATCACATTCCTACATGCATCAGCGATGGAGTCGTGCCGATCAGAAAATATGACAGCGGATACTGATCTGAGAAACATTTACTCAATTTGGTGAAAAACCAATTCCATGAAGCATTACACTCAGAATCCATAACTGCAAAAGCCAAAGGAAATATCTGAAAGTTACCATCCTGTCTGGCTGCCACTAGCAAAACACCTTCATACTTCCCATTTAGATGAGTCCCATCCACAACAATCACTCGCATCAAGTAATAAAAACCAGCTATGGAATCTTCAAAAGAAATAAATAGGTACTTAAACTGATTCTTCTCATCGCATACAAGGTCGGTGACACTTTCCAGATTGGCTCTGTCAATTTGACGCAAATAAGAAGGCAGCTTTGCATATCCATCTTATGTTGTTTCCCTCACCAATTGTTGGGCATATATCAAAGCTCGATAAGATGTGGTGTAACCGAGATTGAGACCGAACATCACCTTCATAGAATCTTTGATATGCTTTGGCACAATTCCATCGATTATGCCAACCCGCTCTATAAACAGAGCTTCAACGTACTTGGGTGTACAACGTCTACGGTGAGTTGATCGGTATAACACAGAACAAGTATGATCCTCTAGATACTTTGTCACCCAGAAGGTGTTTGCTTTGTTCTTCACACCCGCTCTAAGCTTCCATGTGCATCCTTTGACAGAACATTTTGCTACAAACAGAATCTTCGTAAACTTATATACATTAAAAGCAAATCTTCTCATCACTGCCACCAATCTCAACTCTGATACAAGCTTGTCCTTGCTAGAGAAACTCTGACCAACAAATATATTAGAGGACCAAGTAGCATTGGATCGATCAAAACCACCACAACGCTCTTTCAAACCCTCAACAACAAAAGACATATCAGTTTCATCCTCATCTTTAACTTTTCTGTACTCACTGTAATCCACACCTGACTCATCCAACTCATCTTTCACTTTAACATTCGGATTATCAGCTTCATCCTCATCTTTAGCGTTTTCACCCCATTCTTCTTCATCGTCTTCATCCCACTCTTCTTCATCATCAGAGCAGAGATTCGAATGTCCACCTACATCAGCATTCTCATGGTCTATTATCCTACTCGAAACGCAAATATGTACACCATGCATCCCACTCAACTCAATCAAGCTGTGAACGTGTCTATCATTTCTGACATATATAGGCGGAGAATCAGGAGGCATTTGTTGAAGCATCAGAGGTGGTAATGGATAGGATAACTCCACAAACTTTGTTTCTGTTTCCAGCATATAATCTTCTTGTGTCATTTCAAGAAGCTCATATAATCTTCTTGTGCCATTTCAAGAAGCTCACCACGTGTGCAACCATCTCTCAAGAAAAACATTCGCCCTCCTTTGCTATTATCCACCTCAAAATGCCACAATGATTCTTTCCTCACCCATTCTCCATAAGCCGCTGGTATGTGAGTCATTCTCTGTAAGAAAACAAAATCCAAACCACATTAGAAATAAACATTGAAAAAGTAGACTTCTCGTTTAACTTAGAGAAATCTACTACTAATATGCTAAATGTCTAATGACAGAAGAAAAATAATTAAAGCTCAAATATATTAAAAAAACATATAAAATTCATACATAAGAAAGCCAAATAAATAACACAAACTCAAGAGTCAAAGAATAATTTTTATTTTTCATAAATTACAGATTAAAGAATTTTATAAGAAAATTAAAACAGTAGACTTCATCTGATGTCCGCAGAAGTCTACTAAGTAGATTTCTTGGAGAAGTCTACGACTAATAAACTAAGTAGTTTGTAAAATATAAAACCTGATTCCACCATCTCTATTAACTATAAACACGTATAACTGATATAGAGGCAATAACACTTACTAATACAAGCTCATGACCAAGAAAATCTTAAAAATTCATTTTATATTTGATAAAAAGCGTTTTTAAAAAATATGGAAAGTAGACTTCAAAGACGGTTAAAGAAGTCTACTAACGGTAGATTCGTCAAGAAAAGTAGACTTCTTCAGAGAAGTCTACTCGAAACAGTAGACTTCTCCCAGGTCAGTTTTTCAATTTCCAAAAGATGAGTAGACTTCTCCTCAGAAAGTAGACTTCTCCAGAGAAGTCTACTTTTGGAGTACACTTCTTTCAGGTCTTTTTGCAATTGACCAAACTTTGACTTTTTTTAGTAGACTTCTCCGAGATAGTAGACTTCTCAGAGAAGTCTACTCCTAAAAGTAGACTTCATATAGGTCACTTTTGGAATTGACCAAGTTTTACTTTTGGAGTAGACTTCTTGAACCATGGAGAAGTCCACTATCGGTTAATTTTGGGGTTGACCAAACATTGAATTAATTAAAAAGTAGACTTCTTATGAGGCCAAAAGAAGTCTACTTTTTAATTCAACTTTTCGTCACCCTAAAAAAGCCGAGGTGACTTCTCTAGCTGTATACTACAAAAAGTCAAAGTTTGGTCAATTGCAAAAGTGACATGTATGAAGTCTACTTTTAGGAGTAGACTTCTCGGAGAAGTATACTCCAAAAAAGTCAAAGTTTGGTAAATTGCAAAAATGACTTGCTTTGAAAGAAGTATACTCGAGAAGTCTACTCCATTTTTTTGTTCTCAAAGGAAATGGAGTAGACTTCATCTGACCTGGAGAAGTCTACTTTGTTCATGCGGTCAATTACAAAACTAACCTTTCCGTTGACTAGTAGACTTTTTGAAGGCCAGATGAAGTCTACTTTCGCAGCACAAATCTGGAAAACACGAAATTCTACTGAAAAATTGACTTACCACTCGTCTTTAGCTTCTTTTCTAGCTGATATCTTTGATTCTTGCAACCACCAAGAAGCCCAATCGCAATGAACGACCAATTCAGCGGATATAGCAAGATCTAAGAGCTTTAATTTTTTAATAGCTAAATTATAGAGTTTTTGGGAAGAAAATAGAGAGAAAATGGAGAGAAAATGGAAGAATAGAAGCATAAGCCAAGAGACAATGAGCTATTCAAGCTCAAAAATGGGTTTGTGGTGCAATTAAAGCTTCAAATTGGTTGAAAATAGTGGTTGGGTAAATTGATGATGATGGCATTTTCGTGAATAAGTGAGAAATATGAGGATTATTTGGTCAATTGAATTTTTGAAAATTAAAGAAATTAATTTGAATCAATGGCAATTTCGTAAATAATTGAAAATGAGAAAGATGATTTGGAAAAAAAATAGTTATTGTTGAAATGAGAAATTTGGTGGGTTAAATTTGCAATTGACCTCAATTTTTAAGTTAATTTTGCAAACATCTCAATATTTTAATCCTTATGTAGATTTTAGTTTAGTTCACACAATATTCTCTTTTGGACCTCAATAATAAATAAAATTATGAACTTTTTTATATAGTATCCTTTCTTTTCAATATTCAATAAAATTATGAACTTTATATGACCCGAACGAATAATTGATATTTTCTTATATAACCAAATAATGAGGAAGATCTTGATGGATTCGGAAAAAAAGAAAGAAATGGGCCAAGACAACCTTACATCATTGATGATTGAAAAACGTTGATCCTAAAGCTACAATGGGAAGTTTCATGGTAATGTCAAGTCCAAGCTTTCTCCATTGAATCTTAACAACAAAACAACAATTGAATCCGACAAAATAAAAAAGGAATCCTTTAGAACACACAAATAAACAAACATATAAATACAAAAAAAATAATTAATAACCATCAAATCGTACGGATTATTCAAATAACCAATGAATATACAAATAATATCTTAAACGTATTCGTATAGAGGTTGGAAGGTTTCATGTAGTTACCTTTGTACTACATGAACGCAAGTAAAGATCAAATGGGTTAAAAAAAAAATATTACGCCGACATATTATAGAAAGCTCTCACTTTGGTTACAACAGCAAGAGAGCACACACATTACGCCAACATTTAAAGTTCAAGAAGTGAACTTCTTGCCGTTTTCTCTGAGTCAACTGGAGAAAACCACGGCGTTCGTAGAGCATTGTCTTCCTACAATGAGGAGACAGAACCTATGTTGAGAAACCTACAAAGAGCTTCAAAGCGCAATCTCAACCAATAAAGAGAAGCTATATCACACGTTGGATGACAAATTTTCTTCACATGTTCGATGGTTCTCTCTCCAACTAACACGTGATTATTGCAACCATATTGAGGTGACTACATAATTAATGGTAATTATGGAACCTGGTGGTTGGTTACTAGTTACAAATTACAACCACCATCTGTAATCATTTAATTAAGTTTGGTTTCAAGTAATTCTTTGTATCTAATGGCAGTCCTTCACTTAATACGAAATTTCTTCATCAAAACAAAAAAAAACTCTAGCATATAAACTTAGAAGTGAACAATTCTTTTTTTTTTTTTTTTTGAACTTTGAAAATGAACATTTCTTAAAAATAAGAATGTTGTAGCAACTATCAAACTCATAACAAACTAGTATAACGCTGGTTAGCAGTGATTACTTATATATATATATATATATATTTCAAATATTAATATATCTATATATGTGTACTGTATACATGTATATACATTATACATATATACAACTTAACATATGTACTGATCATATCATATCACACGTACATTTCACATATCATTTATATATGTTACTATGTACGTACATAGTATGCCACAATATAGGTGTCAAAACACAAATACCAAATCGATACATGTACACATACATGAAATTAATATCAACCATAATGATTCTTCTTATTCCGTACACGGTTCACCTGCATTGATTTAGTACTGAATCTCTACACAACACTAAAACGTCCATAGAGGTTTTCTTTATTTAAACTCACCAAAAATTGTAGCGGTACTCCAACACTTGAGAGGCAGCGCATCCACGATGAGCTCCATGTGGAACGTTG
Organism: Alliaria petiolata; assembly: GCA_020283515.1. NCBI lineage: Eukaryota > Viridiplantae > Streptophyta > Magnoliopsida > Brassicales > Brassicaceae > Alliaria > Alliaria petiolata. The sequence goes on from JAHZTW010000003.1 coordinate 93,020,780, forward strand.
CAATGTTGATTATAGCCTTAGTGGTTGTGAAGGTCACCCATTGGCTTTACCGATGGTCAAACCCTAACTGTAATGGCAAGTTACCACCGGGATCAATGGGTTTTCTGATCATCGGAGAGACAATCGACTTCTTTAAGCCTTCTGGATTCAACGATATCCCACCCTTTCTGAAGAAGAGGGTGATAAGGTTATATTTCAATCCCTCTATAGTAATAATATATACATTCTTCTTTTTTTTGTGTATATATGTAAGTAAGTTTGTGTTTGCATGATTCCTTCTAGATACGGGCCGTTGTTTCGGACAAACATTTTTGGTTCCAAAACAGTGGTTTCAACGGACCCAGATGTGAACTTCCAGATTTTCCGGCAAGAGAACACGTCTTTCGAGCAAGGTTATCCGGACATACTTGTCACGGTATTTGGAAAAGATAATTTGTTCTTGAATGGATTGAACATGCACAAGTACCTCAAAGCAATCACTATGCAACTTGTTGGCTCCGAGGGTTTGAAGCAAACAATGATAGGAAACATGGACAAAGCGATCCACGACCATTTAATTAGATTGAAGGCTAGCCAGATGAGCTTTGATGTTAGGAAAGAAGTTGAAAATGTAAGTTAACACATCTTCGTTTAAATATTGACCAATTTTAGTTCGAATTAATTAAAAAAATTCCTTAATTTTTCAGTTGGTAGTAACGTACATGACACCAAAGCTGATAAGTAACCTCAAACCAGAGACTCAATCCAAGCTTTTGGATAATTTAAAGGCCTTTAATCTTGATTGGTTTCAGTCCTTCTTTAGTCTCTCTACTTGGAAAACTCTCATCAAAGTCATGAAGGTGACTTAAAAACATCTTTTTTTTTATCTTTAGTTTCTAGTAGCACATGTTTTCCCTACTAATTGCTTGTTGTATCCAGTCACGCGGAGAAGCCATCCAGGTGATGAAAGACGTTCTCAGGAGGAGGAAAGAGTCGAAAGAGAAGGAAAACGACTTCCTCAACACTATGCTAGAAGAAATGGAGAAAGACGGTAGCATTTTCGACGAAGGATCGGCTATAAACCTCATCTTCCTTCTTTCGTTCGCCAGTAGAGAAGGTACCTCTGGTTGTACTGCGTTGGCCGTGAAATTCATATCCAAAAACCCAAAAGTCCTTGCAGAGCTCAAGGTAATATATATACACATATCTTAACTTTGGTTCTATTCATCGATTTATGAACAAGCTTGGATTAAGTATTAGAGTTCACATAGACATATATAATGTGGCACAGCGTGAGCATAAGTCAATCCTTGAGAACAGAAAAGATAAGGAAGCTGGAGTTAGCTGGGAAGAATACAAATACAACATGACTTTCACCAACATGGTAAACCTCATTTATATATGTGGATCTTCCGGATTTTCCCCTAGATAATAGAATACTCACAAGCTCTGAATATATGACATTAATCTTTAGGTTATCAATGAGTCGCTTCGCTTGACAAACACGACCCCATTATTGTTTCGAAAGGCGGTCAACGATGTTGAGATCAAAGGTACTACTTAAAAATTATACTAGATTTCTGACTCGCGCGGACTTGAGCTCATTTTATATTATTCTAGTTTTAGCATCTTAACGTAACGTGACCGTATTATGAGTTTTGAAAATGTTGGACTATATATAGTGGCAATGGTAAAACTAATCAAGAAGTTTTCATTCTCGGCAGGATATACAATTCCGGCGGGTTGGGTTGTGGCGGTTGCACCTTCAGTGGTTCATTATGATCCTTTAATCTATGAGAACCCATTTGAGTTTAATCCATGGAGATGGGAGGTCTTATACACACTTACTCTAATTTCAGCTGTTTTTTTTTGTTTTCCTCTCTATCATCTAATGTAACATATTAGTGGGATTTATTTGGTTGTCAGGGAAAAGAACTAATTTCGGGATCCAAAACGTTCATGGCGTTTGGAGGTGGAGCGAGATTGTGCATAGGTGCACAGTTTGCACGGCTTCAGATCGCAATATTTCTTCATCATCTTGTCACCTATTATGATTTCTCATTGGTCCAAGACTGTGAGGTCACTCGTACACCATTCCTTCAATTCACCAAGGGCCTGCTTATAAACATTTCCTGAAGGTTCCAAGTCTCAATAAATCAGATTACTTAGTATATGCAACAATAGTAGTTCCCAACAATGCTCTTTATAATTTTTAAAAGGTATCTTATCTATCTATCTATCTATCTACATATGATCTGATTGAATGATGAGTTCAACTTCAACCACATTTCTTGGAGACTATACTATTTCTTGGATTGATTATAATTAATTCCAAGAAGAAGCATGTGTCATTATTCACATTCTTTGTGAAGCAACAATACACATTCTTTGGAAGCAACAATACACATTCTTTGTGAAGCAACAATACCCAAGAAACAAGTTCGTGTTCGTGTTCCACAAGAAGTCTTCTCCAATTAAGAAACTAGTTCTTCTATTCTTCATTACTGAGCCTCTCCGGTTCAATTTTTATATTTTGGATTTGGTTCTCTTGATCGAACCGGTCGGTTCGCATCAAGTTTCTTAGCATTATTGGATTGTAATTGTGGAATTTTATTCTTAAGACTTTTCAACTATGGATGACGAGATGATATGTAAGAAAATAATATTAGCCATACATGAGTCCGTGACAATGACATAATCATAAACAAAACACAACGTCAGATTTGAATTTCAAGAAAGAAGACCACAACGAAGAAGACTTATTCTTCTTGTTCTGTTTATCCTTATTATAACTCTGAGTTCTGCTTTGTTTATGTATTGTATTTTGCAATTTTTTTGGAAATAATGGAAAAGTTTGAGTATCTGAATGAGCTCCAAGTTGTTGTAGAAAAGCTGATCCACAGCTATGGATTCTTAGTTATGTTCATGTCGTTCCTACAATGGGTCGCGTTCTTCGCTGCAGTGTAAGTCATCTTTTCTTGTCTAAAACATTTTGATATATGTATAAGCCCTTTAATTAGTTTGTTTAAAATGTTTTGATCTCTCAGTAATATATATTACTTGTTCTTTTGGATCAAAGTCTTGTGATGATATTGGATGGAACGAAATGGAAGTCTACCAACATGTTGACTTCACTATTAGCTCCTTACCTCTTCGTTGGCCTTCCTCTTGTTATTTTCCAGTTCTTGAGGTAACAATCAATACACAAAGAAAAAAATCCTTTTTTTGTTGTTGTTTTTTTCTTATAAATACTGCTTCGTTGCATATTTTTTTCTTGTTGTTGTTCTTGAGTATTTAACGATGATCTGATTGAATATTTGAGTTTTATCCACAGGACAGAGTTTGTGAAATGGATCGCTCTCCTCACAGTCGTTCTCAAGCTTTTCCTCCCAAAACAGTTTCCTGGTACACAATCAAGAAACAAAATCTTTAAGAACAGTTTTAACCATACAAACATAAAGAATCTTCATTTAGTAATGTACCATAGTATATTAGTATTCATTCTAGGAAGAATTGGTTTAAAGCCTTTTTGTATATTTGCTAACCATAGTATTCATTCTTTAATCTATTTATAATCAATTGTTCATGCATGTGTAGTGTAGTAATGTTAGAGAACACTTTGGGGTATAATTATAAATAATCATTCAATTGAGAGAGTTGGTTAGTCTTTTTGTGATAAGGTCAAAAACTTGCAGAGTCGCTGGAAGTTCCGGGTGCAACGCTTCTTCTTATTGTGGCTGCTCCGAATTTCTTCATGGAATCATTCAGGGACGATCTTAGAATGAGAGATCCAGCAAGTGTGTGCCTATACACGAGCTTTTACCTTCTTGATAGACACACTAAAGCTTGTGGTGGTTACAAGAATTCATTCACTCAGAAGGACAAAATCACTTGCACCATTTGTCTTTATCTTCTCTCCGCCTATCCTTTTTGTTCCATATTTTCCACATTTTCTTACTTCTTCTATGAACCCAACTCTACACAATGACAAAAACGAGACCTCTTGTCTCGATTTTAGTCGATCGTGAATAAAACAGTATCAAATTTTATAACTTTTTAAAAGGGAATTTAAAGATTATATATTGTTGTTAAACATTGATTGTTTGTGTGCAATAGCATTTGTTTATATATATATATATATATATATATATATATATATATATATATATATATATATTTTTATGAATTTACAATTAAAGCATATAATGTATATTTATGATTTTATAGCACTGAATGTATATTTACAATGACTTTCATGCTTTTACAATTTAAGCATAAATTTATGAATGTTTATTTTCGGTAATTTTTTTGTTAATCGTGATAATAAACACCAAACATAAAAAGAAACGAGGAATTTTTTGTTTGCGTTTACATTTCGCAAAACAAAAAGTTTATGCACAACTAGAGATCATATGTTATGTTCTAAAAGTGTGAAAAAAATTTCATGTAAACGCGGAAAAACCGTTATCTTAATACTACACACACTGAAGATAAACTTCACATTCTTTAGACCATTTTTTTGCAACGTGTGAATTTTTTTTCATTTAAACGTTTAGCGTTTTACCGTTGAAACCATTATCTTAGTACTCCACGCACTGAAGATAAAGTTCACATTCTTTAGACCATTTTTTTGCAACGATTGAAAAAGCTCAAATTGTTATAACAACAATGGAGCACACACACATTACGCCGATGTTTCAAGGTTCAAGAAGTTAACTACTTGCCGTTTTCTCAAGTTATTAGAAAAAAACCAAGGCTATCGGTCGGTGACAAGTTCTTCAACAAATTTGATATATCATGGTTTTTATGGTTTTTAACCATGATATAAGTCTTATTTATAAAGTCTTTTTGGTGTTTTTAGAGTCCTATTAGAGTCTTTACAGGTTCAGGTGCGTTTGGAGCATAATTAGAGATTTTGGAGCTTTTTGGAGTATTGTGGATCAAGCTGCTGAAAAGATGAAGTCGAAGTGGTGCTGAATGAACAGTGTCGATCGACACTGTTCATGGTGTCGATCGACACCCCCAAAATCAGAAGACAGTCGCGACGTTTACAAAATTGAAGAAAAAGGAAATTGCCCAGAAGTTTTCCTTATTTACAAAAGTGCTCCAAATCGTGATTTAACCCTTATTTAAGGATTTCAGAGCCATTGTTTAAGCTACACTTTATTTTTTAGAGAGATATTTGGGGAGATAGATCCTATACTTTGTTCTGAAGAGATCTTGAACTCTTTTATTTCTTTTCTTTATTATTTTATGCAAACTATTTTATTCATGATGTTTTCTTCATTCATCATGTCTGAGTAGTTTGTTTGTTAGGTTTTGGGTTATTCAAGGGTTGATGATAGGTTGTTAGAATTGAATTATTGTTGGGATAAATCTGCTTGTTCTTCATCTGGATTTGTGATTAATGCTGATTCTACCTTCATGACCTAGAATCTGATCTTAGGTTGATTAATAGATGCGAGAGTATTATTGATTGCCTGAACTAATGTTAGATGAGCAAAATACCTATTTTGTGAACAATCGAACCTGTTATTAATGCTTGTCTAAATTGATAGGATTTGCAAAGAGATTTGGAATTCTAGGATTTAGACATAGATTATCTTCGCAGCGAGAGTTGGTTGATTTTATAATTGTGTTTCGAGTTCTAGAATGGTTCTTAATAAATATCCTAACAGATTTCTATTCTGCAACTTGGATTCATACCTGTGAATTTCTCATAGCCTAGCATTTTGTCTCCTGAATCTACCAAGTCGTTAATTATTTGCTGACTTTTATTTCTGATTTTATTCTTAGCTTAATTCGAAATTAAAATTCTGCTGTGTCATTATCTCTTTCCATGTGGATTTGATCCCTAAATACTACACTGATCTTTTAATTTGAGAGAATAGCTCTAGGGTAAATTTGAGAGCATATCACAAATGCTAAATTTCTAACGATTATGCACGATCATCCATCTCCAAATGTTTTTTGCATCCAAAATGATTCGTTTTCCTCTAAAACAACTTAAAATCTATAAAGACTCGATAAATGATTAAAAGGTTCTAAAAACACACTTAAACTCGATAAAACACACTTAAACGGTTCTAAAAACACACATGAGGTTAAAAACCGGTAAAACCCTACTTTATCAGAGTACAATCTAATTTAGAAAGAAAATTAACAGGATCTAGTTTATTAGTAGTTTCAGTTAATGTCCTACTATCTAGCTAGGATAGTCTGTTATTTATTTCAATCAAGTACGTTTACTATGTTTGCCACTTTCTTTAGCTAGAATTTAAGAATAGTTTAATTCACGCTGTTAACGTCTACCATGTTTACCACTTTTCTTATGTTTAACCATCTATTAAAAAAAAGCCATATAAAAAATAATTATCTTCTGGTTTTATCATGTGAAGTTCAAGGACGTGGATGGACAGCATGATCAATGAATATATGATACATTACTAAAAAGTTGCAGTACAAGTTATACCGTTTAAATAGTTATCAATCATAAAAGTAGTACGCAAAGCGTTACTAATAGTATTACATTCAGCTTTTTTATGCGCTTTTGTTTACACGTCTTTTCTTACAGTTTTCAACTATTTTATAACTAATTATCATTCCAGTTTATCGGTAAAAGATTCAGCTTACTGCTAAAAATTTCACATATATCATTTTAGATTACCAATCAGACCCATATTTTAAACGAACTCCTATAGAGGTTGGACGGTTTCATAAGTGTTACAACATTCAGCCAATAAACTATAAGGATGAGTAATTAATTACCTTTGTACTACGTGACCGCAAGAAACAATCAAATGAAAAAAAAAAAAAAAAAAAAAAAAAAGAAACAATCAAATGGGTTAAAAAAAATATATGCAATCATCCATCAATATTAAAAGTTCAATATAAAAAACACTTATTTGAACTAGTTTTGATATATCAAGTTCAAATCAGTGTTTCTCATATTGGATTTTTAATTGGACAGTATATAAAACTAATAACTGTGAAAACTATGTTTGCTTTAGAAAAAAAAATAACTTTGAAAACAATTTTTTCGTTCTCAACAAATACAATTTTCTTAAATAGCATAAAATAAATTATTTTTCAAAAATAGCTTCATACGCTCACTTTTTTATAAATAACATTCATTAAAGTTAGGAAAGTTTTATAAATGTGTCTAACGGCTACCTAAAATTCATTAAAATTAGGAAAGTCTTCCTAAATGTGTCTAACTATTTCTTAAATTTGAGTTAGGAAAATCTTTCCAAATGTGTTTAACGGCTTCCTAACGCCTTTATTAAAAGTTAGGAAAGTCTTTGTAAATGTATATAAAGTCTTCTTAATAATGCTAAAAATAATTAACAAAATTTTTTGAGGCTATTATTGAATTAAAACCTTAAAAAGGAGTTACTTTAAGCAATTTCTCAAATGTCAAAAAAAAACCTTATGTGGATTTTAGATTACTTCACACAATATTCTCTTTTTGACCTCAATAATAAATAAAATTATGAACTTTTTATATAGTATCCTTTCTTTTCAATATTAAATAAAATTATGAACTTTATATGACCCGAACTAATATTTGATATTTTTCTTATATAACCAATAATTAGGAAGATCTTGATGGATTCGGAAAAATAAAAAATAAAGAAATGGGCCAAGACAACCTTACATCATTGATGATTGAAAAACGTTGATCCTAAAGCTACAATGGGAAGTTTCATGGTAATGTCAAGTCCAAGCTTTTTCCATTGAATCTTAACAACAAAACAACAAATTGAATCCGACAAAATAAAAAAGGAATCCCACTCCTTTAGAACACACAAATAAACAAACATATAAATACAAAATAATTATTATTAACCATCAAATCGTAAGGATAATTCAAAAAAATTTAGAAACATTTTTCGCAAACTAGGTGAATTGTTGGTCAAGTTTCCTCCAACTCCAATTAATCGAAGTTTGGGATTGATTTCCACTAAATACACATTACTTGATCATGTAAACTAGGTAAATTGTTGGTAACAAATATCAAATTTTTCTTTTCTTAAATAATGCAGTCCATGATTTGCCGGTTGGTGTTTTCCTTCAAATTGCCTGTACAGCTTTGCTTGTTCCATATATATACAACAAAAGGTCATATATATAAATAATATTTACACTTTAGGTTACCTAAACGAAGTTTAATTATTCCCAAGTTAAGAGCTTTGACATGTTCCGGATCTCATTCCTCGCACACACGTGATCTAACTAAGGATTTGAGTTGGAAATTCATAAAAATTATTCGTTTAGTCACGTAATAACTATGAATTTTTCGTGATTTTTTAAAAAAAGTTTGGAAAAAACCAAAAGAAAACCACAAAAAACTTTAAAAAAATCAATATAGCTACGGAAAAAAATTAGTTATGAAGCTATAGACACGAAAAATATTCCGTGACTTTATCCGTGGTTCTAATTTTTTGACTAAGTTCTTTAGTAGTTATATGAACTTTTTCGTAATTTTTTATATTTTTGTAGTTTTTTCATTGTTAATTCCTGGTTATACATATAAATTTTATTAGTGGTTGAAAAATCATCGGATACGTCGAAAACCAGATGGAGTTGGAAAAGAAAGGAAAATGACTAAGGGACTTCGACAAATAGCTTTATTTAACATATCTGAACATGTCCTAATTTTTAACCACTTAATACCATCATCTCTCGATAACATGGCATAAGAATTGGTTTTGAGATAGACGATCTTCATTATTCTAAATATATGTAACGTTACAAAATTCGCATAATGCTAAATATATTAGTATGTATCTCAATAGTTAATAAAATGTATCTATCGTCGTCCATGAAGCTTCTTACAAAAGCGAAATGCCTGACTGCTTGTGACGTTCTCTTTCTTCTATTTCATGCAAAACTTTACAAGTAAAAAGTAAAAAAAAAAAAAAAAAAAAAAAAAAACGCAAGTTATTGACTTTTTTTTTTTTTGCTAAAGAGTTATTGACATTTTGCCAAATACTTCTCTTTCTTAACACAAATGCAAAAGAGAATTCTACGCTTAATTAAAAAGTCAATTCACAAATAGATCAATAAACTAAGCACACGTATGCACGACACAAAGTATTTATAACAGAGACCAAATGAGTTTGTAAGAATTTAAAATAGAATTAAAAACACAGATTATGAGTGTATTATAGCCAACAAGCATTATTAATTAGACAATCCAAAGCTAAGTCTAAAATAATGAAGTTTCAAAGAATCAAAATGCCTATCTGTTTCTCCTTTCATTGCACGAGAAAACTCAGAAAAATATTTTAAATCTAATTATCCACCATTAGTTAAGTAATGACCAAACAGTATGTCTTAATGGTGGGTTGAATTTTTGGAGTACAAGTATTCGTGAAGGGTTTCAAAATACAAAAACTAATTGTAAAAAAATCTATATATAAATAGAAGATTATTAGGGAACACAAGTCACTTCTGGTTGGCATCAATGTGCTTAGTTGACAATTAACCATTGACCCGCCATATCATTATCATCATTTAAACTCCATAACAGCTAAACTGGCATCAATTCTTAATCCACTTCCAAACAAATATAAAACATTTTTTTTTAAAAAAGTTGTCTTGAATTAATGAAATTTGAACGATTACAAGGAATCAAAATACAAATAAAACAACAGAGGGAATGGAAAATCAAAAAAAAATATAAAGCATACAAGCTATGCTTCAAAGTAACATGTTTTTTTCTTTCTATATGATAATATTGATACTTTAAAGTTGATATAAAGGTAAAATACATTTTTGAAATACATTGACTTACACAACAAAAGGTATAAAACATTGATCAACATTAAGAGAAAATGAACAAAAATCAGAAGAAACAGAGAGCAATGTTGATGCTACAGCCTGCTGAGACAAGAGAATCGAACACCCAAGCAACACTTCACCTTCTAACATCACTTCACCTCCTGGAAGGAAACCAAACTCGAAGCTACGCACAAAACGAACTCTACCAGCAAAACTGCAGAAAAGCATAAAGACAGGAATCAATAACCATCCACGACAAGCACTTCATGGAGAGAAGCCTCCAAAATATAACAGGGTTCAAGACATAAAATCTTTTAAAAAATTGGAAAAATGCCAAAAAAACAATATCTTTTACATGCGAACACTAACGAACACAATCTCAAAAACCTACAAACAAACCGCTTTAAAGTAACATGTAAATGCGGTTTAAACGCGAAACAAATTTAGTTTACATATTCTATTTTTTTCTGTTTGAAAATTGTCGAAAAACACTTACAAATATTGTAAGTCAATACAAATTATACTCGAGAAAAACTTGTTTAAACCACTCAAAATATCAGAAAAAATTAGTCAGAATTTAATAATTCTAATATTTATATTGTATTTACCATTTACCATTCAATGTTTGTTGTGCTTGTTATGAAGTTGTTGTGTTTAATTAATTCGTTTAATCTACTAATTTACATCATCCCTTCCACTGTCAACTTTCAAACCCCAAATTCTTATACTGTAATTAAATAAGAAAGAAAAAACATTATCCACTATATATTTATGTTATTAACTTAATTCTTGATGATATATATATAAAAGATAATTGAAAAGAGATGTCACCGGAGCAATAAGAGAGACTTGACAAGCTTTCTTCCCCCTTCGCCAACAACTGGTCGAATTCAGTCAGGTAGGACACGCTTACTGAACGAGACACGTCATTACTTAACTACTATGACACGTGTCGGATTTGGCCACGTCATATGTCCCGATCACTCTTATTTTCTTCTGTCACCGTCGTCCTCGTGAAGGCCACATATTCTTTTCTTTTTTTTTATTCAACTCCCTCTTTTAATTTTTGGTCATGCAAAAGCCGCGTATAATATTAGCTTTTAATTTAAATTCTTTTAAACCATATATTTTCCATATTTGTACACTCTATTACTGTCATCATATTTGAAAAAATCAAGCATAATACTCCATTCCAATTCCAATCTAAGAAGAAGAAAAAAAAAAATCATTAACTACAAGTGGATACTTAACTTACGTATCGGTAATTATGGCTCTAACTGGTAATAAAAGGAATAAAAAGAAAAAAAACGAAAGTAACAAATTAATAGGAATGAATAGGAATAAGAAATGGTTTTGTTCCTGCACAAAATTTATAAGAACTAATATTGTTCTATAATTTTTTATAAAATAAGAAATGAGAAAGAATCACATGAAAAAAATATTACTTGTAAATAGTGTATTTTTTAAGTAATGAGAAGAAATATATTATTCTTCATCATAAGGAATGTCACCAGTTAAAATATTTAATGACGGTGCAAATTCAAAATTTAATTTAATTTTCTTTATAAAATAATTTTTAGATTGGAAATATATTGTAAAACTAAAATTATCCGAAGATTACGTATTATTTTTAAAAAAATAATATACAATTTTCTCTATATTAATTTATTTCATATATATCAATGCCAAATGAAAACTTTTAGTTGATGATAATAAAGATGTGTACACATCTTTATTTTGGAATTGGTTTACATGCATTTTAAGTAATTTTAGAGCATATGTTGTATAATAGCCAAGTTTTGATTAATTTTATAACAAATCATCCTTTTCAAATATTATGTGTTTAAGATACTGGGTGAGATTGGTAACCGTAGATTTTTATCGGTAAGCTGAATCTTTTAGCGGTAAACTGAAGTGATAAAGTGGTTATAAAATAGCTGAAAACTATAAAAAAGAGCTGTACGTCAAAACGGTATAAAAAAGCTTGAGTGTAATACTGTTGGTAATGCTTTTTATACTGTTTTTGTGATTGATATTTATTAAAACGGTATAATTTACGGTAAAACTTTTGGTTACCAATCAAAATCACTATACTATCATGAGTTCAAAATGACGATACATATGGATATGGGTGTAAATTAGAACCGCAAATTATACGGATTAGACATAAATCGTTTTTTATAAGACATGTAAGAATTATTATTTCAGAATCCCATGGAAAATGAAGTTAGACTACAGACCGCAGTTTCAAACAGTTAAACCAATACGAACATCGCACTGATCCGAGTCCATGATATTTTAGTTTTAAATTATGAATGTAGATGTAGACATTCTTATATTTAATTTACTAAATAATATCACAATGAATAGTTTGCCTAGTATAGAGTGTCAATCCCTACATAGACAATGAATTTAAATAATATTAATGGTATAGTATCTCGTAGCTTCTTGGCCAATCAAAATTTTACGTTTAAAGTATATGAAAGCTAATAATCTCATCATGTACCTAATGAAAATAAGAATGCTTTAGAAAAAGATGCAACTTAATACGAAAGGGGAACCATATAAATGCATGGTCCCTCTTCATTTATTTATATTATGTTATTATCAAGCAATAAATTTTAGATCATGCAACTTATACACAATTACACATCCCCTACATATCCAATCACCATCATACACATATACTACGTTTAACCCAAAAAAAAAATTAAATACAACACGAACCAAAAAAAATAATACTCCTATATAGTGAAATAGAAACTCAACCATAAGATTTAAGAGTATTTGCAGAGAATGACAAAAATCTGAGTAACAATTAAGTGATGAGACATTTTATTCTCCAAGTGTATAAATTGATTTTCGAGCATTTTTACACAATGCAACGCTTTTCATGAAACTGCTACGAAAGGAGTGATTATTTTACGTGAATATAATTTATCGAAAAGAATGTTTTATATGCTCATTTATATAATATAAGTGTTGCAGATCCTATAATTTTGTACTATTATTTTATTTTCTATTATTAAACATCTGTTTATCAAATAGATTTATACTGTCATATATATCAGTCAATAATTTTATTATTCTTAGTTTTTTTTTTTTGGTGCAAAATATTCTTAAAGTTCTATTCCCATCCTTCTGTTTCTTAAAGAAATATTTTTTAGAAAAAAAAATTTGTTTCAAATAGATAGCAGTTTTAGGTTTTCTATCTATTTTTTATGAGTTAATAATGATAAATTGTAAATTTCAAAAAAATAATTGAGTTTATTGAATTGCTATTAATTTAAATTTATATGAAATTGTTAATCACAGAAAATAATACATTTATTATCAAATTTTAATGTATTTTTTTAATATGTGTAAAAATCCTTTAAAAAACTATTTTTAAGAAATAAAGGGAATATATCATTTATTTGTATATACGATACCAAAATGAATATATTTAATGAAAAAATGGTCAATTTTATCTCTAATTGTTCATTAATAAACTGACTATTAACGGCAAAAAGAGAGACATCATATATCAAACTGATCAATGTATTTTGATTCATAATCACAGTCCCTAAACTCGTAATTAAACTCTAAAACGAAGGGTAAACTAATCTCAGCATAAAGCTGTCATCCTCCCAACTTACTTACAGCCTGTCATTGCCCCCCACTGGTCGTTCAAACTTAAAAAACTAAATAACAAAAAAAAAACATAATCACAAATCGACAAAATCCTACGTGGCACGTCCTTCTATATATATACAACACACAAAAACACATTCTCCCATATCTTCATTTCACACTATTCCCTTTTTCGCCGGAGACCGAGTCGACTCAGTGAGTCAAACCAAAATGGGCATATGCAGCTCCTACGAGTCGACGCAAGTGGCGACGGCGAAGCTGATCTTACAAGACGGGAGGATGATGGAGTTCACGACTCCGGTCAAAGTCGGCTACGTTCTCCAGAGGAACCCGATGTGTTTCATCTGTAACTCCGATGACATGGATTTCGACGACGTCGTATCCGCCATTAGCGCCGACGAGGAGCTTCAGCTTGGACAGCTTTACTTCGCTTTGCCTCTCAGCTCGATTCATCAGTCTCTTAAAGCGGAGGAGATGGCTGCATTGGCTGTTAAAGCTAGCTCTGCTCTCATGAGAAGCGGTGGTTCTTGTGGCCGAGATAAATGCCGGTGTCGTCGGAAATGTATCTCTCCGGTTATCTTCTCCTCCCGGAGAGTGGCGGCGGTGGGATCAAACGGCGAGACGAGGAACGGGAAAAGACGCGGCGGCGGCGGTGGTGGTGGTAGCGGGAGGAGGAAGTATGCGGCGAAGTTGAGTAAGATAGAGGAGTAAAGGGTAGTTTGCGGATTTAGTTATTATTTTAGGGTTAAGTTTGTAAATATGTAGTTATGGGGGGGGAGATGCAAATTGCATTATAAAACGTGGGAAAAGTGGATCGTACTTTAGTGGGAATGCAAATTGCATATGATTGGGTGATTAAGTGATTTATATTATTTTAATCATGTTTTGTGAAATGCACATTAAGACCATATTAACATGTTTTGGAAAATTTCAGAAGCTTTTTGAAAAAAATTGTAAAGGCATGTGTAAATTAGTCATTACAACTACATTAAAGAAAAGTAGTCAAAATCAAAGATGATAATCGCATTGTTCTTGAGTCTCATTCGATTTTTTCTTTTGTTCGTTCTGCACCGTTTGATCTGTATGATATGTTTTGTTTTGTCGGAACCACAATTGTTCCATTCAATTCGTTTGGCTTAGCATCGCATGTTCCTATGTTCCCATGTTACCATTAGAACCCCAAGTTTAATGGGTTGATCACTATCATTAAGATTAAGATGGGCATATGGATAAGAAATGACCATGTGTATGGCTTTTGTTGCTAGAATTTTGACTAAAGTAAACAAAAAAATATAGTTTTTTTCCATAACATAATATACATCATGGAGTATAATGCAATTTTTTTTTCTTATTAACAGAATTTTAAACCAAAATTTATAATCCTTCCAGATTCCCTATCAAAACATGTAATATGCTCTTGTCCCAATCTGTCATTGTGACATGATGCGTAAACAGCAAATTAACTATGGAACCTTACTGTAACCAATTTGGAAGTCGGCATTTGGCACGATCAATATGAAAATTTCGGGACCGGAAATGAGAACGGGATTTTCAATTCCCAGAATGGAATCTTATAAGAACGTGACGGGATTGGAACGGGTTTGGGAAATTTCCTTCCTTAAAATCTTTTCACAAACGAGTAATTATTTTGGCTAATGATCAATTTTGGGACATTATTTTGGGAAAATTCTGAAAAATTCGGAAAAATTCAGAAAATATCGGATAATTTCGAGAAAATTTAGAAAAATATATAGAATTTTTACATTTTTAAATTTTAAACAGGTAGTTCGGGTATCCGATCTCATATTCCTTCCCTTCCTATATCCGTTTGAATAAAATAAATGGTCATAAATGAGAATTTTTTAGAACGGAAAAGAGAATGGGACGGAAAATTCAGAACGGGTATAGATGAGAACCGGGAACCTGTCCCAAAATTTTTAGGCATACACACTATTATACAGATTCAAAAATATATACATACTAGGTGATAATCTGCGCCCTACTCATGGTGAGTAATTTATTACAAGTTTTGTATAATTTAAAAATTAAACCAAAGTAAAATATTGTAATACAGTTTTTTTTTATTATATAATGAGAGGGTTATATTGCGACTTTAACTTGATAGGTTGATTTGTATTTTCTGCAAGTTCACGATAAACTTAAAAAAAAAATCCACTTAAACGGTTTTTCGCAGAAAACACTAAATAATTTAGTCATTAGTTGCATTAGTTAGATATGCAAATATATTTTACTCTAATATTAAGAAGATAGTTAGATTTTTTTATACATTTTATAGTTTTTTCTTTGTAATAGAGTTACACAATATTGCTAATCAACCAAAATGACATGCTGATTATCCGGTTATGTAACCCTTTTACTGATCAAATCATTTAATTCTAAACTTTAATGTCTACTGATTATGTATTCGTGTAGTGTATAAGATATTGCCGATCCAATTCTAAAACTTTAATATATAAAATATCAGCATTTTTCACGGTAGTAATAGTGCAATGAGAACATCACATAGATTCAGTAATTTGACTATTTAAGTGACCCTACACACGAAGGGTTAGGTCTGAGACGCATCACTCGATTTGGTCCCATCTGATGATGCATTATGACAAAGTCAATTTCTTGGGATTACGATGACATCTTCATTTATTTTTTTTGGTTACAGGCTTACAGCTATATTAACAAATCATCCGATTGAAACCACATCACGCACTCGATTTTGATTCGGTTTAAACAATTTGGTTTGGTTCGATTACGATTTTTTTGTCCACTTGTATAGTATGTGAAGTTGTGAGTGAACTAACAAAAGAGAGAGGAGTGGGAGTAATAATAAGTTTGGACGAGACTTTAATGAGACGGTACGTGCGGTGCCTAACCATTAGGGCCTACTTTTATAAGCCCACTTCTTCTGTTTTTTTGTTTTTTTTTGTATATATATATATGAAGGAATATAAAATTAATTAATTTATACCATCGTGTCTACTAAAATTAGATTAGATGTTAGATTATCACACTATAATTTAAATAAGTAGTGTAGACAACCATTTTCATTTTCTTGAAAGGTTCAATCCATCCGCTTATTTCATAGACAAAATTTTATCAACTTTAATCTTATAATAAAATACGAAAAAAAAAAAAAATGTAATCGAAAATGTTGTTATTAGTTCTATGATTTTAAAATCTATATTCAAATCTTGTGTTATTGATTCATGATTTTGAAATCATAGATTTGGATTTTAGTATATTTGAAAAAAAATTCATGTTAAAAATATAAAGACTCAAATACTAACTAAAAAAATGTTCAAAAAAAAAAATACTAACTAAAATCAAATGTTAGATATGGAAATCAATAAATTTCACAAAAATTTGTTGAATTTTTAAATCAACTAAATACATAAACCAATAACACCCTGTATATTTGAACCAAAACTATAATGATTTTCAAGTGCTAAATAAAATGAAATAATATCTATATAGGAAAGAAAGTTACTCCAAGGTCATAATAAATAAATAAAAATAAGGGAATTGATTTAGTATATGTACACACACACCTATTCTTCTAAAAACAAAGACAACACAAGCCAAAACATCAAACCAGGATTGGTAACCTAAAAACGGCATGCAGTTTTTTTTCCTCTATCTCTATCTCTACTCTCTACACTTGCAATACGGCAGCCTCCTATACACTCACCAATAGATTACAAAGAAACAGAGTCCTGCAAATCAAAAACCTTCTCAAGAGGACCACATAAAAAATCATTCATCTAACAAGTTCCCTGGCTATCAAATACCGAAACACGAAACTATGAGGCGTCCATTCGACAATGCTCTTCCGGGATCTCCCAGAGTTGAGTTTCTTTATGGTTTTCATCATTGTATCTGGGAGACATTCTTGAATCATCTCCATCAATGCCGCTTGGCTCAACCCCGAGTCTTTGCTAAAAGACTCTATGATCTTTGGTAAGACTAGTTTCTGGTCCTTCTTCACCCCAAACGTTGCGCGAATGTACTCCTCTTTTGCGGTTTCTAGCTCTTGGTATATTCCCTTGGGGGTATAAACACGAATCTACAGCCAAAAGAAACCACATTTTTTCAAGATCTCTAACTTTTCAAAGAAGATTAGCAAAAAGTTTAAGCCTTCTTCTCTACTTACCGCAGGATCAGAATGGTTGCCTGAACAAAGGGCAAAGTATAAGAGAGGCTCCGAATGGTCTAGGGAATATTCTTGATGCTCATCTCCAGTTCTGAACTTTCTTGGAATCAGTAGTAACTTCAGCCACTACAAATAGAAGAGAGAAAGCTTAAGGCACAGTCACATTTGACAAATTTGTTAGTTTTGAGATACGCAAGAAAATGAGCCTTACCTGACCAGGACGAGGCATTTTGATGCGAAGAATATAACTTTGTACAGCTTCTACACTTACCATGCGACCTCCTATGTTGTAAGCTGGCTGGAAAATGTAACAGAGACCAAAAAAATTTTCAGTATCATTCTTAAAAGTTGGGAACTTTTTAATCCATCTTCTTGAAGCAAACCAAGAAAACTGTTGATAATATTACCTTGGAGAGCAGTAAAAACCGCTTCCCGTTGTTCTGTGGAATCCCATTTGCCAGAAATGTCTGCATTGGTTAAACACAATAAGTTACAAAAAAACTTACAGTAAAAAGAAGACAGAGAGAGTAACATAGAGAAGAACGCTTACATGCATCACAAGTGAGTTATGTATGTTAATCCAGAACGCCAGTTTCTCTGGATGAGAGAGCTTTCTTGGATCAACACTTTCGAGTTTCTTGATAAGCAAGCTGTATAAGTATAAACCAATGACTTCTATAAGCATCAAAATCTGAGTGAAAAGAGCAAAGGTAAACTCAGATAGCTTCTGTTTAAAGGCTGACCTGAAGTTTCGATTCATCAGGTCAAGGTCGCGTCCTTTCCTATGGTTTCGATGAATGTATGACACTTCGATCATTGAGCTATAAGGCCCGCTGAATTCAAACTGGTCATCGAAAGACGAGTTTTTCCTGAAGCTTGGACTCCACATATCATACTGGTCTTGAGGCGAAAACTCGCTTGTTGATGATGGAGATGAGCTTGGGGATGAGAAACCGTGGTTTATCGATGGCGGATCAGCCAGCTTGGAGTATATAGCCGATGCACACTTTATCATTTCCTCTGATAACTTGTTCGGAGTCATGAATATGTGATCGGATATCCGAGTTCCCATGTGTTCTGCAAGGCTTGCAGTATTTGATCCATTCTCTATGTACTGTTGCATCAAAAGTGAGTAAAGTTACAGACTTTGTAGACTCTAAAGATGATAGCGAACAATGAGACTTACTTCTTTTATGGACAACGGTTGGGAGTGGCAGGCGAATACAGAGTCTTCTGGTGGAGATATTCGGTTATTGAAGGTGGAACGCTGATTAAGCGAGGATTGGCAACGGCGAACACATGAATCCATGTCTTCCTTCTCGTCAAAACATTGATCTTTCAGCCTATTGTCAAAGGAGAAACACCGAGAATCGATTCTTGCGCTTTCTTGATGGAGTTGCCGGGCAGCAGAACCGGGTTGTTCCTTCGGTCTATTGTCAAAGGAGAAGCACTGAGAATCCATTCTTGCGCTTTCTTGATTGAGTTGCCGGGCAGCAGAACCGGGTTCCTTCAGTCTATTGTCGAAGGAGAAGCACCGAGAATCGATTCTTGAGCTTTCTTGATTGAGTTGTCGAGCAGCAGAACCGGGCTCCTTAAGTCTATTGTCAAAGGAGAAGCACCGAGAATCGATTTTTGAGTTTTCTTGATCGAGTTGCCGAGCAGCAGAACCTGGTTCCTTCAGTCTATTGTCGAAGGAGAAACACCGAGATTCAGTGGCCGAGTTTTCTTGTCTGCATCTAAGGCTAGGAGAATCTGGTTCTTTCTCGACCAAACGCGGGCTCTTCAACCTGTTGTCGAAGGAGAAACACCGAGATTCAGGTGTTCTTGAGAAGTCTAGACGTTTTCCTCTGAGAGTGGATTTAGGTGAGCTCGAGCTCTCTTGTTTCGATGTCGGAGACACAGAAGATGATTGTTGATCAAATGCTTTACGATAAAGAGATAGAAGGTACTGTTCCAGATGCGAAACTTCCAACTCCAGCACAGCGATTTCCTTGATCAGTTCTGTTGCAGGCTGTAAGATATAAGATCATTCGTGAGCTGCACAACATCAACATTTCATCGCCTACTTACATAAGAAACCAAACTATTCACCTTTGGAGTAGAGTCGGCCTTCGAGTTGATATCTCGAGAAGGTGTTTTATAGCCTAACGCCTTCTCTAACGCACCACGGACATCAAACTGGTTCTGTAATCTTTTCTCAAGATCCTGAATCTGAATGTAACCAAGAATCATAGAGAAATCAATTTGTGAACGGAACAAATGATCTTGGAGTAGAGAGAGAGAGAGCTACACAGAAGTTCAAAAATACAAACCTCTTGCTTCAGAGAGCTCTGGACTTTTACATCCGGCGATAGAATCTTCTTCGTTTCAACAGATTTATCGCAGCATCGAGGTAAGTCCTGAGAGAAGGAAAAAAACAGTTAGAGAAACTAAGAATCAGCTGTTCCATAGCTTCTGGAGATCATAAATCAAAAAGGAAGTTGTTGGGTTTAACTCACGAGCTTGAAGCGTTGAGAAGCATTAAGAGAACAAACAATACTATTATCCTCTTCAAGCCTTTTCTTTTCAGGAACAGTCCAGCTAAAATAAGTAAATCAAGATGCCAAGAATCAATCAAAACTGTTGGAAACCCAGAAAAGATTCAGACCAAAATTAGACAGAATCCAAACCACATTCTATGAGAAGTACACAAAGCTTCAATCTTTTAGTCCTAAACCTAAAATTCTTCAACAAAGACCCAAACTTTGACCCATCTAGCAGCGAAATTACTTTGCATCTGGGCAAATTGTCGAATTTGAGAAAACGACACAAGAAAAATTGAAACAGAGCTAAAGAAGAAAGTTGTAAAAATCGCCAAACCTTTTCGAGCGATTGTGTCTCTGCGTCTGCATTTTCTTGTCTTCAAATCCCGCCTGTAACCAAAGAAACAAGATCGTTGACTGACTGAAGAAGCATGGAGGTTTTTAAAATCAGGATTAGAAGTTAGAAACAAAGCTCACTTTGTACTGATCTCAAATAGAGAACCAGAAGAAGAAGAAGAATCTGTAAATGGGTTTTTTTGGCTTAGAGACAGAGAAAGAAACAGATTTTTGATGTGATTTTCCTTCAGATTTATAAAATCATAAGAAACTAAACTCCAAAAGAAAAACCATCACTTGTCTTCTTCCACCATTGAAAAAACTAAGAAATCTGAGTTATAGTGATTAATTTTTTTCTTTCTGCTATAGAGAAGAAAGAACATAAATACGGATACGGCCAAAGATATGTAGCAAAGATTTGATGTTTTTTTTTCTTTTTCTTTTAATCTGTTCTCTCACGCGCGCATAGTATACACAGAGAAAGAGCAAAAGAAGATGAAAAAGACTGTAAGAGAATTGGGTTAACTTTTTGACCCTAGAGAGAGAATCTCACATCATCACCTTCTTAGCCTTTATCAATCTTTAAGCTCTTTTTTTGGTATTTAGAGACTTTCGCTTTTGCATTAAAAGCACAACATTTTACGTGTGATATCGATACACGTAAAACTATCGCAACTTTTTCATAAAATTCTAAATAATACTCCCTCGTTTTCGTTTTGATTATTATTTCACAAACAGTATCGTTTTATATTTTTAATGTAAAAATTTAAACAAAAATCTAATTTTAATTTTATTATATTAGTGTATTAATTAAAAAAAAAAATTTGTTTAACATATTAATAAGAGATAAAATAGATTTTCTATTAAGTTTCTTAATATGTGTAAAAAATGTCAAAATAAGGGAGTACATATATTAGTTTGAGTTTTTTTTTTTCTGAATAGTTTGAGTTAACTTATAAGATGGTTTAGTTGATTTAATACATAAAAGGTTTTTTAGTTGAATCAATGCGTATGAATTAAGGAATTCTACAAAAGGATGTATTTTTCTGTTTTATAATTAACTAGAATAGGATCCGCATATATGCGGATTTTTAATAAAATATTTTAAATTCGTAAAAATAAATTGAAAACAAATCGGATATTATGTAAAGAAAAAATAAAATTTACTTTTAATATTTCAAATATATATGTTTTAATACTCTTATATGAATTAGGTTTAATTCTAATGCTTTATCTATATATATATATATATATATAATTTTGAAGAATTAATTATCCTACTTTTATCATAACTAAAATCTAGATTAGAATTCGCGTATACGCAGATTTATTATAATAAAATTTAAAACCCGTTAAAATATTTTTTTAAGAAAATAGAAAGCAACACCGGATCACTACTGAAAAAAATATATGAAAAACACAAAATCGAAACCTAAGGGTTGTTTATTTATTTTAATTTTAATTTATTTTGAATTAAAATATTCAAAAGACAGAATCTGTTTGAGGTCCTAAGCAACATTAACTCTATTTCTCATATAGTTCACACACTTTTTCAACTATCTTTTTCTGTTACGCTGCGTTAAAAAATTAGGTATGCAATTCGAGTTCTTCGAGTATGTTAACGATCTCCCCATTAACTCTTTTCAAGCAAATAAAGTCTATATTTCTCTTCACATTCATCTCTCGTATATGATCTCTCTGCTCTCTAGAAAAGTTATGTTTCTCAAGACTCGAATCAAAAATCTCTAAAATTCTTGATATCCTCTTGCTCATTGAGCTCACCATCGTTTAATGTCATATCATTAGTAGCTAAAAATTTTTTTTTTTAAATTGAAATATATCCTAGTTAATCAAATTTTGTTTTAATTTACTTTTTTTTCTTTCTTATATGATATTTTTGCTCTCTAGAAAAGTTATGTTTCTCAAGACTCGCATCAAAAAAGAAAATAGAAAACAAAATATGATCACTACTGGAAAAAATATATGAAAAATACAAAATCGAAACTTAAGAGTTATTTATTTATTTTTATTTTTATTTATTTTCAATTAAAATATTCAGAACACATAATCTGTTGCGGGTCCTAAACAACATTAACCCTACTTCTCATATATTTCACACACTTTATCAACTATCTTTTACTGTTCCGCTACGTTAAAAACTTGGGTATGCAATTCGAGTATGTTAACAATTTCCCCATTAATATTTTTCAAGCAAATAAAGTCTCTCTTTCTCTCCACATTCATCTCCCTTATATGATCTCTCTGCTCTCTAGAGAAGTTATGTTTCTCAAGATTCGCATCAAAAGCCTCTTTACATAATTCTTGATATCCTCATTGAGCTCATCATCGTTTAATATCATATCATTAACATCTATAATTTTCTTTTATTAATTGAAATATATCCTAATTAATCAAATTTACTTTTTTTGTTTTTAATTTACTTATTTGTTTCTTCCTTATATGATATTTTTGCTCTCTAGAGAAGTTATGTTTCTCAAGACTCGCATCAAAAGCCTCTCTATATGATTATTGATATTCTCCTCCTCATTGAGCTCATCATCGTTTAATGTCATATCATTAGCATCTAGAATTTTATTTTTTAATTGAAATATATCCTAGTTAATCAATTTTTTTTAATTTACTTTTTTGTTTCTTCCTTATATGAGATTTTAGCTCTCTAGAAAAGTTATGCTTCTCAAAACTCGCATCAAAAGCTTCTCTACATGATTTTTGCTATCCTCCTCCACATTAAACTCATCATCGTCAAATGTCATATCATTAGCATCTAGAATTTTTTTTTTAATTGAAATATATCTTAGTTAATCTAATTTACTTTTTTGTTTTTATTTTCCTTTTTTAAAATGAAATAGATCATTTTATTTTAGTAATCTTAATCGATATATCCTAGTTAATTTTATTTTATTTTTATAATCTTAATCGATAAATTGACATTTTTTGTTTAAAATTCCTTTTTTCTTTAAAAATAATATTTTACCGAGACACCTCTCAAAATCTAAAGCGATAAACTTGACATGTGTCGAAATCTTATTGATTAACTTGTCACGTGTCACGATCATATTAATTACTAACTTTGACGTTTATTTTTTCTTTTTAGTAATATTTAAATATCTTTCCTTTTATTTGAATAAAAATAATATTATTTTCCTTTTTCTTTTAGGATTAGTATATTTTTTCTTTATAATATATATCTTTCCTTTTATTTTATTTATTTTTCTTTATTTTTCTTTTTAAAATAGTAGTATTTTTTTTTTCTTTTAGGATTAGTATATTTTTTCTTTATAATATATTTTAATCGAAACATGTGTCAAAATCTCATCGTTTAATTTGCCACGTGTCACGATCATGTTAATTAGCAACTTTGACGCATCCAACTTTATATAATAAGAATTTTATTTTACTTTTATAATCTTAATCGATAAATTGACATTTTTGTTTAAAATTCCATTTTTCTTTAAAAATAATATTTCACCTCTCAAAACCTAAAGCGATAAACTTGACATGTGTCGAAATCTTATTGATTAACTTGTCACGTGTCACGTTCATATTAATTACTAACTTTGACGTTTATTTTTTCTTTTTAGTAATATTGAAATATCTTTCCTTTTATTTGAATAAAAATAATAGTATTTTCCTTTTTTTTTAGGATTAGTATATTTTTTCTTTATAATATATATCTTTCTTTTTATTTTATTTATTTTTCTTTTTAAAATAGTAGTATTTCTTTTTTCTTTTAGGATTAGTATATTTTTTCTTTATAATATATTTTAATCAAAACATGTGTCAAAATCTCATCATTTAATTTGCCACGTGTCACGATCATGTTAATTAGCAACTTTGACGCATCCAACTTTATATAATAAGATAATTTGATTAAAATATATTATTTATTTTTGTTTTGATTTTTCTTTTCAATTAAAATTAAAATATCTTATTTACTTTTGTTTTTATTTTCCTTTTCTTATCTGAAATATATCTTTTTATTTTTATTTTTATTTTATTTATTTATTTTTTTAATTAATATTATTTTTCTTTTTCTTTTATTTATTTCTCTTTTAAAATTAATATTATTTTCCTTTTTTTTTAGGATTAGTATATTTTTTTTATTTATAAACAGATTTTAATCAAAACATGTGTCGAAATCTTATCGATTATCTTGCAACGTGTCGCGATCATGTTAATTAGCAACTTTGGCGCATTCTACTTTATATAATAAGATATGTGTATATACTAATATGAGTAATTTTCATTAGTCGAACTACCCAGGAAGTTAGATATTACATGAGCTATTTGTGTCTAATTTTTTCTTGTTATATTAGTTAGTCAAATTTTGAAAGATTATCAAATATTTAACTTAAGACACTATTGATTCTATAAAAGTTCACCAAATGGTCACCCAATATTATAGTGTTTAAGTGGTAATTCAAAATTTCAAATAAAAAGTAGTAAGCCTATAGGTAATAAAAAATTTCATATTGAAAACAAAATATATAATTTTTTTTTAATTCTGTAACAAAGAAAAGAGAAGTTTTTAAATGAAATTAAGAACATAGTATTCTCTCTTGAATAATACAATAAAACATTACAAAACAAGTTTGGATGAAAAGAAAATACTACTATTTTTGAAAACAAAATAAAAAATTAGAACATAATTTAGGACCACTTCTAAACTTTTAGATACTACCTTTCAAAAAAACGTTTAGATAACTTCCTNCATTTGAAAGAGAGAGAGAGATAAAGGTAAGTGTTTGAGGCCTATGTTGATTTGGCTCATTTTACGAAGAGTGAATTTGGTGGAAAGCTTGAGTGGGCGCGTAAGGTTAGAAGGGTCTACGAATGTGGTAAAATATTTTCCTGTTTGAGCCTTGATAACAATGTATGGATTGACAAATTACATTTTATTTTTGGGTTGTATACCCAATTATCTCTAATTTTAATGATATAAATATCAATACAAAATTATAATTAATGATATAAATATCAATACAAAATTATAGAGATATATTAAAAAAATTAGTGGAAAAAAATTATTACATCGATTTTTTTCTATTCATCATTATTTTCTTATTCCTCTCACACACCATCATTTGTATTCTATAATGTGAAATGAAAGGATTATAATAGTTTTTCTCCGTTAGATTTGTGATCTAGATTGGCAAACTAAATTGTTTTTTTAATCATTTTGCGAACAAGCATTAAAAATAAAATAAAAATCATTCTACATTTTTTTAATTAAATTTAAATTTTTTATCCGATTATTTTAACATTTTTACGAATATTACTAGTCATAGCCAAAAAAATCGATATTGTTTTAATAGATTTAACACTTAATAATGATGCTGATAAAATTAATTCAAAAGGATCTGTAGATACCATTCAATTATGTAAATAACTTCTCGTAATATATTTTACAAAACTAAAAAAAAACCAATCTCAAGGGTGGTGAAACAAGGAGTTCTTGATAATTAATATATACAAATCTAATAACTGGAAAATGACATGTACAAGACAAGCCAGAGGGTAAAACAATACTACTTGGTTACTATTTTTGTGCTGAACCAAGAAAAACGAAAACAAAAGGAGACAAAACTATATATATTTATACACATAAATCTATTCTTTTGTCAATATTTGAACGACTTTCGATTAAAAGGATTATAATATATTTTTCTGATGGCCTATCAAAGAAAGAGCTACTACAAAAGTGAAAACTATTGTATCATGGGCTTGTTGGAATCTAAGTGGGAGTTGTTGAACCATCGCATTGCTCATTGTCCCGTTCTGTTTCTTCTACACTCATAGGATCATTAGGATGCTACGTTTTGTTTTTTTCTTTCGCTTCTTGTAACATTCTCTTAACTTTTGTACGCATTCGTAGTGTTTAGTTCTTCTAAACATACCTATTCTACTTGGGGTTTTTATTTATTTTACATTGTTTATAATTTTTATTTGTAAACATAGACATCCAGAGTATCATCATGCATATATATTACATTCACTTCATTAATTTCAACTTTTGAATGCATGATACAAATCATTTTAGTGACAGAATGCACTAACGTAGTACGTTACGTTAGCCACTACATGATTTATATGGCCAATGCAAGCTTAACTATATATCTGAGTCCAATCAAAAAACAGAAACTAAATAATGAAAATAAATTAATAATTTAGCTTGCTTATGAAAAATTATAAGTCTGCATCTCGCTTAAGTTGCTGGTGCGTTAGGCCAACAAATTAAGATCAGATCGATAATTAGACCACTAACCATTATTTCAATAAAAGTACTTAAGTTTATGTTGATATATTTTGTCAAACTATCCTAACAACCACAATTCTACATTTGTCTAGATGATTTGACGTTTTTAATGTTTTCCTGCTCTCCGTTAAATTATACTCTCTCTGTTCCTAAAAGAAAAGAAGGTATTTTTGTGTTTTTCACACATATTAAGAAAAATTTACAAAAGACTTTTCTAACCTTATTTTTATTAATTGTTACTTAAGTTATTCTTTAAATATTAAATATTATAAGGATAAATTAAGTATAAACGGACAATAACTACACTTAAAAAATTGAAAACTTCTTTCTTTTTAAAATAAATTTTTTTTCTAAAACTACCTTCTTTAAAGAACAGAGGGAGTATATATGAAAAAAAAAAAAAAATTGACCCTTCGATATTTTGATTAGACCACTAACCAACCATTCGATATTTTTTTTGTCGTCAACAAAACTGTGCTGTTATTTTCAAAAGTCAACCACAAAATAAATAATTGAAAACCTGTGAGATTTATTTTTCTTTACCAAATTTTTGGGCTGAAATTCAATCTCAATGTTAGATAAACAGTCATATAAAAGGCCCTTTAAAAAAAAACAGTCATATAAATTAGAAATTACTATATCTAAAACCTTGTAATTTAAGCACGAGACAAACCTGTTTATTTTATTGATTTCACCTCAATTTATGTTTTTAAAAATAAACTATATTAGTAAAAGCTATTTATGTTATAACATGTCAAACAAAAAAAATTAGTAACTACTACAATATATAATTATAGAAAAATATATAAAATTTAATGAACAAATTTCCCTCCAAAATTTTGTTTTCTCCGAGACAGAAAGGAAATGCTTGCTGTAAAGAAGAACAATGTGGCTACGTTACTTTTCTTTTCTGTCTTCTTTTACTTCACTTTATATTTTAATTATTATTTTAATTAACGTCAAATAGTCGGATACCCGAATTGTCTTTCAGTACCAAGAAGACTTACGTTTGTCAAAGAATCCCAGGAAAATATTATATTTAATAAATAACCAAAAGTGGCATATCTACAGTTAATATAGATTAAAAGGTAAGAGTAGCTAGGGTTTTATTATTAGTGTTGATGTTGATATAATTAAACTTCTTGTGTTATTGTTTTTTCTTTTGATATAATTAATCAGACAGCTCTTTGCTACTTTATCTTGATTTTTACTTGCTCTTGAAAATAATTCAATTTCCTAGTTTTAAAACATTTAGCCCAAGCCAAAAGCAAAGAACTTGATTTTAGATTACGACAGTGTTGGCTGATTCATTAGCCAAACAAGCCTTGAGAAACATAATCATGTAAAATTTGGGTTTAATCTAAATTCAGTTAAAAAAAAAAAAGATTACGACAGTGTTACATATACAATTATACTCTAATAATCTACTCAAGTTGAAATAGTAAGTAATTGAACTCATTTTCTTGGTATATTATTCGTAAAATTATAAACTTTGAAGACTCGAGTTTACAAAATATACCTTTTTAAAAGTTTATTATAAAGAGTGTCATTTGAGAGTTTTTCACACATATTAAGAAATCTATTAAAAACTCTATTTTACCCCGTAGTAATACATCAAATACATCTCTCTCTCTAATTAATACACTAAAACTAGAGGTTAAAATTGGATTTTTTTTTCAAAATTCTGCATTGAAAACATAAAACGATACTTTTTGTGAAACAAAAATTAAACTTTAAAACGACACTATTTGTGAAACGGAGGGAGTAATGTATTTGTTGTTATATGTGATACAAATTATCTACAAATTTTGATCACATATCTGGAGTTCAACCATCTATTTGAGAAGCAAATGATCAATTCATATATGAAATCGAATTCCATTAGCCACAATAATTAACACGGTATACCATGTACCATATAGACTGATCAGTCCAATTATCCAAATTTTACAAATGAACATTATATATTTGTAAATGTGTTTAATGCATGATATAGCTTATATCTAGATTCTAGAGTATAAACTAATTAAATAGATTTTGAAACCAATATCTGGAACAAAGATACACTCCGGTCATTAGATATTCAATAGGTTTTAAATTGTAGTAACTAGTAAGTGATTCACTTAACAAACACTAGTTTAGTGGAAAGATCCAAAACTTTTCTTACATGCATTGAGATCGAGGAAAAGGCCAAAAAGCTTGTCGATTATATATTTAAAACAAATTGGACGCTAGTGAATTCAGGAGTGATCGTAAGATTGACCAATTTAAATTTTTGATTGTTATAATAATACTAATGTGGTAATCTATGCAAGCTGAGCTCGGTAATGGTGTTACAACTTCTTATTTGCACGGTGTCGGGGACACAAATTACGGTAAAAATTCAAGTTTCACCACTAAACACTAGTAGTATTCTAAATTTTCAAAAATGGGAGTTTCAGATAAGATAAATAAACCAAAGAATTTGAAGGTATTTATAATAATTTATTGAGTTTATTACGAAAGAAATGTGAGATTGGTGATTTATGGCATGTGGAGAGCAAAGTGTGAAAATGTTAGATCAAGATTTGTCAGGTGAGAGAGACAAACATGCTTTAATTAATCTTAAACTAAGATGCATTTGAGCTATGAAGTGCAATTTAATTTGCAGATTTTAAATATTTATTACAAAACGTCTCAAAGAAATTAATGATGCACATGAAAGTACTACTTAATTTTTGGGTCAGTATATTGGATTCCGGTTTTTAATACCATCGTGCCGTAAAAAACCAGTTTCTTCGTAAGAGCTATTTCTTTAGTTGGAGATTTTTGGGGTTATAAAATAGAAAATAAAAAGTTGGGGCAATTTAAGATTAAACAACTAAAAGAGGTTTTTATCAAAAAAAAAAATAAATAAGAAGGGGTTGAAATTGGGAATCATACAAAGAAGAGTGGGAAAAAGCTGAAGTTTACAAAGGCATTTGGACAAGAGAGTCAATGCCAATCATAACTAGCAAAAAAAGGAATCTCCCATAATTTCACTTTTTCGCACGTGTAACTCACGCGCTATTTACACACAAGTGATAAAAAAGTTTTTAATTGCAATACATTTTCAACAAAACGAAGAAATTTAAAATATTAATTTCATTTCTCGCGTGACCCATAAGGCCATAATGCGATTGGTAACATAGATGCTACTATGTCCCACTCCACTGGGGGATATTAATCTTTAATAGTACTATTTTTTTTTGGGGTCTAAAATGTTAAGATACTATTCAATCTTATTGTTGCATGCATGTATATAACGAAATGACATAATTTTATGATCTCATACAGAGGCCCATGACATAATTTTAT
Source organism: Alliaria petiolata (assembly GCA_020283515.1). Lineage (NCBI taxonomy): Eukaryota > Viridiplantae > Streptophyta > Magnoliopsida > Brassicales > Brassicaceae > Alliaria > Alliaria petiolata. Next base: position 93,050,814 of record JAHZTW010000003.1, read on the forward strand.
GCTCATACAGGCCTGGCCCAACTATATCAAAAGTCAACATATTTTTTTTTTTATTCTGAAGAAAACAATCAGTTTTTGTGGACCATGGTTTACAGTAGATCTGGGCATTCGGTATCAATTCAGACTCGTATCGATTCTTTTGGGTTTTGGCTTTTTCGGTTTTTGGAGTTAAGACTCATTCAAGTATTTTTTTTTTTTTAGTTCGGGTTCGGATCAGTTCTATCTAGATTCAGGTCGGTTCTCGATATCAGGATTGATAGATTCAGTGACAAAGCACCGAGCCAAACATCTTCGGACGGTTCGGAGGATGACGAGCAACATGTACCGGAGCAGGTCATGGATGGTACATGTGAGGTTCATCGAGGAGAAACCAGCATTGGCCGCGAACGTGTTCAGACCGACACAGCCGTGTTCCGCTTTGATCCAACACTGTCCGAGAATAATCTACGAAGGGAACTCCGTCCTGATGACCGAGTCTCTAGACCAATTCGTGTCCACTGTAGAAATCAGATTGTCCAAGCCAAATAATTTGGAGATGCATTTATCAGGCTTAATTCAAGCAACTTTGTACAGGAAAAGATGCATAATTCGTTTGGGGATGTTAGCTACCAAGACAAGCCTCTTTTGAACTTAATTTAAGCCCAAGACAGCCCAAAATAATTACTTTATTTTGTGGTCAAAGGTGGGTGACGAAAATGACTTCAAGAGTCACATATGAGGACTCACTTTGGAGTTCAAGAGTTATTCTACTTAGTTTTAATTCTAGTCTTTTATTTTCATTTTCTATGTTTAGGAAATCCACAAAACTTTATTTCTCTTTTCTTTTTCTGTGTTGCGAATTCTATAAGTTTTGTAAGACTTCATTTTAATAAA